>CM017196.1:8937999-9157999 GCA_004837865.1 Musa balbisiana | reverse complement strand
ATGAGAGGAAACCTTCATCACAACAGTTGAAACATCATGAAGCACAAGGTTTTTGAGCTTTAAACCCTCATATGCAATGAACTACCGAAAGAAAGAGAAGAAACTAGCACTGTTTCCTCTCTATACGTAGAAGAAAAACAAGCGGAAGAGGAGTACTTATTCTTCTCCCTCCTCCTCCTCCTCCTCATCTATTGTGTAAGGGATTTGGGCCAGTAGGAACAGCCCTCTTGTCGTCATCAACCTTCTGCTTTGCTCGAACTAGATAGCCACAGAGTTCAGTCTTCTTCGATCTGCACCGATGGAGGCCGACGGTAGCAACACCCACAGCGGACTCGTTTTCCAGCCTCTTCTCGGCTTCCATTGCGTGACGGCGCTTCCCCTCGACCTCTCCAGCGAAACCGTGCGAACAGATGCCGCCGATGACTAGAATTAAGCACGTAACCAAGGCAGCCGGAGCCCGTATCTTCCTCATCGCGCTTAGCCCTTGCAGCGGTAGACACCTGAGGCAGATAGAGAGATGCTGCATGAGGGCCGGGAGAGAGGAGCGGAGAGGCGGAACGGGGAACAAGGAGGAGTCAAAGAAGGCATTTACTGCCGTTCCTCGGACTTACACTTGTATATATGATGCGTAGCTTTACATCCCTCGATCAGTAACTCCACCAAACCGCATTAATGGATCTTCAATTCTTTTGCTTGCGTGCAGAGAATTGAAGGAGGCGAATAGAACAACAGGGACCCGACAACAAAAGGGTTATTGTATCGATTCCATTCCCGTTCCATTCTCTTCGTCACAACAAAAGCCTGGGGACATTAAATTCCAGCTTGCAGGCGACAAGGGCTATGAATAAGACTGAGAAGCATAGGGTTTTGCTTGTGGGGGGAGGTCAGCAGGGAGATGAAGAGGAGACAGAGGAGGAGCAAAGAGAGCCCTTGAGCTTGTTCGTGTAAGGAGGGACAAAGCCACTGCAGGAGAGGATGCTTTCCGGTTCTGCAATCGTTGTTTCTCTTCCTGTGTGTCCTGCTTGCGGCAACAACTATATTATTCCCAACGGTGGTAACTATACTACCGGTGAACGTAATGCGCAACTCGGCGTTACGTTTACAAGAATGAATCGTAAGCTAAATCTCACCGTCGGTGAACGGACTTCTCGGCCTGCCATTTATACCGACCGCATCGGACCGTCATCAGTTCGAACGCGTCCACTGAGAGTTTCCCTCCATCGCTTCGGCTTCTCTCCACCCCACAAACCCTAGCTTTTTCACCGATTCCCTCATTCCTCTTATGCCCTGCTTCCGATCCCTCTTCCGCCACTGGAACCCAAATCCATCCCCAGGGTAAGATTCGCTCATGGAAGCAACCCTTCGCGCCCATCGCCGCCTGAATGGAGGCCCCCTTTCCTCAGGTTTCTTGATCTCGATTTCCTTGTGCAATTTGCGTGATGAATGCTTGGGCATGGTCAATCAGATCGTCGTTGGATAACTGTTGTAATATCCCGATTTCCTTGTCTCTGTTGCCGCCACTGTCGCTTGTTGGCAGATCCCACCAGTGTACCCATCCGAAGACGATGATGGGTTCTACTGTGGTGTTGGGTGGCCTTAGAAGTGCATCATTTGTGTGAAGAAGCACAAATCGATTGTATATGCTCACCGATCACTGCCTTAGGAGGAGGTCTCCGTTTGTGATTCGCGTGAGAGGGTGAATATGGTATTGGATGTAATGGTTTTCCATTTTAACTTAAGATTTGTGATGCAATAGATGGAAAAAACCCATAAGCGTACTTGGACACGAAGGTTGATCTTCTGTACCTTTAGTAGTCGACGCACCTATTTCAGCACTCTAATGAGGCAGCGGCTGTCTAATTTGATGTATGCTGAATCGAGACATACTTTTTCAGGGGTCTCAAAATCAGTGGCAATGAATTTATCTGAGTCAGAATCAGGAAACGGTTCTTTCTCATAGCTTTTCCAGTAATTCTGAAAACAACAGTATGTACTTATTCACCGTGTAAATCCCATGATAAATTATATATATTAGGAAGGAGTCAGAATTAGTTTTCTTCCCAAACCGACCACCAAGAGTGTGTAGATCGAAACCGATACTCTAACTGGTCTCATCAACTGGTTATTTGCACATGTATGTTCTGGTGTGGATTGCAACTGCTTTGGTCCTTACAACATTTATAATCGTCATCTAGTATTTCACTTTTAATCACCATGGCAATGTTGCAACTATCTTGTAGTATGATTTATGCTGCTCATATTGTCTTTAACTTCAGGACCATAATAGCCATGGAAATAGTTAACATAGCTCCAATAACTAAGGTAACAAGTTTTATACACTATAGATGCTTTCTTCCAAAATAAACTTTATTGTTATCCATATTTTTTTCAGGTTACAGGAATAGTGTCCTTTCGGGAGACAATTTATTACATTAGTGAAGGAAAAAAACTAAAATTTATCATATTAGTTCTTCTCTTCACCTATAGAAACTTTAGCTTTCCATGTCATGTAATTTTTATGCTTTTAAATCAAAATGCTTTAGTCGTAATGAGAATTATCTGAGAGCATCAATCTTCTGCTGAGGCAAGCAAGTCTTCTCTTACAATGAGCCAGCTGGTTAGCAAATTGATTGCCAACAGAGAATAATATGTAGGATAATATGTATGTATGTTTCCAAGTTCAATTAATATTCATGGCCATTGATATAAATTGGTGTTTCAGAAAGCTTGTGAACATAAGTTGGCATGACTTCAGCTTGTACTTTACCGTAACTTTAAGAGAACTTATAACTTTTTAATCAACTGATAGAGATTTGCTTTATGGAAGAAACGAGTTATATACGGGATGTCTTCTCTTAGGTCCAGTTAGCAGCATGTTTATTAAAAGAAGTACACTAAAGTATTTTCTCAAATTGTTGCTAAGGGCAAATGCATTTGTCCTATTGCCTTTTGGTCAATGCATACACAGTCAGAAAGGATTTTTTGTGTATCATAGCCTCTGAATTGATTTAATTGTGTAATTTCTCTTTTTTACATGGTAGTAAACTGCCTATATGAACTTTGATTTTAAGTTTATGTATTATTACAAGTATCATAAACTCTTGGTTTTGTGGTAGTTATATCCGGTTATCCCATTGCCCTATGCACTTAGCTTTAGGTAACTGATTAATAATCATCATGTTTTAGTTATCACAGCTTTTTAGATGTTCTACTAAGCTTCACTTTCATGTAACCAGTGATTTTCTTTTTTTCAGAATAACAGGACAGGGAAGAAACAGCAAGATCATTAATTTACATGGCTGTATCTTATGGATTTCATCGGCTGGATGGGAGGCTGTCTCTGCAATTCCTTAGTCACCAAATACTGGTGAGTTAATATTTATTACCTAAATTTAATAAAACTAATGTTGAGCATGCTTACATGGATAAATATCAAAAGTTTGACTCATCTACACATTTCATAGTAGTAAAAATCCATCGCAGAAGTTTGCATGAAAGATATTTACTATTTCATAACTTTGATGAATATAGGTTTAAATAAATGCAATGTCCAATATACTAGATTGGTGAATAAACAGGATGGATAAGCAATTGTTTAGACTTCCCTTTCATCTTTGTACTTAGGGACTAATATTATAGTTTTGCTGGTTTTTTATGAATATATTATGAACTCTTATCTTTCAAGTTCATCACTGTCTTTCACTTGCTGTTTTCCTGAATCCACTACTTTTTGAAACAATAGAAACGCTGTCTAGGAGAAGGAGCTCTTTTAGGGCCAACTTTTGTTGGTGCATTTCCCTGCTGCTTTACTGAGGGATTCGTCAGGTAGCGACTCTTCTATATAGCATTAGCACAGACATCGAGTGTTTTCATGTGGGCTTTAGTTTACTTGGATTGACAGTGCAAGACATCTTCTCCGGTTCAGGTATGCTGTATACACAATTTCTTAGTGGGCGTTACACTAGAGACACTCTCAAGCTTGCTTTCTCTGCACGAAGAAGAAATGACAACTTTAAGGATTTTCTACGCTAACTATAGCATTCTGCGATGATTTGGTGCAGCTATTTGTGGACTAATTTACTAAAGAATTCAAATTTTGGTTATTCTTAGGCATCATATTTAAGTTTCACCAGTTACATGATAATGTCAAAACCAATCAATAAAACCTTTGGATAGGATAACCAGGCTTCAAATCGTCATCCTAAGAATTAAGGCTTAGGCATGGTTAGATGCCAAATTCTTCAGCTATTTGCATGAGTAATTATCTTCTCTTAGCTAGATTTCAAATTATGTTCTTGCACTGTGTAGTTTGCTGCTTGACGATGACTATTTTCACGCAAATAGGAACAAAAACTAAATCGATACAAGTAAAACGTTTGTGTTATAATTTACCTTAAATCTCATGGTAGTATCAATTTACATCGAGTATCTTGACTATTAACAAACAACTGATGGATGCAGACAAAATGAACGAAAGAATGGATCTGGTCGTGTTTTTGTATCCTCTTCAAGCTATGGAGCACTCCGGAGGCAGGCCCTGAGGAAACCGCTTGACGTCGTTGCAGTAGTTGTAGATCATGTAGTTCTCCTGCACCCATCTCATCCTCGCATGGCTCGCGGAATCCAACTCTTGGTTCCACCAGCCACTCTTGGCGGAGCTGCAGCGTGACCCACCGGAAGCCGGAACACATGCGTCGGCGTTGAAGTTTCTGTAAGTGGCGACGAAGGGTGCCTTCGTCCAGTCGGTCTTGACGAGCCCGCCTCTGGTGGCCCAGTCATCGGCGTTCCAGAGGCTGGAGTAGATCCTCATGGGTTGGTTCTTGGGGAAGGCAACGCCCCTTGATTCCAGGTTCTTGAAGTCTCTGATAGGAGTGCCATCGACCATGAAGCTGAAACCATCAGACAAAACCATGGTAAGCTACGATTTCCTACCCCGTTTGTGGTTAAGTTCATGCTTACGCACACACAACTCGAGTACTTACATGATGTGCCTTGGGTTCCAGAGGATGGAGTAGGTGTGGAAATGCTTGGTCGGATCAAACCAGACCTTGAACTGCATCTCCCTGTTCCCCTTCCCCTGTGCGAACACATTGGTGTGCAGAGTGTAAGGGTCTCCGCTGAGGTTCCCCAGAAACTCGAAGTCGATCTCATCATGAGCCAGTCCTTCGGAAGATAGCTGCAAGGACGAACCATATAGCTCAAGACATCAGCTTCCCACAACTACAGCCACGAAGAGATGAGAGAATCAAATGCACAGCGAACTCACGTAGTAGGCAGTGACAGTGCCGGCGGAGTTCCCGGAGACGAGCTTGATCTGCATGTCGATCTTGCCGAAGAGGTACTCATCCTTGGACTGGAAGCCGGCGCCCGAGGCCTTGTCGAGGGAGAGCGTGAGGAGCTGGCCATTGTTGAGGAACTTGGCATGGCCCTCGCCCCAGGTGATGTCAAAGTCCTGGTGGAAGTTGCCAGCCGAGGCAATGGCCACCATGGAGCAAACCAGCAACAAAAACCTTAATGCCATGGCGCGTGACGGCAGAGGAGATGGAGGAGAAGACGAGGACGGTAATGGAAGATGTGATGAGAGTGAGGAAGACGGGATGGGGTTGGGGGCGTTATATAGGAGAGGAGATTGCGGAAGCTTTTGGGGGCGGTTCTATCTTCTAATTAACAATCTATGGGTTGGCGTTGTGCTGGAGACACGGGGTGGCGGACGCGGCTATCATACTGTTGTTTTCAGAGGTGGAGCGGCCTCGGAGGAAGTCGCGCACCGGCTTTCCTTTCGAGTTTGGCCGGCCAGCTTGTGATGATAGTGCACCAAATCGGGCGGCTCCTCCGACTTACCACCGACCAGGTGGCCTCACCAGGTACGACGCGATCCTCACGCAACTCTTTTTTATTTGCATTACACCGATGCCCCATTAATACGGCGGCCGCCTGTCCACGTTCGACGTGAAAGCATGCGGGCCCCTCCATTCGTTCGTTCCTATAATCACAAACGGCCGTGTGAGGCGAGGCTGACGGTTAGATGGGTGGGGGAAAACATCGTGCCGTCTTACAGGGTGAGCGAATTGAAGGTCTCTCCACGCGACGGTGTGGGTGGGCTTTACAGCTGTTCTTAGATTGTCCCGAGAGATGGACTTTGACAAGCACGCGTTGTCGTAGTGTCGTTGTCTGTCACAGGGAAGCGACGAACCCGGATCCCTCACGAGAAAAGAATTGCCTTCATATGGAGGAAATGTTAGAACGTTGCCACGTATCCAATGACCATAATTGTCAATTCCTATCGAAAAAGTTATCTGGTCAACTATAAAGCAACTAATTCATTGTTTGGATCGGTGAGTCAAGCCGTTAGATTTTAAAAGTATAAATTATTTTATATATTAAGATATGTTAAAAAATTATAACAAAGAAACTGTTGTAAAGTTCCTCATCTTCATAGAATGACTTAGAGGAACTTGATGATTATAAGATAAAAGTTAAACCTTTGTGCGTTGAAGGACATTAGTATGTGTAATGTGAAGTAACAAGAGGAAAGAAATGTGATGATGAGAAAACAGAATTATTATGAAAAGAACAGGGATGAGAGAAAGTGAGAGAACAAGAAACAACAACAACAAAGAAACCATAAACTAGGAAAGAAGATGTTAGAAGGGTAGGGAAAAAAGAAAATGATAGGAGATAATTACAGTTATATATATGAGTCTCTACTGGCAAAAGAGGGTATATATAGAGTAATTATTGAGGCATTAATGGAATATATATATATAATGTTTTAATTGCCAAAGAAATAGAACTCAAGTTTAATTTTGAGCTTCGTGATAAGGTGATCGAGTTGGTGATTTGGAATTTGAATGGAGGGGATCATTTAGTGTTATTTTAGGTTTCGTGTCATTCTTCACAATGATCGACCTTAAACTGTTTGTTTTTTTTTTTTTATGTATGAGATCCAATTCTTTTAGAACATATATCACCTTTAACTAATCCGCCAAGCACCTCTAGATTCGGGATTTTAGTTTTCAAGTGCCCAGGAACACTTGACAGCTGTCCCCTAATAGGCAGAAAGTAGTCAGCTATTACGTATAGCGCTTCTCTCATGTGACTTCTTAACTCGCAATTCAAATAGTGAGTTTGCCGACGCCAGAGAGAGGTTATTTATTAGTGAGTTCCACAGTTTGTTTAACAAGATCCATATTATGCTAGATTCAATTCAATAAGTCAACAAGGACAATAAGTGAGTACCGGAGTCTAGCGTTAGGAGTTCAAGAAACAAAGCATGGGCTTCCGTATTGAAGGAGAGTTGAGTTCCACAGTTTGTTTAACAAGATCCATATTATGCTAGATTCAATTCAATAAGTCAACATGGACAATAAGTGAGTACCGGAGTCTAGCGTTAGGAGTTCAAGAAACAAAGCATGGGCTTCCGTATTGAAGGAGAGTTAAGCCAAAAGATCCATGGAGGGCAATGGATCCAGTGAGCTCTTAATTCCCCACTAGGAGATTTGGTGATAATATATTGATCAAAACCTGATTTTTCCTAGTTTTTTCCCGATTTCCTGCTCCGTCTTCCCACATCTAAGACACTCCACGAAGGTATGCTCCCACGTCCTGCAGTCCTTACGGGTTCAACCCTTGTCTGTGTGGATGACGCAATTTATCCAGGACTTCGAGATCCCACATGGCCCAGGGAACTCGTCGAGAGTGAGCCAGCCCTAACCAAGACATAAACGAGGGCTAGGCTTTGAGTGGCCCAACATCCACATCAGCTGCGGACCACCTACGGAATTCCTGGCTACAGTTTACTTACCATCATCAAGTCCGAATCATGGGACACTTAAATTTAGCATCAACAAAATGAAAACACCTTTCGAATTGGAAACCCATGTATGCTGTGTTCCCGTCACATACGGCGCAGCCGAACACGACAATTCACCGCCGTGAGATGTCCAAACGTCAAGAGTTGAAATAACTCTTACTGTCAGTACAACCTTATCCTGGTACTTCAATCAATCAACTTGTTAAGGTGTATCCATGCAACAATAAAGAGTTCTGCTGTTTGGTCTCACCGCGGATGTGACGCATCACTTCACTTGATGATTGAAAACTGAACGTAATCTGTTTATACATGTATGAATTAAATGCTTCAGGAACTATGATGCGGTATTTACGTCGGAGCAACGCTGCACCCACGGATAACGCCTCACGCGTACGACCTGCTTACTCGCATGGTTTCGTACGGGATTTTTATGTCGAGCATGGGAGAAGCATACGAGACTCTATTATTATTTTCCTTAGCAGGATTGGCGTCATGGTGACACGCGATACAGTGACAAGTTTGTTCCTATATCATCAGCCTCAGTCCTTCCTTCGAAAGCTGTGTATCCCTCTCTATGATTGAAGAGAGCTTATGACATCTACAGTATGCAGATTGTTTATGCCTTGTCTTTCTGGGGTTAATTAATTCTATCGTCTTGGAAAAGGTGGCCCCGTCGGCTCTCACTTTATCTCTTGATGCGTCTCTCTCCATGCTCTGCCAACTCCAGAACCGACCCGAGTTGATCTAATGATCTGCCGATCTCCCATCTTCCTTTGATTTGGCTTGATCTTAACACCTTGTACTTTTTCACGCAGCATGCTGTGGCGTTGACAGAGACAGCAAGCACCGGGGAAGTATGGGATTTCTTGCCACTGTTTCTATTCATCATCCTGTGCACAGATGAATGAAATGAACCCTCAGCTCGGATCAAGTCATGATTCATTTTTCTTTCCTTGATCTTTCCATCCACATTTCACAAATCTGGATTTAATTGTCCAATCTGATTGCTGAATGGACCGGGTCGAAGTATGAACCGGATCGGAGTGACGCGGGTCTAAGGACAAAAGCAGTTATCCCATCATAGACCTGAACCCTTCAACGCCGTTTCCGTGCTCGAAACGGGGGCCAAGTCCTGCTCCCCTCCCAGATGGCAGATTCCCGACATCAGCGGTGCGCTCACCGGTTTCCCAGTGCCACACCAGCCCGCCCTGCCGCGAGCGCTTCAAGTGGCGACGCGTCGGTCCCACACTCTCACCACCGGTATTCGAAAGCAAGACGGGACCCATTCAGTTATGAGATTGAATAGCTGATGCCTTTGTCGTCCTTTGTTCGTCGTGCTCTCTCCTCACCCACGGAGTCCCGTCACCGGCCTTGCTAGATATAACTCCATCCGTCCTCGCCTCCCCTCGAAGCCGAGGGAGATCATGACGCTCCACCACCGCCAATTGGCACTCGTCTCCCACCTACAACCTCGTCTGCTCCTCGAGGCAGCGGGTGATGACGCCAACGCCGCCCCTAGCCCCTTGCCCTCTGCCCGGCTCTCCACCTTCGCTGTCCCGCTACGTCCTGGCATCGCTGTCATCGTCGGAGTCCTTACTATCATCTTTTGCCTTACCTTCCTCCTCCTCCTCTACGCCCGGCATTGCAAGCACAGCACTGCCTCCTATGGCAGGGGCCGCGGCGCCACCGGGGGGCACCTGACCTCCGCATCTGAGAGGTGGCATTCCGGGGTGGATCACGCGGTGGTGGAGTCGCTCCCAGTCTTCCGGTTCGGATCGCTGCAGGGGCAGAAGGAGGGCCTGGAGTGCGCGGTATGCTTGAGCCGGTTCGAGCCCGCAGAGGTGCTCCGTTTGCTGCCCAAGTGCCGCCACAGCTTCCACGTCGAGTGCGTCGACACATGGCTCGACGCCCACTCCACCTGCCCGCTCTGCCGCGTCCGCGTGGACCCAGAGGACGTCCTCCTCTTTCCTCTACAGGAACCGGAGCCGCACGGCGGCGGGGACAAGGCCGAGGTCAAGGGGCGCGGTGATGCGACCGCCACGGCCGTGTCGAACCCATTCGGGCGCAGGATCTCCGGGCGGCACTCCTCGGCCGGGGAGAGGACGAGCGAGCCGCTCGAGATCGTGGTGCACCCAGCCGAACCGAGACGGAGGCGCTCAGTGGATTGCCCCGGCTGCGCCACCGCCGCCCATGCCCCGGCGGTTCGGAAGGACGCGCTCCTCCTGGCGGAGGCGGCGGAGGACAGCGAGGCATTCGAGCGGCGGCACAGCCATCGCATCGTGGTTTCGGACGTCGACGTGGGCGTGGACCGATGGAGCGACCTCCTACCGACGGATATGCTTTTCCTGCGGAGGGAGATGATCATCACTGAGAGCGGACGGTTCTCAGCGTCCAAGGCGGTTCGCGCCCTGTCGTCTCCTGCCGCCGTTGTCGACGAGGAGTTAGACGCCTCCTGATGCGCGTCGGGGATCGCGGGGGTGGGCCGGGTGCCCAGCTGTGGGGCGACCGGCGGGGCGAGGCGGTTGGTGGAGGAGGAGCGGACGCTGAGACGGTGGCTGTGGCTGTGGCTGTGGAAGCGGGAGAGCGGGAACCGCCTCGAAACCTAAACCAACGATGGAAATCTTGGATTTACTCTTATTTACGGACGGATGCCACGGACATTCCCGTTAAGTGGGCGGCTCGCGAAGCGCCAGATAGAGAGCGGGGCGCAGAGATGCGGTGTCACGTGAGCCATGGGTCGGGAGGCTCACGGGACTCGCATGTATGCTTGCTGGGTGGAGTACGCGGGCTTCTGGAGTCCTCGTGATGGCTGACGAGGCGTCTCGGACGGCGGTGATACGTCGGTCTGAGGGAACGAAATCGGACGGCCAAGGATATGGACGGGCTACGTGGGGTTTTGTCCACCTTGCAGTCGTGATTAGATGTGAGAGGGTGTCGTAACAGATGGCGGTGGGTACGCAGGTGCTTCGTGTTGGATCGCCTGCGACCGCAGAAGAGCCTTCTTGTGACCAGTGACATAATTGGTTTTAAGATACTTTATCACTATCAAAGGATTAATCCAATGCATAAAAGAGCATCAAGATACATAATGATGAAGTTTTTTTTAATGAATAAAAATTTTTAGTTTGATTATAATATGATCTAATCCGGTCATGAAATATCTTTCAATAATGATGTAATCAAATCTAGTCATGGAGTATTGTTTGATGATTATACGATCTAATCTGGCTATATAGCATCTTTTGACAATGATGTGATTAAATTTAGCTATGAAGTAGCTATTAACAATGAGAGGATTGAATTCGATCAAGAAGCATTCTTCGGTAATAGGGTGATCGAATTCAATCATAAAGTGGGCTATGATGATGATGTCATTGAATTTGATCATGAAGCATCACTCAATAAGTATGGGATCGAATCAGCTACTAGGCATTCTTCTAATAACAATATGATCAAGTTCAACCATACAATGTCCAACAAGAATATATGGTCAAGTATGACCACAAAGCATGGTTGAACACTAATATGGTTGAATTTGGCCATAAAATATCCTTTGACCATAATATGATTTAATCTAGCCATAAAGAGTTGCTCATCATGATATAATCAAAGTTAACCATCAAGCATATTCCAAATGACCCAAAATCAATACATCTAGATATGCGACAAATGATATGGTGAAAGAGCCCTCGAATAAGGTATCATGTCCCGATCCTTTTACATCGAAATACAATGAGTAGTATAAGAAAAATCGACACGCAGGTAGCCAACGATATGTTATATCTAGTTAAATATCTTGTCAACCTCTGACACATTTGTTAGATCATTATCATGATAACTTGATATTAGAATGGAGATCTACTAGTCCTTACACAATGAGTGATAGTTCTCATGGTGAACCATTACCTCATAATTATAACATTCAACTTAGTGTATGACGTCATGGTTTAATAATGATAGAGCATCCCACATAATTATTTTATTAGTTAATTTTTGTCACCAATGGTTACCAGTACATTATAAATAAACTCACCAGCTATGTCTATTGGGCAATAGCCTCAAGCATAGGTTTTACAAGGTCATCTATCAAGTCTCATCGTCTTCCAAGCACTCAACCTATGATAAACTAGGACATTAAACATAGATTTGATTCGAATGCTTACATATAAAATAAAATTTAACTTATTCACAATGAATTGTCTTTTTAATATTGTATACACAGAGTGTTATAGTCTTTTATGTTATAGCCCAAAAATCGATACAGTTTGGTTTGATCTCGATCGCGGCATCCACATAATCACCCGAAGGATTGAATGAAGAGGGAATAGAGAACTGAGACTAGTATCTCCTAACCGACATAAAATGGAGTTGAGATTGCCTCCGGCATTGAGTTCCTGCAGGATTCCCAGCTCACTCCTCTGAAGCTTAAGTCAACGCAAGACATAGGAGGAGAAATATAACTAACACTTAGCTAGGAGTGTGACTTTTATATCAGAGCACCGAGCAATTTGGATATATGTTTATTCAAGATTCATCATATTCTGAACAATAGAGGCATTAATGGAAATGGCTTGCTATCAACTCATTATGCAGAGGCATTAATGAGATGTCAGCCAGAGGTAGCTAGGGAGGCTACGACATACTATCATTATGATTATTGATATTCATGCTTTATTGTCTTGTAGTCCTGACGAAGAAAGTTGAGGTACCAATATTATCCCTATTATATAGTAATTTTCTTACCTAAATCAAAAAAATCTTTTATATTATATAGTCACCATAAAACTATATACATCATATTTAATTCTATACTTTTCGAAAAAGTTGAAGAGTCATGCCTCCATAAAATGTTAAAATAATTCATCTCTTGAGATGTCTTTTTTGGGATCACTTTCTTTAAATCATCTTTAAATCATATTTAATAAATAATTTCTCACGGTTAAAAGAAAAAGAAAAGAACTTAACAGGCACAAGTAAAAAGCTAATGATGGACCCCATCAAAGAGTTCTTAGCTCCCTAGTTAAGAGGAAGATTGCATTAATTCTTAATGGGGTGGAGAGTTCCCTAAAAGGAGGACAACACCATTCGTGATCCCTTACTACACTGGTGAGAGAGATGATCTTTTGGGTTCATCCTAAAAGGAGGACAACACCATTCGTGATCCCTTACTACACTGGTGAGAGAGATGATCTTTTGGGTTCATCCTAAAAGGAGGACAACACCATTCGTGATCCCTTACTACACTGGTGAGAGAGATGATCTTTTGGGTTCATCCTAAAAGGACAACACCATTCGTGATCCCTTACTACACTGGTGAGAGAGATGATCTTTTGGGTTCATCCTAAAAGGACAACACCATTCGTGATCCCTTACTACACTGGTGAGAGAGATGATCTTTTGGGTTCATCCTAAAAGGAGGACAACACCATTCGTGATCCCTTACTACACTGGTGAGAGAGATGATCTTTTGGGTTCATCCTAAAAGGAGGACAACACCATTCGTGATCCCTTACTACACTGGTGAGAGAGATGATCTTTTGGGTTCATCCTAAAAGGAGGACAACACCATTCGTGATCCCTTACTATACTGGTGAGAGAGATGATCTTTTGGGTTCATCCTAAAAGGACAACACCATTCGTGATCCCTTACTATACTGGTGAGAGAGATGATCTTTTGGGTTCATCCTAAAAGGACAACACCATTCGTGATCCCTTACTATACTGGTGAGAGAGATGATCTTTTGGGTTCATCCTAAAAGGAGGACAACACCGTTCGTAATCCCTTACTACACTGGTGAGAGGGATGATCTTTTGGGTTCATCCTAAAAGGACAACACCATTCGTGATCCCTTACTATACTGGTGAGAGAGATGATCTTTTGGGTTCATCCTAAAAGGACAACACCATTCGTGATCCCTTACTATACTGGTGAGAGAGATGATCTTTTGGGTTCATCCTAAAAGGAAAACAACACCGTTCGTAATCCCTTACTACACTGGTGAGAGAGATGATCTTTTGGGTTCATCCTAAAAGGACAACACCATTCGTGATCCCTTACTATACTGGTGAGAGAGATGATCTTTTGGGTTCATCCTAAAAGGACAACACCATTCGTGATCCCTTACTATACTGGTGAGAGAGATGATCTTTTGGGTTCATCCTAAAAGGAAAACAACACCGTTCGTAATCCCTTACTACACTGGTGAGAGAGATGATCTTTTGGGTTCATCCTAAAAGGACAACACCATTCGTGATCCCTTACTACACTGGTGAGAGGGATGATCTTTTGGGTTCATCCTAAAAGGAAAACAACACCGTTCGTAATCCCTTACTACACTGGTGAGAGGGATGATCTTTTGGGTTCATCCTAAAAGGAAAACAACACCGTTCGTAATCCCTTACTACACTGGTGAGAGAGATGATCTTTTGGGTTCATCCTAAAAGGACAACACCATTCGTGATCCCTTACTATACTGGTGAGAGAGATGATCTTTTGGGTTCATCCTAAAAGGAGGACAACACCGTTCGTAATCCCTTACTACACTGGTGAGAGGGATGATCTTTTGGTTCATCCTAAAAGGACAACACCATTCGTGATCCCTTACTAGACTGGTGAGAGAGATGATCTTTTGGGTTCATCCTAAAAGGAGGACAACACCATTCGTATCCCTTACTACACTGGTGAGAGAGATGATCTTTGGGTTCATCCTAAAAGGAGGACAATACCATTCATGATCCTTAGTACACTGGTGAGATAGATGATCTTTGAGTTTCATCCTAAAAGGAAAACAACACCGTTCGTAATCCCTTACTACACTGGTGAGAGAGATGATCTTTTGGGTTCATCCTAAAAGGAGGACAACACCGTTCGTAATCCCTTACTACACTGGTGAGAGAGATGATCTTTTGGGTTCATCCTAAAAGGACAACACCATTCGTGATCCCTTACTATACTGGTGAGAGAGATGATCTTTTGGGTTCATCCTAAAAGGAGGACAACACCGTTCGTAATCCCTTACTACACTGGTGAGAGGGATGATCTTTTGGGTTCATCCTAAAAGGACAACACCATTCGTGATCCCTTACTATACTGGTGAGAGAGATGATCTTTTGGTTCATCCTAAAAGGAGGACAATACCATTCGTGATCCCTTACTACACTGGTGAGAGGGATGATCTTTTGGGTTCATCCTAAAAGGAGGACAACACCGTTCGTAATCCCTTACTACACTGGTGAGAGAGATGATCTTTTGGGTTCATCCTAAAAGGACAACACCATTCGTGATCCCTTACTACACTGGTGAGAGAGATGATCTTTTGGGTTCATCCTAAAAGGAGGACAACACCATTCGTGATCCCTTACTACACTGGTGAGAGAGATGATCTTTTGGGTTCATCCTAAAAGGAGGACAACACCATTCGTGATCCCTTACTATACTGGTGAGAGAGATGATCTTTTGGGTTCATCCTAAAAGGAGGACAATGTCATTCGTGATCTTTTACTGCACTGGTGAGAGAGATGATCTTTTGGGTTCATCCTAAAAGGAGGACAACACCATTCGTGATCCCTTACTATACTGGTGAGAGAGATGATCTTTTGGGTTCATCTTAAAAGGAGGACAACACCATTCGTGATCCCTTACTACACTGGTGAGAGAGATGATCTTTTGGGTTCATCCTAAAAGGAGGACAATGTCATTCGTGATCTTTTACTGCACTGGTGAGAGAGATGATCTTTTGGGTTCATCCTAAAAGGAGGACAACACCATTCGTGATCCCTTACAAAGGAGGACAATGTCATTCGTGATCTTTTACTGCACTGGTGAGAGAGATGATCTTTTGGATTCATTCTTAAAAGGACGACACCATTCGGTACAATCCCAGAACAGATTTCACATCAGCGAAGACCACATCAAGACTAAAATAGGATATTTCACAATTTACATCCTGTTTGCATGTGAGCTGCATCTTCGCTGAATGAAGCCCCTCTGCAGGACGGGAGTGGATGCTTGCACAGCAGACATAAGGTGCAAATGTGTTCTGAAAGCCCAACAGCCAAACTATTAAACAGCACTTATGGCTCATCAACATGATCTATATATATATAAATAGTTCTGACACCGGCAGAAACCCCAACAAACATGCAGAACACAACAAGAAGGCAACACAAACCCATCATCATCTCTCAGATTAGGCCATCAGGAGTCGAGACCCAGATTCTTCCTGGTCTTTTCCACAAACAGGTCCTTGGACTTGATCCGCCCCGGCAGGCACCCGATCACCGTGCCGAACGGGAACTGCCCCACGCCTTCTTTTCGACCTAAAGACACAATGGTCGTGGCAGAAGCGGCCTTGTACTTCACCAGCTTGCTCTCCTTCCCTCCCTTCATCAGCAGCTGCAAGTTCTTCGACACCACCGCAGAATGTTTTTGAGCAATGTACCCTTCTTTGATCTCCTGCAAATGAAAACCACACATACATTACCAAGAGAAACGGGTTTTTATCATGCGCTGACTCGATGAGATAAATAATCCGTTAACTGAATTAGCCTGGAACTAAATCGAAATATTATAATCTACATCTACTGAGGTATTTCTTCTTCACTAATTCATCTTTCTTGTCAATATAATTGAGAGTGAGTTCATTCTAAGAAGACTACGACTTACAGGAACATCGGTGATGTCTCCAATGGCAAAGATGTTGCTTCGACCTCTGACCCTGAAGCACTCATCAACCACCAACCTGCCTTTCTCGTTCAAGCAATCCTTGAGAACAGAATTCTGAAGCCATGATGATCCCAGTGGCTTGCCAATACAGACAAAATGGCAATCAGCTGCAATCTTTTCTCCGGCTGAAGTCATGTATGCTCCATCTGCTTCTGAAATGGAGTTCAAGTCAACTGACTGCCCTAAGAGCACATCTACTTTCTTCGATGTCAGCCAATGCATTGCCTTTTTAGAAGCTTTGGGCCCTAGGAATTCCAGCAGCCTTGACCCTTTGTGGACTATGGTCACCTTCTTCTCTGGATAGTCAACTGCAATCTCTCCAGCAAGTTCAACACCAGTTGGACCCCCTCCAACGATTAAAATAGACTGGGAAGCTTTTATCTTCTGGCTGTCTGAATATAAAACAAAAGGTAGCCATCCATAAACAGAGTGCAACATGACATGATTGCTGTATAATACTAAATATGTCATTATCTCATCAGATCTAGATACAGGAAAGAAGTCCAGGATAAAGACATGTATACTTCTAACTCTTTGCAAGAGAATGTATGGCAGATAATTAACATGTATTGGTTTTCTAACTCAAAGAGAACAGTGCGTGCAGATCTCAAGCAGGGAAATGATCATCAAAATAGTTGAAAACCTGAAACCTATGTTGTACTCAACTGCCTTTTTATGCAAAGAAGACACTGAAATGGAAATGAATTGACACACATAATCCCCGACATGACTTCTGAAGCCAGAGAGGAAACTACAAATTTGTGAACATCTAAAAGTTGCAGATCATGTGCCAATTACCCAGGAATTAGATCTTGCAAGTATAACTAAACTGTCAAAATGTTACCAGTGTAGATCTTTCGAGGTCAACAGAAGCTATCAAGCATACCGTATGTCCCTATGAGCAGTGCAAGATAATTGATTCCATCAGTATCCATAACCAAACCTACTGGCTAAAGATGCAGATCTAAGGTAAATAAACAGATATAAAGCTGAGATGATAAGTATATATCTGTTAAGCTGTATGTATCTAATGAATAATCAAATGGCAATATCAAATGGTTGTTCTGGCTTTAGAAAAGAACTTTGCTAATTGCTTTTACTCAGGATGACCAAATATTGGTAAAGCCAATGTTTAGCTACTTCAAATGTTTGAATCAGATAAAACATGATAAGGAAAATTTCAGTTATCTATCAGCACGAAGAAACATGACACTGAAACATAAAGATAGTTTCAATTTTGTCCTGAAACTTCACACTACAAACAAGGAAAGAATGCTGAATGCTTACCTTGTTCAAACTGTTCAAGCCTGCGATCTCTGCTTCTAGGAGTTGAGTATGCATGACCAGTGGCAATTACAAGATAATCAAAAGTAATTGAATCACCATCTGCTGTCAACACCTGGTCTTCAGTGATACCGACTGCTGAAGATGTTATAATTCTTGCATTACTAAGGTAATCAGTGTGTTTAATCAGTGTTCTGCCAGAAAATGAAGGCTCCACCATTGATCTTAATTCTGTCCAAGGCATCTCAAAATATTCCTTCCTGATATCATAGGTCAAAGGAAACATATAAGGAAAGCACAAACAGCTAGAGAATTTATTGGATGATAGGAACAAGCAGCATCCAAATATAAGAGATGCATCAATACACATATTTTGGATGATTGAAAAGAAATATTTTTATTCGTGAAGAGGCCTACGAATGTGGTAGTTAGAAGAGATGAAATGATTAATATTAGTGGTACGATGAGATATAGAAAAAGACCTAAAAAGACTTTGTTAGAAACTAAACATATGGATTTTTGTATATCTCAATTAGGCAAAAGATCCATGTAGCTGACCCAAATAGTTGGAACTTACAGCTTTGATGTTGTTTTGTTGTATCATTCTTTCAAGTACATCACCTAAATCTTTTATGCATAAGATTCTTCATAACATGAGGATGTCATGGCCTTTTTTGGGGTCTTATTTGGTTTGGCAATGATGATTAAACAATTACAGGCATGCAACTATAGGAGTCATTACATAAGCCACCTAAAATAAGTATCAATGAAAATTCACTTGTATGCCTAGCAAATTTCACATGAGAAGGTCAAGACATTTTTTTGGTCCTATTTGGTTAGTCGATTATGATCAAACAACTAAAGGCGTGCAACCAAAGGAACCATTGCTCAAGTCCCTTCAATACCCAAGAACCCTAAAATTTGCAATTGTAAGGAAATAATTTCCTAAAGTACTAAACAGAGTTTACTTGCATGCATATCAAATTCCAATATCGTCGTGTTTATTTCTTGTATTGTCCTATATGCTTAGGCGACGGTGATGATCGAACAATTACAAGCACGCTAACAAAAGAGTCATCGGTTATGTCCCTGAAATACAAAAAAACTCTAACATTTGCAATTGTGAGGATACAAATTTCAATAGCGTCATCCCACATTCACTTGAATGCTAAGCAGATTTTTAGGACACCATCTACTTGTTGAATCTATATCCCACAAAGAGAACACCGCTCAACCGAAAACCCCCCTTTCCGGTAAAATTTACATCAAAATCGTTCCAATCCAGAAAAAGGGAGATAACGTGGGATATATACACCATAAAAAAGGGTGATCTCCACAAGTAGAATAGCTCGTCGCCAAGACGTAATCTAACCGAGCAACCAGGGAAAAGAAGGCGCAGGGTGGAGAGAAGACGAGGAGGAGGGAGAGAAACATACGAGTCGATGACGACAACGTCGGCGACAAACTGCAAAGGCTTCGCGAGGAACGCCCCGGCGACTCCTCCACCGACCACAACCACCCTGCTCCTGGAGCTCCCATCGCCGGCGACTCCTCCCATGGCTGCCTTCCAAGTCGTCGAGTTGGAGCCTCGAGGCTGCCTCCCGCTTTTATTTATATGAATATATTCATTGCCGTTGCGGGTTGGCGCCCGCTACGGAATGGATTAGTATATGCGGTTGTATGCATGTAAACATGTATGCAACAGTCTTGATCCACCGTTGATTGTGACGGGAACAGATCTTGATCGTCTAAAGTATGACCGCGTAGGATGTATTACGATGGAGATGATTCGGGAGGACGGGAGGAGAAGTGCCTTGTTATGCAAGCCGTTGCAAGAATCAGACGGCCGGAGTCAAAGCCTCGGCGGCTTCTAAGACAGGAGGCCCCACCACGTGTTCCGAACCTTAGGTCTTGAATTTTACTCCAGCAATCGAAGAATAAATAGAAGAAAGTTGGTGGATTTTCAAACGGAAAGGATTTGATTATTAATTTAATCGAGATTCTCCCATTTGAAAGTGCCCAGTCCTCCCATCGCAATCATCTGGAACTTGTTGACTTGTCGCATTAACGAAGGGTTGGGATTCGAGGATGTAGAAATTGAGGATGGAGAATTAATTGGAAGCTTCAAATTTGCTACCCAACCCCCCTGACGGCTTGACCAAATAAAGTAGGGAGATGATGCTTGGCATCTAAGAAAGAAAAAGGAGATGTTGGTCCACGTCATGACTTCCATTAGATTGTGGCATCACGACGATAATTACTATAATAAAACGACTTTGAATATGTCCGCGTTTTGATGAGTAAAAAGATTAATGTACATTTCAGAGTGGTGAATGTAGCGGGGAGAGTTTAGGTGTCACGATTACAAGATTAATTACAACTAGTTTTAACTTGAGGGCTTTCCCTCATCTAGGCTTTTTTACACCTACAGCCTCCTCTGTTACTGGCTTTTTTTACAAATATTGAAGAAGGGCAAGATGCACGCTTCAATATTTGTATTCCATCAATCCCATGATCCAAGTTAAGATGTAGAGATTGATTAACAAATGAGCTTTAGATTTGAAAACCGCATATGAACCACTTCCAAATTTGATATTATCATATTATATATCCCTCCTCTTACTTCCTGGTGACATTTCGGTTAGTGTCAACAACTCTTATGAACATATCAAGAAATATTTGTATCCATGTTAGATACGGACACTTGCTAAATATATAATAGCCAAGTATATCTAAACTTTAAGCCAAGATTGATGGAAGTATATCAATAATGAATGAAAGTGTTGCACATCAACTGCATCGATCAGCAACTCAAAGAGGGGGTTCCAAAGGCCTTCTTATCACAGACTCAAAAATTTTGATTTTATGACAGTATACAGAAGCAAAGCACAAGTCAGACTTATTGAGAATTCTACAATCCCCGTTGTATGTTTTGAAACATAGCCAACATTACCCTTTCACAGGTCTGCTTGGGCCCACCTTACATACAAAAGACAGGTGGAAAAAAAAAAGGAAAAAAAATAAAAAAGAGATGAACAAAGATTTTAACTTACCGCCAACAGACAGGACAGAGCTTTTAACTTTGATGCCAAGCATCCGACAAAGAAGTGTGCCTGCAAATCTGATAATTACAAAGATGCACCATGTCAGCGAACATGTAGACCAGATCTATTGTTTATTAAGAGGGAGAACTGGCAAAGACAAACTAGGTTATAAAAACATTTTCCGAAGGTAATGATCATAATAGCATACCAAATATACGAAAATTACAGGAATACATAAACCTCACAAGAAAGAATATCGTAAAAGATATGGGATGCTACCAAGCTAAAACTAAACAATATTACTTTAACAATAATTTCAACATAATTATTGTTGATAAATGATACAAACAAGGTCTGATTAAGAGAGTTTGACATCTCAGTTATAACAAATGGCCCATAGGAGAACACATAAAGAGCAGACAAATAAGGTTCAATTAAAACTTGTTCTTACACAATCCATGCTATAATTAGTTGTGTGGCTCAACTAAAGTAGCACTAGAGGACAACAAAAACAAGCCATAAGGTCCCAGCTATTAGGTGTAGAATGCATGGCTATTTCCCTTCCATTGAGCTCAGTCGAGGGGGTATCTTTGTGAATCAACTCAAGTAGATGATGTACTATAGTTGCACGTTACAGTAGTAAGCTTCTGTGTTCTAACCATAGGTGCCACAAATGTCTACAATCTTTGCACTAATCCTTAAAACAAATTAAGATTCAATCAAACAACTATGAGTAAGGTCCTATCACATTAAGTGATGATTGTCTATAGTAATCCTAGCACCTCAGAACTTAATTACCCAGATCCTGTATACACTACCATCAGTGTCCATACTTATACCTCTTTGTGCATGATAAACGATAAAAGCTACAGACTGAAAAGCTTACCATAAAGCATAATGGTTTTCATCCTTGCAGCACCCTTTGAGGATCCAGCTGCCCACTGCGGTAACTGGAAGGAACAGTAGATAGCTCCAGCCTTCCCTTCCATTCCTCGCCAGGTTTCAGAGTGATGGGCTTCTCAATAACTGCAGCCTCCACACACAGCATATGCTTGTATTCATCATCTCCAAAATCCGCCATGGATTTGGCCTTCTTCTCCCAAGGATTCCATACCACTGACAAAAAAAAAAAACAATAATATGTTAGTAAAATAGCCAGGTCATAGGATCCAAAAGGTTAGTTTCTTTTATTAAACACCATCAAAGAAAGCTACAATAAAGAGACAGCAAAGGACAATGTGAACTTGCCTGCATCTGGAAGTCCATCTTTCCGCAAGACAAAGGTTCGTTTTTTTTCATGATCTAGAATTGCTATTTTGCTCGGTGTCCCCAAATAGATCTTGTCCACCTGTCATAAAGATAATTTAGCATCAAAATGGTTATGAATCAACAAATGATCATCTCATGTACTTACTTCAGACTCAAAAGTAATTGCATCTCCTTGTTCTGTGAAACGTTCCTTGGCTTTTAGGTTGTCAAGGTAATCAAGTGTCTCCAGCCCTTCAACTCGAACTTCACTGAAATATTCGTTTGATGTTGAAGCACAAAAAAATTTTTGGTAACAGCACAAAATTATAAAAAATTGCATCCTCCATTATTTAAAAATTATATATTTCATCAACCACTAAAATTCACAAGACATTTCAGATGTTCTCGATATCAGAGAAAATGTCACTAAAATATCAGCAGCATAGCACAAGAACATTTAAAGCTAAGCAGATACCAGTGAGTTATATTACCTGATATCGGAAACAGAAAAATAAGTGTGGTAGGCAAATGTGAAGGAGAATGGTTTTCCATCAGTATTTCTAATGCGTGACGTCAGCATTAGATCTCCTCCAGGTCCTAGTGTAATCCTTAAACGGAATTCATAACTGCAAAAAAAGAAGATGTGAGCAACAAAGTTTTCAGGAGTCATCCAAGCTTAAAAGTTTACTAAAGATTTATTGGAATGATAAAAATATAAATAAACAAAAGACCTTGCTATACATCATTACAGCTCAAATAGAATAAATAATTGGTGCCAATACTTATTTTACCTATGAGGCCATATCTTAAGATCATCTTCACTAGGTTTAAAGATCAAATCAACGAAAGCTTTATTGGAGCTAACTGTAGGAAAAGGAGGAGGATCAGTATCGATACTCCAAAGCCTATTCCTTGCAAAGCCATGCTGTTCAAGATTTCCATGGCTCCCAAACTGCATATTTATTACATTGAGTGAGAAATGTAATAGATCCAAAAATAAAAAGATATAATAACTATAGTCAAAAGAACGTCATACTTGAGGAAAGCATATCGGAATGCCTCCACGTATAGCTTTTGGAGGCTTGAAAATGGCCTAGAAGAAAAACAAAAAACAAATATGACAGCCCATGTGATCATGAAGAAGATGAAAACACATCAGTTACACATGTTAAAACGATAAAGTAAGATGATAAAACTCAGTGACCACTTTTGAATTAAGAAAAAAGGATTTACGAAAGTAATTGATGCACCTTGACCACAAATCATTAATTGTAGAAAGTAGAAACGAGATGAGAAAGATTGACAGTGGACAAGCAACTAGCTATAGCAATTAAAAGAAGACAAGGAACCCGAGCCAGACTAACTAAATATAATCATCCTCATATCTAGAAATTGTAATAGATAGATCCTACTATCATGCTTTAGTGATTATCATGATGTCCTCGAAGTTCTATTCACAAGTCTTACAAGTGACATATGACTTACATAACGGATGATGAGAAAAAGTCAGAATTTTCATCCATGTTTTGCAATCAAACAGTGATCTGGCATAGTATCAAACACTGCCAAATGAGTTTCAAATGTATAGAACAGCAAAAAGTGAGCTAGTTGTTATGGACTTGAAACAGAATTTACATATGAAATAAGGTCCCAGATTTATTAGAATATGATGCTGGATATTACAGATTCAAGACAAGTTCTGTCAAAACCTGATGTTGACTGAGCAGCCAGCAATCAACAGAACAACAAGCCATAATGTCCAAAATCTTTTTCCATCATTGAGCTCTGAACAGAGCAAAATCTTTAAGCAATGAACAAAACCATGAATAACTTTTTTTCCAAATATCTGAAAATCATTTTAGAAACTTGTAATTCAAGCTACAATTGAAGATCCTGTTTCCAAAGAGAATTAAGGTCCTTCAACGACATCCCTAGGTCTAAGTAAATTGAGTAGTTCACTTTACATATATGTACCTTGTTACAAAGGTCATGGATGCAAACGCAAGATCAGCCTCAAATGGGCACTGAGATCTGAACAATTATTGTAAGCAAACCATTGACTCATTTTTTAATCACAAACAACCAATGCCTACAGCCTCTTTGTGGTATCAACAAAAACAAAAAAGAAAAGTGAGCAAGAGGATGGCTACTTAACATGTTCCGAGATAATTATTAACTATCTAAAGCTTAAAATAAGTTCATATAAATTTCAACATGGCCCCAATTGTGCAACACTAAAGTTAGGAAACAAATACTTCCTAAAATAGGTGAAATTTACACAAACAAAAAACACAAACTGGGTAAAACTTATTGAGACACTTCAATCTAGCATCTGGTAACCAAACAGATTAGCTGCTGCAATCAAATTCCATGAGCCTGTTTCGCTGGATGCAAGTGGTAAAAATTTATAAGACTATAGTTTCATAAAGTGAAGATTGGCAAACAGTAGCTTCCAAGACAATGACTTCCAAGTGCTTGTAAATGTAGAAGCCACAAGAAATGAACTCGTTCTGGTGGTATTTAAATATTTGTTTCAATGTAAGCAGAACCAAGAATTCAGGTTATTATTGGGATGGTCAAATGAAATTCAGTTAGCTTTTGGGACATGAGAGTTAACTTCATGGGTTGAACAATGTGACACAACTAGTAAGGTCCATCAAGATTGCTAGGAAGTCGATGGATTAAGGTTGTGTTAGTTTGCATAAACGTCTTGTTTGGTTTGATCCAACAAGACCAAGCAAGACCTTTGAATGAGAATTCCTATAAATTTGGAGGCCCAGGGGACAAAATTTGTAAGATGGGAAATAGAGTTACATGCTTTTTAGCTGACTTAGACAAGCATTATGAAGTAACAGCCTTTATGCAAACTGGAACCAAAAAATCCTGCAAGGTGCATTCATTACAAGAAAAGAGGTTCAAACTTGATATATACCTCATCTCATTTGTTAAATAAAAAATAAGGAAATATTTTTTAATGATCTAAATTAATATATATACTCTAGATTGGTGGTATGTTCTTTTGCTCCTATTGCTTAGCATCCTTTTCTTTATTTTTTTTCTTTAGTATTATAAAAAGCAAATGGATGGTCGAGGATCTAGCCTTATTGCTCTATTATTTAATAACCTGGAACCCCATCAGAGACACTAGTCCATCATGTGAAAGCACCATAAGCAAATGAAAGCTTGCAGAATAGGTTATTTTTCCAGCTCCTAGTTCACAGGTTGGAAGGCAATTATTTGACCATATTCTAGGCACAAATATGCTTATATATAAGTTTACCATTGCTCAACTGAGAGGTCCAAGACTCTATTTCTTAACCAACTTTATGACTAAACTCCTATCAAACACTGAAAATATAGTTCTGATACCTTAGTGCTGAGAAAGAGCAACTCCTCCCCATGGTCATTTTTCCAAGAAGTCACATGACCACCATACAAATACACCTGCAAGAAACAGGATGATGTAAATTGCATAACGATAATCAAAAACTAATATCACTATTAATTTACTATGTAAAGCAATCAATAACCTCCTTATTCCTCCCTTGGAAGATACAATGTATCAACCACTACTGTTAGTGAAAAGGCTCATCCGGTGCATGTTAGTGAACCAGATGTTTTCCCAAGTAACTTATTCCAGTTGTCTACTAAGAAGAAATAGAGAGCATAGCAAGTTCCAAATACTATAGGATGGCCACGTGACAAGGAAATAAGCATGGAGAAATTTGGTCATATGAAAGATGACCACCATGAGTACACGGATTAAATGATGGTCATGCATGGATCAAGGATCAAGACTGGAAAAACAGCACTAGCCAACCTACACCTTCCAAGTCCTTTTGCCACTTCCTCCTACATGTTGCGAATGAGAAAATTGAGGAACAACCATCCAACTTTACCAGGACAAACACTAGAAGAATAAAATCTCACAGAGACTTCTTCTCCAACCTTTTTCTTGTCTTTATTTGGCACAACACAACAATTAAAGTCATTACAAAGTGTTTTGTGTGACTTTTTTTTAGGAAAAAAAAAAATCAAAATGCAACTCTAGCTGTGGTAGAACAAAATATATCTGGCAAAACATAAATAATACAGACTTGCTGCAATCAACATCAACTGAATAGAGTTTGATGATTTATTTGTCCAACTGTCCCATTCAAGAAATCCCATTGCTAATAAATTAACATTATTTTTATGAGTCAAATGTGAGGACGTCAAAGACTGCCAAGCAGCTAGTGTTGGCTCGACCAAGTTATCAAAGAGAGGAAAAAACTGAAGGTCATTAAACTGCAGAAACCCACTAATATGTAACAGATTCAGAACAATGCATAAAACAATGATGAAAAATTGTCTAACTAGCAGAACATGGGATCAGGTCTAGTAGTAGTAAATTATGCCTATTTCTATCGTAAGTAGAAAGGAACATAGCGTGGATGGAGAGAACTTATTCACAATAAAAAGGACAAGTGGCCAAACATGATCAAAAGGAAGATGGAAGGATAGACGAGGTTGCCTCAAATAAAGTTCTCACGACATCATAAGTTGCATCCCTATGAAACTAGCGATGCATTAGCAAGGGTCACAAGCAAGGAAGCCTTCATGATCATGTACCAAAAAGACCAGTTCATTAGAATTTACCACTAATCTGCAAAACCTGTATTTCTGTTTTTGTATACATATCTCTGAAATAGGTGCATGATATATACCTTACTAAATTGATTTTGTACTAGTGCCAATCGAAGCAAGGAATCAAACTATGCTATAGGCCATTGCACAGGGGGATGCAGACTGGTCCACCCCTGTCCTGGTAAGCAGACCTGGGTGTACCACTTGATTTCATATAATCACATGAAAGACAGTATTTATTTAAATAAATATGCACTAAGAACCAAAGATTAGCTTTCTAGTCTCTATCTTATACAACAAGTAATTAGGCTAGAAACGTTGTACCAATCTCTACCTTGTAAACAAATGAGCAGGAAAAAAAAAATTGTATCAAGAGTAATTGAACATTATAAAGGCAGTGTAGGTCAATTTCAGACAGGCTAGCCGAGTGAGTGCACAAGGTTTTCACTAATGCAGGGTTTGGAGAAAGGTCAACATAAGCATTCTTACTCTTTGTTTTCATGACTCAAACAATGACATTTTGGGTTGTTCCACCCCAAGTATTATACAAATGCCACAACTCGGGGAATAACAACACCCATATGGTGTCATCAATACAATTAATATAAAATTTATTACATTATCTTCAAACTTATTTAATTCAAATGTTCAACATTATTCAATGGATTGGCAATTCGGAAGCTAACAAAATAAATATAATCATGGACTACCTGCTCAGAGATGATGTTCCTCCTACTATTGTACACTAATTCCCCAAGTCTCTAAAAGATTTTGTAACAACATAGCACTGAATGAGATTATGATGTTGAGATTATGATGTTCCTCCCGCTATTGTATGCTTATATCTCGTGTGTCTGAAAAATTTTGTAACACCACCTCTCAACAACATTTCAATTATGCTAAGAGTTGTTGCAAAAAATTTTGAGACGCATAAGAGGGCAACAACACAGGAACATTACAAGTGCGCTCAATTCAAGTACCTCTGCAATATAGAATTATATATATTTTGTTAGCTTCCAGAACTACTATTGAGTAATATTGAACATCTCAATAGAATATGTTTGAAAATAATGTAATAATTTATATATTAATTGTCTGATGATGTCATTTGGATTTTGTTATTTCTTGAGTTTTGACATTTGTGATATACTTGGTGCATAACAATTTTTATGGTAGCAGAAAGCATCGTAAGGAGCTCGAGTAGAAATGGGCTATCCAATAATCGGTGGACAAAACTAGAAGACACATCATAACGTGGAGTCATCGCTAGTCTAGGCCTCACTTGCTCATATTAGAATTTGATTTTATATTAGATTTGTCCTTGACAAAGATGTCAAGCCATTAAGTAGGAAAGATTTTAATTCTCTAATTTAGTCCAACATCAGACGTGGGAGAAGATATAAATGGAAGAACTCCATTTTCACTTCCAACATCAAAATGATGATGATTATAGAGCTAAAGATAGAAATGCATTCATCATGTTCCAGAAATACTTGAGATACTTCTATGAGGTCAAGGAGCAGATCCACCAAAGCTAAAAATGCAAAAAAAAAAAATGCAGTTACCAATTAATATAAAGAGAGTTGGTGATTTAACGGTAGCAAAACCAATGATGTTTGCGGCAAACTTTGGCAAAAATAAACAGCCTAAGAAATTTTAAGGTCTCATGAACATCATCCAACAGCAAATACCACATATCATTAAACAATTATTCAGACAAAGTCAGAACAACTTCACTCGGTGTAGAAAGAAGTTACCTGATCATCACAATTGCATGAGAGGGTGATAGGCACAGACAAATTTGATCCACAAATATTTTACTGGCAGACTACCA
Source organism: Musa balbisiana (assembly GCA_004837865.1). Lineage (NCBI taxonomy): Eukaryota > Viridiplantae > Streptophyta > Magnoliopsida > Zingiberales > Musaceae > Musa > Musa balbisiana. Next base: position 9,129,425 of record CM017196.1, on the reverse strand, counting down.
CAATGGCCTAAAATTGTAAATCATATGGCCCCTTCTAGTATTTCTCAGAACTGTGCATGCACAGCAATTAGTTCCTAGAAAAGAATTTAAGGTAAATTGTATCCTCATGGAAAAGCCTCCTATCTGTGGTGCGTAATTCACTCAGCAAATCTCAAAATCTAGTTTCCTGACATATCCCAGATGGACTTCCTGCACTATATTTTATAGATAGGACAGTTTTCGCCTGCTTCCAGATGATAAACCACCTTAGGCAACATTATCCTTCTAACTTACCAAGACAAGCAAATTTGAAAAAGAAGACAGTATTATCAGAAACTATCTCTGTATCTAATCTTCTTGCAACGCTTTGGAAAGATAGATGATGATCATGTCAAGATTGTCTACAAGAGAACTAAAAATTGCTTTCGAGAAATAAGATTTCACGAGGTGTTTCTGAAGAGAAGAACCAAACATGAAATGCATCACCACCACCATTACAATATAATTACACCTCTAGTTAATATTTATAAATTGGATGATCTAATCCGCTAAACAAGACAGCTGAAAAACCCCGCAAAATTAGTAGTATCACCGGATCGCCAACGGAGCTTGCATGTAAATGTCTACGTGCACATAAAACACAGGCAGTGTGTCCGACTTCTCACGCAACTGCGTTATCCAAAACTAGTTTCCTGAGATCGGCAGGAATTGACCAAGTCATTAGAGATCCAGATCATTCCAATCTAATCAATTGACCAAAGAAAAGTTCACAAACGGCAAGAAAGGCATCAGATCCAGCACTATCGAATAGGATCCAACCAGCGCACAAAGAACCCACAGGCAACGATCTCGAATCGAATTCGTCTCGCAAATTTCAACAGCAACACGAACCAAAAAAAGAGCGACTACCAAAAAAGAAAGAGGGAGATGAATCGGACCTCGGCCGAGCTCCCGCGGACCTCCCTGAGCACGACCTTCTCGAGGCCATTCACGCCTTTGCAGATCTCTACCGGTGGCTTCTCGCCCGACATCGGCCAAATCCCATAACCCGAAACCCTAACGCCTTCTCCTTCGATCGATCTCCCGCGTGCTTCCTTCCTGTCTCCTCCTCCTCCTCCTCCTCCAAACCCTCGAGGAAGCGATACTGGCGATGGCTTCTTCGGTAACAGCAAGAGAGGTGGGGAATGATCGGGGAGAGAATTTATAGGCAGGAGAGAGAGAGAGGGTGGGTCAGGTGAGATGTGCCTCTTCTTCTTGCAGCGGGGCCGTTACGGTGAGGCACCGATAACTTTATCTTAAACGACTCACACGATGAGTGTTATGCGGGCGTGACGCCGACCGCCCATGTGCTTCGGGGCACGCTTGGAGGGCGGTGCCGCTGGCTCGCATGTGATGTACACGGGCGCCTCGGGGAGATCGATGTGGTGGTTATGCCTCCAATGGTACGGGCCTGGAACCCATACCAGATTACCGAGCCCAGGGACGCGAACCAGCTGGCGCACCCAGCGGGACCCACGTACAAAGTGTGTAGTGATTCGGGTTCTCTCTGGTTGTTACTGTAGTCGTGGGCCAAATTGAGAGGGCCGGTCTGGTGTGACCCACGGAATCGGGAGCGCACAGCGAATCGAGCTCGATTGGACTAGTCAGCGCAGCCCAGCTCAATAGCTTAACCCGTTGGATCATCCATTGCGGCTTAGCTCGTTAGCCCAGCAATTGCGGCTCAGCCCGTGATGGGAGGACAAAGGTCTTCAATCTTAGCTTTGCAAGTGCCCTTTCATATCTCCATATCTATCTCTTCAACCTTTTCATCTTTATTATCGTTTTCCTTGGAAAAGCCCCTCGAAATATAATATGGTCTATTTTGTGCTTTGGTCGATTGCTTCTATAGCCATCCCTCATCTTTTATCTGTACTCCCAGTCACTATCATGACAAGCACCTAACTTGGACAATAGCCTCCCTCTCCACATTGAGAGTATTGATGAACAGTGATTCTTGGATAAATCTTCGGGTGGATAAGACTATTTACCTCATCCAAACATTTTGTATGATCCATGAGACATGCCCATGTTTAACTGTACGAGTTCTAGGATGCAGTGTTCCTGCCGATGGGAGCAAAGAAAACAGAGAGCTCTCGGAGTCTTTTGAAGAGAACAAGAAGGGAAACTGCTTGTCTTCTCCATCAATGACATGAGGATGAGTCCTTTTGTTGCTTGTCATCCGTGTGTGGGATGTGGATGGACAGAGAACATCATCATGCAGCTCTCCCAGCTTTTGCTGCATGAACACAGGGAATAGTTGGTGAGATAATGTTGGTGGGTGGTGAGTCAATTACATCACCATGGATTGGCTTGTGGAAAAGCTTCCTAGCAGTCTGTACTCAGCTTGTTGCCAATGCCAGCAGCGGTTGGCTTCGCACTGTCCCACTGCAATTGGGATGTACTGTTAGTAGACATCAGATTGCTCATCAAGAGTTCAACATGCTGTGCTCATTTTCACAGCTTTACCTGATCATATTAGATTCTCTGCTGAACAACAAGGACAATGATTTGGTTGAGAAGACAGATTCTCGGTAAAAGATGTATGAAACCCCAATAGCAACAAAATCATCTGAGGAATAAGATTATTTGAATGACAAAAAATTCATGTACGAAAATGAACTTTTAAGAGATATGGTCTTGTGTATTTCAAGATCTTATTAAAATGAAAATATAGAGAAAGAACATTTTTTGCAATACAATTTTTGGATTGACTCGAAAGGCAATTTTATTCCTTGTATTTGATTATTCTCACACTTTGAAAGATTTGATTTTTGTATTATATTTGATTGTTGATCTTTGAATTTTAGAGCTGAGGCATTCTCCTCCTCTTTAAGATTCTATAAAAGAAAAAAGCTCATTATCCATCTACCTAACATAGAATAGGATTCGTTGCATGGATGGAATTAACTGTGGAAAAGCATTGTCATGCATATTACTTTATATAAAGCAGATCATGCTTATCCCAAACATACGACTACAGAATTTTTCTTCCTTTTTCTTTCACTTGTGAACTGCATATTTATTGTTGCTTGACAGGTCCTTTCCAATGGCTTGATAAGAACCATGTAAATGTGGAGGGTGTAGGAAATGGCAGAGAGGACAAAGAATGTGTGATGCTTGGATGCTCTTCTTGAGTCATCATTCACCTTTGGCGCATGCCCTATATGGGACCATGAGCTCAGTGCTAGATTGAAGTCTCACAGTCAACACTTGAGTCCCTGTGAAATGTTGCTACTGCTAGTGGACAAAGCAGAGCATTTGATATCAATGCAGACCAAGTACCAGAGTGCGATGCTGTATCATGCCCACATGCCTCGTCTTATCCCATCAGGGGAACATGTTAGAACTTCTGTTGGTTCCACAGATGCACTGATCATGGAGGAATCAGGGATCATTCAATTTAGCTTCGTTCTGCAGTAAAAATATATTGGTAGATCTGCTGCTTGAATCGTCTCCTTCCTGAATAAAAGGAAGCGTACAGTCCATCAACGACAGTGTAAGATATATTAAGATGCACAGCTCGATTCTTTGTTCTGGAGTCAGAGCACCAGCTCTCCACCACCCATTTTGAATCTGCCTCGTGAGAACACGAGAGGCTTTGGGTTTCTTTAAGAGTCGAGAGACTTGGATGACAGATGTGTTGTGTTCTGTCGGCTTTCGGAGGAAAGTGAAAGGAAGTGTTGCTCCACTTCTTCATCTTTGCTCTCTTACACCTCTTTTATTGGCATCCATTTAACGGTGTCGAAAGTTGAAGTCTTTCGTGGTGAAATCCATGTGGAGAATGATGCGGTAAAAGCTAAGCTTTACTGTGCAGGAGGGCTTCCATGTCAATCCAACAAAAGGAATCCAGTCGCTGGGATCGATTAAAGAAGTGCACCTATCTTAGTGGATGATCACCCGACTTAGCTGTATGAATGAAATGGGAGCAAACATGGGTGTCTCAAGACTTCTAAAAGGACAGGAATAAGAACATGAAATGATTGCATTTGGTTCAGAGAGAGAGAGAGAAGGATAAGCCCACCATAGCATCTCTGAATCTTTCCTACACATGCTTGCGTAGACAAGTGAGATTGGGATCAATTTATAATGTTGTTCTGATTGCAAACTCCTTTAGATCCTGCCTTGTGGATATGACACAAAACAGTACTCGGTCGTAGAGTAGGCTTTTCACCTTCTTCCTCTCTTCTTCCCCGTCCACCACAACCTGTTAAGCTCCCATCTTGCAAGCAACTGCCGCAGTGATGGCATCGTCATCGGATTGAGTAGAGGAGGTGATAGGAGAGATGGCTGAAGGCTTCATCCAGTAGTGGAATTGCAGCTTGCAGGTGAAAACTTTCTTCCAAGTGTTCTCCGCTTACGTTTATGCTTGAAATCTTACAAGGCAGTATGGATGCACAACGAATGACTCAGTTTTCACTGGAAATCGCTCGACATCCATCCTCTGACCTGTGTTTGCACCTCCACTTTCAGCTTGATGAGTCTGACACCAATGCTCTTCTTGCCATTCTGATTCTACATAATTTAGTTCTCTTGAATTCTCTGAGGAAAGTTGACATGCACTCGTCGTCATCTTTCGTTTTCTTTTTACCTTCCTTTGATTCACATCAGGTCTCGTGAGAACAGTTCAATGGTTTTCCCTGGATTGCTCACATCTGTGTGCTATTTATAAGCTTCTGTTGCATGATCTTCTCTTTTTAGTCTCTCTGGAGGGAGGTTGTGAGCCTAATTTCCAAGAACAGGATCATCTTTTCTTTAATCTTGAAACATCAGCATGGAGATGCCAAGGCAAGATTTTAGACAGATGATGAGCCAGAAACCAGATAAGAACAGAGGATTTGGCTCATCAATGACTCCTTATTATAAGATCTCATGATTCCTTCATGAGATATATAAATCTGTCAAATTGGTCTCCGGATATCAATCTCTCTCTCTCTCTCGATCGATCGACTTGATGCAGTTGTTTATCCAACATCACCTTATTATATGTCAGCCTAAAGGACTGATGTTTTCAGGTTCATCTCTTTAGTGCAAACCTTTTGTCTATATGCTCTTGATTCCACAGGAATGGGCACAAAGCTGCATCAGATCAATAGCCTCTTCACCACCTTGCAGCGGCAGAACTCCATCCTAGTCTCTGACAACAGACCACCGAAGGCAACAATGCGTGCTTGGTGAAGTGGTAGATGGAGAGACTTGCCGAAAGCGACAGCAGAGATGCTGTCAGGAATACGATGTTGAAGCATGAAGAAATCTTCAAGCAACAGGTAGAAGCACTCCCTGTTCACTGCAAACGATCTCAGAGTACCCATTTAGATTGGATGCATGCAGGTGTACGAACTCCATCGCCTGTACAAAAATCAGAAGTTGCGGATGGCTGAGCTGCGAAACAACGAGTTCACGGATACCGGGAGCAGAATCTGGAGCAGTGCCTCTTCCACCTCCAACACCAGCTATAATTTGCAGCGGTGTGCAGCTCGATCGAACGCAGAAGTCAGAGCGCATGTCGAGGGATTCGATCTCGAACAGCCAGCCGAAGAGTGCAGTTCAAAGGGAGCAACGAGCATCGACGAGGAGGAGACCACAGTGGATGAAGTTGAGTTGACACTCAGCATAGGATGCAATGCAGAGACGAAAAAGAAGAAGAAGAAGAAGAAGAAGAAGAAACGAGCACATTGGATGGACCCAAGAAATGCTTACACGCGCTGCTGCTCGGAAGCAGCTCCAAGTGGAGGAATGGGGTGACTCCTCTGCTGGTTCTTCTTCCTTCTTTTCTGTCATTGGGAACTGAAGTGATCCGATGATCACAGTGTATGAGCTTCCCATCTAACACAGTATCGAAATCGAATTGAAATCAGTTTTAGTTCGTATAAAGAATTGAAACCTAAATATCGAAAAATACTCTAAAAAGAAGAAATATTATTTAGAAAATTATATTAAATTTTAATTTTAATATTAATACTAATTGGAGCATCGAAGGGAATCGGAACGATCTACCAAACCGGAGGACCGCTAAATACTTAGTGGCTTGGCCATGTCAAGAGGCGGCCGCTACCTCAGAGGAAGAGAGGCTATGGACTAAAGGACGCGACATTAAAACGGCATCTACCCATGCAACCCTTGTCGAAGCCACCATCTCTCCCCGCAACAAAGGATGGCCAAGGTTTTCATCATTCTGGCCCTCCTCCTCCTCCTCCTCCTGTCCGGCCTCAACCTGAGCTCTCCATCCGCGGCAGCCGCGACGACGACGGCCACGCCGGGCGGTTCGGCCCTCGGAGGCCACACGAGTACACGGGCGTCCGCCACGTACAAGCTCGCCGTTCCCTTGTTCCGGCACAGAGAACACCCCGGTGTGCTGATATCGGAGACGAAGCTGAAAAAGTGATCGCTCTCATCGCCGCACCGAAGCCATGCTGCTCTTTGTGGTCGCAAATGGTCGTGCAACGGGGTGACAGCCACGGAAAGCCTTCGTGTTGGAACTCAGCATGCTAACTATCCTTCTTTAGGAATATATGAATCTTATCTTGTAATGAATGCATCGACTCCCTTAAAAGTTCCTTTTTCTTTTTGTTTCCATGTAGGCAAATATGAGGGCCTTATTATGGGTAGCTTGAGAATTATTGTTGAGCTACCTTGTTATTTTTAATATTAAAAATAATAAATAAATGGACTTTAATAATAATAATAATAATACTGAGTAATTATTTCAGATCAACTATATGGATCTTTTTTATTATACTTGAGACATATCTAAAGTATAAATTTATTCTTATGTTTAATTAATTATATATGAGTTTTCATGATTTGACACCAAATATTTCTCACAAAAAAACAAAGATTGGGCCTATTGAGTTGGACCATACTTTTTTAAACTAGACAAGAATGTGTTGGATTGGCCCATTGGGCATCTAAACTACTTAGAGAGAGAAAAATGTGTGTTCATGTGTATGTATATGTACACCTCACTTTAAAGTGCTAATGAGTTAGGTTGGATCATGATTTTATATAGATGTGGCTCAATATTGAGATTAAAGATGTAAATGTGGGGTAGGATGGACCTTTTTTATTTTAATATTTTAATAAATTTGTATAAATTTTTAGGAGTTATTGGTGTCATCACACATCTTCATTTCACCTCAAAGTAGGGGGGAGTAAATTGGCATCCCCCCATCAAGCCTATCACCTCACATGGGGCACATGCACTGCCCTTGACCTCCCACTACATGACATCCCTTGTGGGCTCACCCTTGAAGATCCAAAGCCATTCATGTGCTCTCCAAAATGCTTCCATGTGCCATGCTCTCTTCCCCCCTACACAAATGATGTCTCCCCCATCCCTCTCCCAAGCATCCAAAGACACACACAAGAAACCCAAGTGACATATCCTAAACAACAAGGAGACACCCCTCCCCATGGCACTTCATGTGAGGGCCTCTGAGGTAACTTGAAGTAGCTCTCATCTGTTGATGTTCCCACCATGGCAGGGCAAGCATTTGTGATGTCACTTGCCATGAGCCCCACAACCCATAAGCTCATCTACATGACTTGAGTTCTTTGTATCTGATATAAAAAGACAGGGAAGAGAGAGGGAGAGAGAGAGAGAAAGAGGGCAACAACACATGGGGCAGGCAGTGAGGACTTGTATTGCCCTACCAATTGGCCATGTCATTGTATAATATTACACCAAGCTTTCTTTTTGGGCCTCTTTGTGTACTTGATGGGCCCACTTGCCATTTCTTTATCATGGTTGGCCCGTGATCGTCGGAGTCGTTTATCTATCATGAATCAATTCGATTTCATGCACATACGCATGTAATACGGAGAAGAGAATAAATAATATAAAAATAATATTTTTATTCATCATTCAAGATTCCCTTTCCATGAATGATTTTTGTGTTATGAATTGTCGTAAATAATATTTTTATTAGCTTAAGTAAATTGTTTTTTTTGACAATAAAAACCATTTCCCTGAATACATTGATTTTCTATAAATCTTATGATTAAGTACAGGAATCAAAATTTACTGAAATCACCATAGGAATTTTAGGAGAAAGATCTGAGGCATAATAATTAGTAAGTGCTTTAAGATTGAAGCTTGATGTCGGGTCATGGGCCCTTAATGGGCTGCTTGTACCAAAGGGGCAGTTGTGTCTCCTCCCGCAGAGGCTTTATATGAGAACTCCCCAGACTACAAATAGGATCGATCACCTGCCCACATCGCCTCCGCTCTCTCTCTCTCTCTCTCTCTCTCGTTCACACACACACACACACGCACTGCTGGTAACATTGGACAGACATGCCGAGACTACAAAGATACAGAGGAGTGAGGCAAAGGCACTGGGGCTCGTGGGTCTCCGAGATCAGGCACCCCGTTCTGTAACGTCTCCTACCTTCTCACGGTGTTGTTGTGAACACCAGTAGCGCTCCTACATGTTTGTGCTAATGCTTGCTTCGACCACAGGAAGACCAGGATCTGGTTAGGCACCTTCGGCACCGCCGAGGACGCCGCGAGGGCCTACGACGAGGCGGCGCGGCTCATGTGCGGATCCAAGGCCCGCACCAACTTCCCCGTCAACCCCAACTGCTCGATCACGGCGCCGGCCTTGTCCCCGGGCCTCATGGCGAAGCTGGAGAAGTGCTGCTCGGCGTCCCGGGAGGAGGGCAAGAGCGTTGAGGTGGTCGCGCCGGTCGGAAGGGAGGAGGAGGCGGAGGTCACGCGCGTGGATGATGAGTACATAGAGGAGATGATCGAGGAGCTCATATACAATGGTTCTCTGGAGATATCGACTTCTTCTTCTTCTTCTTCTTCTTCTTCTTCTTATCTGTGAATGTAGCTGGGTCATTTCAGCCGGCAGTCCGTTGTCACCTGTCACATACACATGAAAACGCGAGAGTCTGGGTTAGACCTAGTCATGTAAAGGGTACCACTTCCCTTCAGTAATAATACTATCTGCTGTGTGCCATGCACTAAAAGCATGAGTTCTTAATCTGAGATGCCTCGAGATGGTTGACTGAGCCGACTCGGGGTGGCTGGAGAATCAAGTTGGAGACTCGAGCATCAGCTCGAGTCTATAGATCTGCTCTACCAAGGTCAGCCAGGGAATCAAGTAGGTCAAAGATGATCTAAGATGGCTCGATGCTGAGGCTCAGCACCCTACTTGGTTGACCCCTCAGTTTATTCTCCTGACCACATCTATCGATGTTTTTTTATTCTCTTGCTGGCTCAGAGAAAATTAAGATGCCACACCACATTACCTCCCACAGTATACACTATACTAATATTTGATTTCTGTGTGATCTAATCAATTCATGCAGGTGAAAGGTTTCATGTCTCGAGTAACATATGATCTAGTCTTTTGGTACCTACGTTGCCACTTATGCATGCACTTGCATTCATGCATAGAAAGCACCAAGCATTGAGTTGTAGGGCATATAAGCTGGAGAACCACGTCTGTCCAAGAACATACTGAACGAACCGAAGCTTAGACAACTGCAAGAGATGACCAAGACCACTATTCAGTATGATAATTAAGCAGCCGAAAGAGTAACTAACACATTAAGGCATGAACACCAACCAAGATGTTTCATGTGATTTGTGGGTGTTGAAGGCGATCGACCATAAAATATTACAGACGCAAAGATGAGATCCGACGACAGATCTAACTCTTGCCTTAAGCTGACGAAAGTGGAAATGAGATGACAGCACATTACGTGGATACAGGCACCTACCCTGGGAATGGATGCCAAACAACTTGTTGTTTTGGTGTGACCAAGCATCCGACGACAGGGCCCGCTATTGCGGGTTGTCACTTGAACCACGTCCACGCCCCCGACCCCGACCCCGCCCCCGCCCCCGCCCTCGTCCTCGCCCTCTTCCTCTTCCTCTTCCTCTTCCTCTTCCTCTTCCTCTCTTTACTGTTGTATGGCTGCTAGGTTCAGGCTCACGTTCAATTAGGACTCTCTCGACTGATCTCATCCTCGTACCGTTTTCAGATTTGCCTATGACACTGTCCATATCATGAGCAGACTCCTTGTTGATAGCAGCTTCACTTGGAAGCTCACAGGTATCTTCAGAATTGCCTGTTGTCTCCTCCCCATTGCTAAGGTGGATACAACTTTGAACTTCCTCGCAAAAGGACTGAGAGGCAGGATTTAACTCTGCAGATCCACTGAACAAAAAAAACAAGCTGTTAGACTGATGTGAATCGAGTAAAACAGCAGGATCACCATGAAAATAAGATATTTTCATCTGCAGTTACCCATTGGTTGAGAATTCATTCGTCAATCCTTTTGCCTCATGTTCTGAATAAATATCTCCATCCTGCGGCTTTGTATCTGCTAAGTATAAGATATTCAATGCATGTAAACATATATTCCTATTGATACAAATGCTAAACCACAATCACATGTTATGCTAAAAAATTCATACATAAAACCCACAAAAATAGGCACATCAAAATAACAAGAAGCAAGCATCTTTAACACAATTTAGTTCAGCAGATTCCCCTGCCAAGCACTAGTTATAAACGCACAAACCACTAAAGCGCTAACAGCACTGAGAGTCAAAACCGTATTGTTCCAAAGAATTTGCTACCGTGAACTCATTCTTTACAAAGTGTTTGTTTCCTACACCTTGAATCATAGACTTTCAAGTCTGATGTATGGGTGACAATTCCTCACATGAACCAGAGCCCACACTATCAAAAACTGGGTCTGGGTGAGATCATCTGTCATTTGATCATGTTAGAATTACCCGATGTCAATGCAAAACTATCTTGGATGAGTTCGGGGGTTGTCTCCTGAATCAGTGGGTCAGCAAGATTAAAAAGATACGACACAATCTCCTTCAGACACTTTAATGTAGCTACAGTTAAGTCGGTCATAATTTATTAAATTAATCCAAAAATATCATCAAAAAGTAGTATGACTTAGTTTACTTCTCTCTGCACTTTCCAGTGGTCCCACACGTCAACCACTGAAACACTGATGTCCCTGTGGTGAATTGGTACTTCAATTATGTCATCATCAAACCTTGAAAGTTATCTGATGTTTCCTGACTTGGAAAATAGGTATTAGAAACATCAAAGCTGGGCATGGATTGAGATATCTTAACCCAATTATGGATGGATCAGTTCTGGGAGAATACTTTGGTCAACTACACATAAACCCAACTTCAACCTGATTCAATCTACCAGATTGCCACAATTAGTCTGGTGTAAACACCATCAGCTAAAGGTTTCAATGAATCCCAATCAGCCCATTACCCAATTAAATTGCCTTCCAATTTTTTAAAGGATGGAGCCTTAGAATAAGTTAACATATCTGGTACAATATGGACCCTAATAATATACCTAACAGCTAGTCAGATTAAGATTTAAATCTAGATCGAGCCACATGTGAGGCCTAACAATAGAATACATCAACAGAAATATTCATGTGCAAGAATATATTAATATTATGTTTGTTTTATGCAAGGTCTGCCGTACCGAAGCATACCGCCCGATACGGGCGGTATGTACCGGTCCGACAGATTATCGGTACACGGATCGTTCCATACCACTACAGTACTATACTGTAGCACTGCTACAGTATGAAAAAATATAAAATTGTTCGGTACACCCTGATGTATCGCTCGGTACATCGATACCGTACCGTACCGAGCCCTGGTCGAAACGTCGGTACGGTACGATACGGCGAACCTTGATTTTATGATAATTTAGTGGCAAATGGTGTAATATAAGCTACAGAAGAGTCATTCACAATTTAGATGGTATTTCAAGTTTAATATATCAAGTAAGTCTCCCAACACGTACAAGTTAAAAAAGGCCAAATATTAACTTTAGAACCCAATATCCAAGTAAATATCTAGATAGATAATGGACGTACCCACATATCAAAATTGGTGTCGAGTTCCGTTTTAGGTACTTTGAACTCCTATGTTTCAGACATTATTCTGGAATTCAACCAACCCAAAAAAACCAACTATTATCTAATGAATTAACATGAGCTCAGCAAGACAAACCATATCAGATAGAAATAATGAGCGATACAGCTAAACCTGGCAGATAAATAAGCAAAGCATTATGTTCTACTGAGCTACAAAATAATTAAGAGCCTGAAACTAACAACAAGAGAGTTGAGAATGTGAAACCTGAATCTAGATTCAATTCTGCAGTGTTGTTGGCCTCCAGAATGCCAGAAACTGTAGGAATTGTGTTTGTGATGCAAGTTTGAACATTATTGTCAAGATTGGCGATATCATCAGCATAACTGGGTTCAAGAGTAGAGAAACTAATATTAGTTAGTGCTTGTTAAAAAATACATCAAGAAAAAGGTCATATCACGAAGAAAACCCTTCAGATTTCACAAAAAATCATATAGGTACAAAAATTCTCCAAGAGTCAAAAGGCAAGACAACAAATAAAAGAAGCCTCAAAATAAGTTCCGTGTTCAGAAATTGAATTTCTTTTAACATTATTAACCCCAGTCATGCTTTTCGTCATGTCCTTTAAAGATGATTTTCTGAATGAATGAAGCACAAACTTTCAAGGAGAGAGGAAAAACAGAGGTTTGCACATCCTAAAATTACAGGTCTACATTAATGTACTTCACCTATAAAGCTTTAGGATCCATCAATGTCTTACGCACCTAGATCCTCCAAGTACTAATTTCATTGACAAAAGCAAGTATAGTATCTCCCAAGAGAGACAATTAGCATTGGTAATGCAAGGAGAGATAGAGGAGACATAAGAAGACTTCATTAGAAACTATGAAAAGAGATTTAAATGCTTCCTAAGTAACTAAAGATATTGCCTTGTACAGAGCTGAATCACTTGTAAAAATCCGCATAACCAAATAGTCAGGACATTATGGCTTGTTATTGTTTTTGTCATTTCTGTATTATAGGGTGATATTTAAATCCTTGGACAGAAGATCAATTAGACATAGAGGTCTGAATCATAATGTGAATGCTTTTGCATAGAAGACCAGAATTTACAATCATCATATTGAGTTTATGACACTCCCACTACATCTGCAAGAATTGAACACATCTTCCAAAAGGTGATCTGAAGAATTCACTGAATAATGTAAATAAGCTGAGAATTCAAGTTTGCAGTCAAATAATTGTAAGAGCACAACAATCCATCTATTGACACTATTGCTCTGCACTCATAACATGGCAGTCTATTAGTAATCTTAGAGCTATTAGTGAGGAACAACGTATTGCCTTAAATTGCATCATCATTGACATCAATTTGCCAGAAAGAATAGATTATTTCAGGTCTAAACTCAATCCAAATGAAGCTAATTCTACAGTTATCATAGGTCTGAGTCTTCTGACCATATCTTGACGAGTGGGGGTAACAACCAATGAAGAGGAAAAAATGAACTCAATAACCACAAGGCACCAACTAATTAAAATCTGTGACATTCAGAAAACTAAGACCCACAACAAAGGTTAGAAAAAGCTATAAATTATGGATCAATAGACATAAAGTCAGAATATGTTAAAGACATAACAATAGAAATTTTGAATTTAAAAAAGTAGTGTAAAGTATCCAAATGATGTGCAAAAGAACCTGGTTCTCACATATGGAATCTACTAACCTCAAAGATGATAAGCTGTTGATGCAAAATTCTCTCATCATCCATGATGATATATCTGTCTTAATTAGTTGTCAAACAGAGTCATAGTTGTATTCTTATTCAGATTTAAATTAATAGGTTTATTAAGTGATTTCAGTCCATCTGTTGAGTTTAATATGAGTTACATTAGAGTCAGTTTAAGGCCTTGTTTATCTATCAGTTTTCATTAAAGTTTTGAATCACACCCAGACTGCTCTGAACAAGCAGTTTGAACTGGTTAATATGGCAGGGTATTGATTGGTTATATCTTTCCTTTTCTGTATTTAATAAAAGTTATGGCAGTAGGCAACCCCACAATGGCAAGAGGCTTGCACATCGGGCTGCCTTTTCTCTGGCTGCGAACCATACCTCTTCATGTCTCTCTCTCTCTCTCCTCTTCCCTGCTTTCACTCAATTTCTTTTTTTTCCTTTCTCTTATTTCCCTTTCTTCTCTATGTTTCTGCTACTCTACAATATAGTAAAAGGACAATAAATCAAACAAATTAAGCATGCCCTACTATAAGCACCTACTATTTTGATAACAAAGGAAAATAATACTAAAGGCATAGACTAGAAACATCCATGCATGAAATGACTAACCCCAATGTTGTGGAATTGATGCCCTCTTGTACCTCTACTTTTTCAGGTATCAGGGCTCCTGAATTATACAAAATTCTAGGTCAACAAATCATTTTTTAACTCATGGTAGCGATGGAAATTCAACCTCAACTTCCAATGAGAACTTACCACCATACTCCACTGGTGTGGAAGCTGAAATAAGAGATTCACGAGCAACGTCACTGTCAACAATGTCTTCTAGCTCTTTGGTCTGCGAAGCCTCTATGACATCCTGATGAGACAAGATTTTTCAAACAGATGATCACAAGTATTCTATTAATATATGAGAGAAATGACTCAATACTAACAATGGAATAAGAAACAGAAAAAACCAGAGTTTAGAGAAAAGCACAATCACCTTAGTAGAATAAGCAATGCAAACGCTGATTACCTTATCCTCATTGAAAGCAAGAGGTAAACTTGGTTCACCCTCTATCTTGGTTTCACTGCGATCTGAAGGACTGATAGTTGGACATGCAGTTTCCTTGGTTGATTCTACAGCTTCAACTGCCTCTTCAGGCTTTGAAGCTATGATCACGGAAGGGGAATTGTCTGTTGATGTTTGATGGCTTGATTTGACAGTTTTTCCATCTGGTAATTGGGGAGCATCCTCTGAACATTGATATTCAACAAGCAAATCCACAGATGACTTAGCAGGAGCACTGGAAATTTCCGCAGCTTGTAATGTACACGAAAAATTTTTCACTCCTAAAACATTTCGATTTCCCTCATCTACTGCTGATGTGAACTTTGAAGTTTCATTTTGAT
Source organism: Musa balbisiana (assembly GCA_004837865.1). Taxonomy (NCBI): domain Eukaryota; kingdom Viridiplantae; phylum Streptophyta; class Magnoliopsida; order Zingiberales; family Musaceae; genus Musa; species Musa balbisiana. The sequence goes on along the minus strand of CM017196.1, from coordinate 9,114,398 downwards.
ATATATTTTTCAGCAAATCAATATGTCTGGGCCCTTGACTCTCCAGCATCTTTTCTGTCAGTTTCAGACGGACTCTACGGTTGTCATTCGGACTTCCCCACAATCTGGTAGAGCAATACTTCCTCTTAAAATCCTTCATATAGGCATCATTAGATTGTAGAAAAAGAAAAAAATAAGCATCAGAAAGGAACACAGAAGTACATTTTAACATGTATACTAAGAGAAAAGAGCAGTACATCATTAACAGAATTTTAAAATAAAAGTCAAGTGAATCAACCAGTTGTGCTCTATAAATCGTGTGCACATTCTGACTATTAAATGAGTTGGTAACGTTAAAAATGCTCAATTTTTTAAAATCTTCTGTTCCATATGTTCTCTTCAAAAGCAAGGAAAAAACCAAAAGAAAACTGTCTGTCATCCTTTGTATGCTAAATCATAAAGCACTAGCTGGACCATTGTCAATATTATTGAAACAAACAAAGAAAAATTTAAATGATGGCACATATTACGAAAATTTTTAAAAATAAAAAGGCAGCATAAACAATATCATTTGGAGAATCATTTTGTTGCTTGGCCTTCAGTCAATAAGTTCACTGACATCACAAGACTAAAGAATTCCATGATATAAAAGAAAAGTTAAGGGCAAGTATGTCATATCCTCTAAGTCTTGTTTATACATCTGCATTAACATGACACAAATCAAAATCATGACAGTTATGCTCCCCACTAAGTTAGACTAAAGGAGCTGGCAAATGGAAACCCGAAGGAAACACGATTCTTAAAGAGGTGCTGCCAATTGAAGCTGAAAAAAGAAGCACAGATTTCTTAGATGCAAGTTTAGGTAGATTTCCGGCAAGTTTAAGACAAATATGAACAAATGACTTGGCTCATGTCAGCCATAGCATCCAATGTTATGAGTTCCATTTTGAATTTTAAATTTTTGACTGAATAATTATAGTGAACTAACACCAACCAGTTTCATCAAAATTCTGACCAAGTTAATTTGATAAAGGAAAAAATAGCTTACTAACTTTTCACAGAATCAGTCAATTTAATCTTGTTTGCATAACAAAAAACTAAATATTTATGCAATATACAGAACAAAAACTTTCACCAACATATCATTACTTTCATTTTTTCTATAATTATTTGTCCCATAACAAGTACCTTGAATGGGGGTAAAGAATGGCTGGTTGTTGTGTGGGGGATGTCATCCGTGCCAAAATCCACCTTGCTAGGCACTGGCATCTTGAGACCACTACTAACAGAACATGGAGATTGCCAAAAAGGAAGGGATCTCATGTACGTTTTAGCCAAATCCACTGGCGAGACAACTTTATCATGGACATCCTGTAGAATGCATCAATAAACTGAATCTTTAAATTTCTAAAGAACATCAATTCAGAATGGATTACAAAACCTATTTTAGACAGATGCAATCAGATTAGTCAAAGCACTTTCTATAAAGCTGGCATTTCTTTTTCGTCATAAACATGCCTAAACATATGTTCCTTATTCATATTGTAATTCCACATCAAAGATCCCCTAACTGCACTGCATGATGCACATATGCCAGTGAGTTGGGAGCATTACACATAGGTGCATACCATTACATGCAGGTCTGTGTCAGTGCATGTTTGTCAGTGGTGTTAGGCTGTGGTCAGTACAATATATTAAGCATGTTAGGCTTGCCATCGACATCCTTGCCACATGATCAAGCATGTTAGGCTGTGGTCAGTACCCTGATCAGCATGTAGGCTGTGGTCAGTACAATATATTAAACTGTGCCAACTATTTCCGGCATAGCTGGTGGTCACAGATACCTTAATCACTGCAAAGCCTTTATAATAAATGGTCAAACCAGGATGAAATAAGTTCCATCAAGCGAATGAAAAGTAGGAAAATGTCTAGGCAAAGGGGGAAAAAAGGAAATATCTTAAAGAGGTGAAACATAAGCCCAAAAAATAATCTAACACGCCAAAAGATACATACTCTTTGAAGAAGAAATTTTACATTTTGTTTTCATTAAAAAATCAAGGCAAATCAAAAAGTCACTCCATCTCACATTAATGAGGAATTTCAAATTTCAACACATAATAGAACTAAAAAGTGCATTTGCATATATGTATGAATTGAGCTCATATTCACCAAAATAATTAATCCTTCCATCACTAACACAGCAATATGATAAGGTAGGATCACCAAATTTCAGAAACAGAAAATCAAAAATTCATGTAACAGGACTCGCTGTTATGAAAGGAAATTCCACATGGACCATCTATAGTTGTTGCCACATGAAAATCATGTACTTGGCAAAGTGCTGCCACATTATCTTTAGAAAAGAGTTTGACCCATGGTACTACTGACACTTCGAATGAACATATATTGCATGACTTGTTCAAATATAATTGCTAAAATAATCTCCAGCAAACTAACAGCATACTCGTTGCCAACCCAGACAGTACAGAGCTTAAGGTTCATATCAATGACCCACAATGACCCTAAAAAATGCATAGCTAACCAAAAAAAGCCAAATTATCTTCACTGTATCTCTTGCAATTTCTGAAGAGGTAATTCCACAGTTTCATCCTCTATTACCCTTCTTTGTACCTTTTTCTCTCTCATAAAAGCAAGCAGGATGCTATCTCCTTAAGGTTGCAAACCTACATCTGCTACTTCTTCCATCTGAATTGTCTCAAAGTGCTCACATGTGGAACATTTCTTTCCCTTCGTACCACATCACATTGTTGTGCTGCATCAAAGAGTACTAGAGAGGATCCTTCATCCATCAGAGATAATGGCCATCCAACATCCTATTTCAATGGTGGAAATGATGCATTGATATCATTGCAAGCTTGCTTACCGTTGTCAAAGTTGTAACTGTCAGCTACACCAAAGAATGGGAAACCATGACCAAATATGTAACCATATTTGTTCAGAAAAGACATACAAATCAAAGATTCAATGGATGCATATTCAAAATGGATATAAGGCATACATGTATGGAATATGCATAAATCCTTATGTTACCAGAATATAAGGAAAAGATGTTCAAATCTATCAATGCTGTTTCTAAAATATAAATATTTAACAGCAAGACAATAATATAAGAATCAGTGTGAGAAAAGAATGTATTTTAGAAAACTAATCAAATGACATATGCTTAAGATAGCGCAATGATATGAAATTGAAACAATATTTTCATATAATGGGTAATGATTACTGATTAGAGCAAAGAATGAGGACACAAGCCGAAATAATATCCAAAAAAAGACAATCAAGTGAGAAGAAAGTTCAAAGTAGGTCCTTACATAAGGAAGCATATCAGTGTCTGAAGTGCAAGGTCCACACACAGGATCAACTTTGGTGCTTGGTAACAGTTTTTTATCATCTAACCATTTCTTGGCCTCCATAACTGCTGCACTGTGGATATCAGGTGTGCACTTTCTAAAAGCGGGAGTCCTAGGGGAAAGAGAACTCAGAACAGGAGAGCATTGAAATGATTCAGGTAATTCCATATACTGCTTCAAAGATCGCCAATCTCCCAAAGAGTCTGCATCCTTGCTGCCTCTTTCAGCACCTTCCTGAACAAGTTCTGATGGGGATTCGATAACTTGCGATTTTATCAACTTTGTCAGTCTGTCGCATTCATACCTAGAAGCAAAATAGTAAAGTTTTACTCAAAACATTATAGCTTCAATAAATTCTGGATAATATAGAACATATTTGGTGTATCAATTCTGTGCTCTTTCTGTAAAAATCATCCAAAACAGGTTAGACAATTCAGACCAATCTTACCAATCACCCACACCAAAATTCAAATGTTTACCTGGGTACCCACATGTGTTTGGTTACATGGGCAATTTGATGGCAAATTATACCATGAAAAAAATCTTCTTCCATGTTTGGTAGAAAAGATTTCTTGAAAATGCTGGTTTTTGGTTCCCATTTTTCTTTGAAAATCTAAAGAAAAACTTTAATAATTCATTTCTTTCCATTTGTTTGGTTAAATTTCCTAAAAAAGACTAAGATTTAAGATTTCCTGCAACTTAGAGCACAACAGAAAAGGAAACCATCTTCCTTTTTCCACACCAATTCATGTTTACTTTTCATCAACAATTTAAAAAAGAAACCTTTTCCATCATGTTTCTTGGAAAAGAAAACTATGTAGTACCACAAAACTAAAAAGAATACTCACTACTATAATATCATGTAATAGAGCATACAACTGATTGAAACTTCACATAGTAATCACATCACCAATATTTCAAACTCAAATTTTATTTTTTCTAATTATAAGATTGTTAAGAATTTGAAAAGTCAGACTTAGAACTTTTTGCCGAACCTGCTACCATAATCCACATAGTCCAATCCAACAGACCTGATCCTATTGTAATTATTCTTGTAATTATTTCTGAATAGATAGAAAATAAGGTGAATGATCAGGATGATAACAAAGATAAACCATAACATCCAATAATATCACTTTATAGAGCATACAAGACATTATGTTATTTCACAAAGCAATCACTACAAAATTTTCAAAATAATAATTAAATGTTTAGAATAATTAGTTTCTGTATCAATTTTTTTATTTTTTCAATTATAAAATAAGAATATTTGAAAACTTCGAAGATAATAAATGAAATATTTTGTCAAAAAGTGTGTCGATAGGAAGAGAATATTAATATGAATGTGTGTAGCTACTATGAAAGATAGAAAAGGAAATGTTTTCATTTACGAACAATATAGTTTTGATAGAGAATAAAATGACAGAATCATTTATAATGGTATATTTGACATGTGCCGAGAGCTATATAGATGTTGTAGTTAGAAGATGCAAAACATAATATTGGTAGTATGAGGAGAGGAAGAAGTAGACCTAAGAATATTTTGCTAGAATATATATATATATATATATATTATATAAAGATTTAAATGTTCTTAAGTTAACTACAAATATTGTTTTTTACATAGCTCAATGGCAGTGACATATTGTATAGTGGACTCTAAATAGTTGGGATATTATTGCTTCATGTTGTTTTGTCAAAATTGTATCCTAAAATCCACATCGTCGAAGCCAACCAAACTGATGTAATCCTAATTATTTTTCTAGTCATTTCTGATTAGAAAAAAATAAGGTGAACAATCAGACTGTGCAGGAATTACTCAGAATTACATAGCATCTAAATTGTCCTATTTACTAATATAATGATAACATTTCATCATTTGTCACATTATAAATCATTCCATGCATTCTATACAAAGGGAAAGTGCTATATGGTGCATACACATAGGAAATATATGCACACATGCAAAAGTGAAAAGACAAAACTCTTGTCGGAAAGGAGGGTGCCAAGAAAAACAGACAACCCTAGAACAAAGAGGACAATGAGAAATGAAGTCAACTACCTCGAGAAAGTCTCCTGCCTAAGCAACTTCTCAATGGCAAGTTTGGTCTTACTTGTTCCAACAACTGCACAAGATCCCTCCATGTAGTCAGTAATCAACTCTGGTTTCTTCAGGTCCTGATCATAGAGAAACCCGTATTCTTCATTCATTTCCAAGAATGTTAGACTCTGATTTAGAAAAGGGAAAAAAACACAACCTAGGCTTTGTTAAGCTGACATCAAAAGCAAGCAAGTTTTTGCAAAACAAGCAAAGGCCATATGCTCTGAAATGCTTACTTCTCATGGAAAAAAAAACACAACCTAGGCTTTGTTAAGCTGACATCAAAAGCAAGCAAGTTTTTGCAAAACAAGCAAAGGCCATATGCTCTGAAATGCTTACTTCTCATGGCCAACATAAACTGATACACCAAGGCCACATATAGCCAAGAAAAAGGAAAAACATAACAACTAATTACTTGATTCAATCCATGAAGTTCTTTAGGCATATCAATATCCTCCGGTACATCTGAAAAAATTAATAAAAATCATCAGATAAGCTGCATGTAAGAATTAAAATTATGAGAACAAACAAAAGTTCATCCTGGACCAAGTAAACAAACATATCCAATATTCACTGCAAAGCGAGAACATGCCAGCCATGTTTCTCTTGGCATATAATGACAAGGGTGGATACCAGCAAGAAAAATAAAAGAAAAAAAATCCTGATGAATGGCCACTGTGATCACTCCAGTGATGTTTTTACTCTTTATCAAGAAAGTTATGAGCATGTACAATATAAATTGCCCCAGAAATCTCCAATGCTCCATTCTTAGAATGATGAGGAAGTGTGATCACAACAGCACATCTTCTAATTGTTGGATTTTATATGTACTGCCAAACCGTGATAGCACAATTAAAAGAATGGAAATGCAACACAAACATGCAAAATATAACATCTGTGTGCTACATGCAACTCTTGGAACAAACCTCTTAGGATTGTGTTATAACAAGATGTTCACTCTGGAAATTTACAATATATTCTATTCTGTTCTGTTGCATATCTCCGGTTTCTGGTAAAGTTTGCGGCCACAAAAAGATAAAAGACATCATTTTAGTCACTATTGCTAAGGTTTCGATGGCCTTCATAATAACTTTTAATCTACTACCAATGGAGGAAAGATAAGTTCGCATAAAATGAAAAAGGGAGGCATGTAAGCGTGAGTAGTACATCTACTGCATGGAAGAAGAAATAGTTAAAGGAGATAGTTTCTAAGTGAATAATATAGGAGAAAGTAGTGTGCTTCACAAACAAAGAGTTTCCAAACGAACATAATGTAACCTCAACTATCTCAGCTTATTCATTAATGACAAATTCTAAAACAAAAACTCTCTTCTTGAGACAATTTCCTGTCACTGTTCCAGTAAACCCAGACCAATTTCAATGCCAACGAAAATAGGAGTCTTTTTTAAGCAAAGTATGATTGCATAGAAATGTATGGTTGCACTAGAACAGGACTACAACATGGTTTAATATATTCTATCACATAGATATCCCACAGCACATACGATGCTACAAACTTCCAATAAGTGTACAATTTAACCTTAATTCGTCAAAAAAGAGAAACCCAATACAAGAACCCTAAAATTTAGTTCACCGATACAAAGAGAACACAAAAGAGAAAACTAACTGCAAGCACCAAGAAGTTCAACACCCCACAACTACTCGAGAACAATGCAACCCTAACAGAGAAAATGAAACGACTCACTGAATCGTGGACTGCAGTCTTCATACGAGGAGTGATCTGAAGAAGAGGAGGAGGAGGGTGAGCTGCCATCGGAGCGAAACACGGAGGAGATGAACTTGCCAGCGCCAGAGATGAGGCCGAGGAGCCACCTCGGGCTGCCCGTGGAAGCGGGGGGAGGAGGAGGGGGAGGGCGCGCGTAGGGGGCGGACCGCGGCGGTGATCGTCGACGGACGCGGAGGATCTTCCCGCCAGACCCCCGCTCCTCCGCCTGGCGACCAGCTCTAAAGAGAGAGGCCATGGCGGAGGAAGGGCAAGGGGAAGAACGGCGAGTGGAGAGGAAAGAGTCGGGCTCCTCTATTGCCTTAGAGAAGGGGGGATTGCTGTGGAGAGGGAAGGAGTAGAAGCCGTGGTTTGACTACCAACAGAGATTTCGTCGCCGGGCTGATAGCCAAGAGACGATCGAGGGCTGCGTTGGAAGTCGGCGTGGGTCGCGTGCGACAAGACACGGACCGGCGGTCTTTTAAGACGACGACCATGACGGCGCCTCCACAACCGCTGGAGTCACGACTTAAGCTACGATTACTCCCCGCCGTAAGCGAAGTCGCAATTTAACATTTCATGTGATCTTTAATTAATTTTTAAGCAAATATATTTTGGAAAAAAAAAACTATGAGAAAAATCCTTTCTTTTTTTTTTTTTTTTTGGTATCGAGCTTTGTTTCTCACCTTTGCTTATTGAGTGTCCTTTTTTTTATTTTCTTTCAATGACCATAAGACTCTCAAAAAGGATCACTCTATATTTGTTTCCACCTCGATGTTTATGAATTATAGAGATAGATTTGAATAATTATATTATTTTTTATGAAATCTTATAGCTAACATGATATGATCAATTTTGATTATTAATCTGACATGATAAAATTGATTTGATTATTTGTATCATGTATATTATTTCGAGATCTGGATTATTGTTACTTGCACTAAAAATAATGATACAACGATGTTTTGGTTATTTTTTATTTTAAACGGATGTATAAAAGAGAAAAATATATATTAATCATGTTATGCATATAATATGGTTGTCTAAGATGTTTTAGATGTGTTTTTGTCTTAGGTTAGTGTGCACAAAAAATATTATACTCATGTGAGATTATTTTTTATTTTGGGGTCCTAATTTGATGTCTTGTAAAATACAGAATGTTTCAGTTGTGTTGAGTTTCATAAATGTTCTATTTTTTATAAATTATGTTTGCTTTCACTATTTTTTGTACTACAAAAAAAAAAATCGCATGCAAAGAAAAATGAAAATTTCTTTTATTTTTATATTTATTAAGTAAACAAGAATGCTTTTTTTTTTTTTTTTGCTTCTACCATTCATATGGTTTTATATTATTAGGCAAAGATGAAAGATAAACAAAAATAATTTTATTAAATTATTATAAATTTAACAATCTGAAAAATTACACATAGTGATTTTATATAGTGAACATTACACATAGCTGATCATAATTTTCTTACCTTTCTTTCCTCTTCATTAACTGCCCATTAGAGCAAGACAGGTTGTCTTGGGATGTGAACTGAGTGCTACAGGAATTTTTTTTAATTTAAGATTATATTAAATAAAACTTAAAATTAGGAAGTGAATAGAGTTACCTTAAGTTATGCTAATTATATATGAGTTAACTTTAGTATTTCGATCTCCACATTTTAATAAATTATATTGATATTCATATAATTATAAAAATAAAATATTTAGATCTATCTATTATAATATCATCAGTTTTATCAATAAAAATATTAAGATAAAAAATAAAAAATAATTTAAATATTTTGGTAGATGATGTTGATGGTGACAGATGATTATGAATTGAGTTGGTAGGGGATTTTTGGTTTAAGATTATATTAAATAAAATTTAAAAATCAAGAAGTGAAGAGCTAATTATATATTATTTTTTTATATTTAAATCTAACATCATATTCCTTATAAATAAAATATATATATTAGGATCTCTATACTTTTAAAAATAAAATAAATAATTTTATTTATCCTAACATTATCAACTGATGAAAAATATAACACGTGATACCAATGGTACATAAAAAGATAATTTTAATATTTATTCTGTTTTTAATAATTTTATCGATAAAAAATAATTTTAATATATAATAAAATTATTAAAATTATTTATTATTTTGTGTTGATTCAATATGTGATATCATATTATTTATTATCAATATAAAATTATTTATTTTATTTTTAATATTATAATATTAATAGAACAGAGATAATATATAATTAGTCCCACTGTTTGCGCTTGACTCGTGACTATGGCTTCGTCACGTGGCTGTGGGCGCCCCCTCCGTCTTAGTCGTCGTCGGGTTGTGTGCCGCCCACCACCACCGCCCCTCCGGTGGACCCAATACAAACCGAGGCAGCCTCTTGCTGCATGCAAACAGTAGTCATCGCTCGTCAGATCTACCCACACTAGTTTTATCCAAGTAAAAGGGAACGGCATGCATGCGGTGCCTCAGAGAGAGAGCCAATGCATAAAAAATCGTGCTTTAGATCAGTGATTCTTGGGGAACAGGGCCTCGTGGTTGAACTCTGTCTCTTTGCACGTCCATGTCACGTTATATATATATATATATATATATATATATATATATATATATATATATATATATATATATATATATATATATATATATATATATATATATGATCTGTGCATCTTCTTGTGTCAAGTTTATGTTATCGACAAGGCATAATGCCTCCTCCGTGTTCTATTCGTGAGTTACTCCGTAGCTGTATCCCAATTGCATTCTCCTAAACGCCAGGTCGGATCTTCATCTTCCTGTCTCGTTCAGCCAGGGTGCACGAGTTGTTCCGTCGCCAAAGAGCGGTGGGGTCCACGGTACCGGGGTGATGCGAGGAACCTTAGCGATGAGGGAAGGTGTCTCATGGCTGGAATGAGGCAGGCGATCCGAATCAATATCCCTCGGCTGAAACCCCGAATTTACCACCCAGGACCGCACTGAGTGGCATTTTCGTTATTTAGACAAAATGAAAGACCGATGGATTACGAGAACAAATAATAATGTTGGACAAAAAGGCACGAATTCTTCCGCTTGCGCTATTGGAGAGGGACAGAGAGCGACTCAGCATCGGAAAAAAGCTCCCACCACTTTTCCTTCTCTAATGGCGAATCTCGCAGCCTAGCTTTCACACGAGCCACTTCTCACACTTCTCCTCCCCACTCTACTGAGCCCAAACTGTAAACCCTCGCTTCGCCCGTGCCTTCGATCTCTACTTGCTGGTCTTCGTACGGAGTCATGGCCGCAGAGAGGACACCACCGCCGGTGATCGGGAAGGCCGGGAGCTACACCGTCTTCATTACCCCGCCTCTGAACCCGATGCCATCCGAGGGCCCAAGATCCCCCATTGCGAGCCCTACGCCGAGCCTTAGCGCCAGCACGCCTGAAAAGGAGGCTCCTTTGCCGGCGAAGGCTTCTCCTCCTCCTCCACCGCCGCCGCCGGTTCAGGTACCACCTCAGCAATTCGAGAAGCCTGCCGCCAAGTCTTCTGGATCCGTGTTCGGCTTCTTCTGGGACGCCATCGTCAAAGTCCAAAATGGTATCTTATTCAAATTCTTGAAATTTGGGGGTACCGTGGGGTCTTTTCTTTTCTCATGTTTTTGGTTTTGGCTAACAGCGCATTCGAGCTTGGACGAGTACTTGGCGGATTGGTTTGGCTTGAACCAGTCCAGGTATCAGTGGGCGTTGAATGATTACTACGAGAGCAGTGAAAAGGTTACTGTTCTTTTCGCTTTGGTCGTGAAGTTTCGTAATGTTCTTTTGGTCGGCGATGGCTTGAAGGTTACTCTGGTTTTGGAATATGGAATTGAACTACCGAGAATTCGTCATTGCTTTTTTCTTTCTTCGATATGCTGATTTATGATTAGTTATGCTATTCAATGATTTCGATTATATCACCTGGAATTTGCTTGATCTTTTAGCATTGGTGATAGCTTGAGGGTCACTCTGGACTTGGAATATGTGGTTGAACTACTGAATCTTTGTCACTCTTTATGATTTGCTATTTTTTTGAGTGATTTTGTTTTTTCACTTGGAATTGTTTCCTGGAGCACTTTGCTTGATCTGATCTATCTTCACTTTCGAATTTTTACAAAGAGATGTTTTTTCTCAGTTTTCTCTACCGGACCATTTGTGTTCAAATGTCTTGACTATGAGCATCTGAGGTACCTTCAACCACTTACAGCTATCTTTTGATTTATCATGACACAGTGTAAAAAAGATATCATAGGATTGAGAATGACCTGAATCAAATAGTTAAATTTTGATACTCAAAAAGAAGGCCGATTGCTTGGAAGAAGAAGAACAATCGGGTTAATTTTCGGAGGGCTGTGGCTGCCGAGGAAGGGGGTTTATTAACTCATGGTGGCTAATGAGATAATATGTGCTGATGAGAAAACATCTTATGCCATTACATGTATACGCGAATATATACGTGTGACACAGTGTCCTCTTTGTATTGTTGATGTGTTTTGCCTGGAGATATGTCAAGATATATGAAGCAGGATCAGAGTGTATAAACATCTTGAAGTATGAATTTATATGTGTGAAAGTTGGACAAATGCAAGGACATGTCTGTGTGATTTGTTTATTATTAGTTTAACTAGGGGAGTTTGATTTTGCTTGTCATTTATGTAAAATTGTACGATTTACATAAGGTATTTAGCATGGCATAATAGTCAGTATTGGAGGAAGAAACTTTTAATTGAATTTGAATGCTTTAACAAAGGTTTTCAAGAACATCTCAAAAAATTATTAATTGTCTATTTTGATGCTTGAAATGTCATTTAAAAGTAATATGGAAATGTTGGCATGTCATGCTTTTATATGACAAATGTAGCATGTTTCCATATACTAAACCCATCGAGTCTAAGCCCATATGACGTTCTTTTGGCCTAAGTTCTTGATTTCCCATCTAGATCTATTATATGGTCTCTGAATCAACCAAGGTGTCTGCATTTGCATAATTCATTCTGCTCCATCAACTGTAAACTGATCAACTATCTCCCCATATTGGCTTTTCATGATTTGTCGTGCTTTGTGTTTGCAATTCGGACATGTTTCCCAGCTCCTAATACTGTGCAGCCTGATAAGCATGAGAATTTTGAGGTCTCTAGATGAGAGTGCTCTGGCAGCAAATGATGTTCAACTTTTCCTTTTTACCAAGTTTGCATGGTCTGAGAGAATAAGTGGGTGCTAATGTCTGATTCTCAACTGTTTATTTTGGGTTTTATTGTACTTGTAAGACTTCTCTTTGTTTAATCCATGCATTGGTCTTCTATTAAATTGCCTAATTCTTGTAAACAAAACAAGTTTTATAGGAATCTGTACTGCTTGATGGCTTGAGAATGTGAATTGAATTTCTAGATCTTTTTCATTGCAGGAAAAGGAAAGTGGTAAAGTCAGTAAACCAAAAGAGCTTTCCAGCAAAGTACAAGCTGTCTAAAAACTTATAAAAGAGGTAAAACATCATCTCCATTTCTTATGTCCATATGCTTATTTCTGACTCTACTATCATGTTCTTGTCATGCAGTAAACTTCAACATTGGCATGTGGGTCCTGAAGTTAAAAACATGTCTGATGAAATGCTGTTTATGCTTGTATATCAATGATCTAAAGCGGTCTCGACATATTACAGACGAATTGATCCTATGTCAGCTCTTGTGCCGTCATGCTGCTGATCGCAGTTAGTTCAATCGAGGAGGCAGGAATCTGTGATCAATTATTTCCTTTCAAATGTTTTTCCTATGTTAGCATTTTCAGATTACTTCTTGAAGTCAGTTGTCTTTGAACATTTTATGAAATCATCTGTCCAAAAGCAATCAAAATGGTTGTTATTTCCTCCTTGTATGACAATAATAGCTTTTTCTGTGTTATTTTTTTTCTCAAAATAACTCTTAATTATTATTTCGAAATACGTGACTGACTCGTCCATTGTTGTGTTAGCATCATCATTTAAGATGAATAGCATGTTACTTGGGCTATCAATCATGGTTGCACCGGTGACAAAATGAACTTATTGTTGATTTTCAAGATGAAGATTCAGCTTTTTTTGAAGTATTTTACTGATGGCATTCTTCTATAAGAAAAGCAAAGCATGATGGGGATGAATTTTAAGTTATAATTATTGTAATAATTTGATAGATGGTGATTCAAGAATTGAATTTTTTGATGGCTTCAAAATATTGAAGAAGGGATTGAATGTGTTGTGCATGAATTAAAATTATCTCTTTTATAGGATGTTAAGAAAGAGTGAAGGGATTGGTTGGATCTAAGACTCTTTATGTTGGGTCTCTGATCATTTGCAAGTCTATATGAAAGAATTGAGTTTATCTATATAAATAATATTATTTTTCAAAAAAAAATATTTACTTTGAAAATATTCCTTAGAATTAGTTGATTGACTTTTTGTTTATGATTATTATGATTGATGCGGATATGGTTTTCTCTCGTATCAGACCCGCATCCGACCCGTTTCCGGTTCTTTTGGCCCGGTGGTTTTAGGTTTTGGCGCACCGTCAATGCGATGAACGAAGCAGTTTTTATGCATCTCCACAGCTCAAGAAGCTTCGGGCTCGCGTGAGGAGGATGTCGGAGAGGCGGAGAGAAAAGGAGAAGCTTCGAGACCGCGAGAGAGAGCGAGACCGCGAGAGGGATCGGGACCGCGGTCGCGACCGAGACCGAGATCGAGATCGAGAGAGAGAGAGAGATAGGGATCGGAACAGAGATCGAGACCACCGGAAGCGATCGCGTTCCAGGTCCCCGTCGAGGTCCCGTTCCCTGTCGGCTGAGCGCTACCGCCGCCGCCACGGCCACCACCGGCGCTCCCCTTCCCCTGACTCCGTCCGCCGCAAGCGACGCCGGGAAGGCAGCGACGACGATCGCGACCGCCGCCGCTCCTCCGCCTCGGAGATCGCGGATAGCGGCGCCAAGGAGCAGAAGAAGCAGGCCGGCGACGCTCCCAGGGGCGGGGAGGTCCCGGCGCCCACGGACGCGGACCCGGACGAGCTGGAGATGATGAAGATGCTGGGGATTCCGATAGGGTTCGATTCCACCAAAGGGAAGCCGGTGGAGGGAAATGACATGAGCGGGGTGAGGGTGGTTACGAAGCGCCAGCCGCGGCAGTACATGAATAGGAGGGGAGGGTTTAATCGGCCTTTGCCTCTGGAGCGGAACCGCTAGAATCTTGAAAGGTTAGGGTTTTTCGTTCATGCCCTAGCTTTTACATAGAACTTTTAGCTTTGTTTTTTATTACATTGAATCATTTTTTTTCTTGCTATATAACAAGTTTTTGCCATAGAACTATTGAATTTGTATAACTTATTCTTTCTTAAAAAGCAATTATGTGAATTGACTCAAGACATGAAAGGTATTCTCCAAGTTGGATTTGGATTAGAATTGAGGCTTGATGTGCTTTTACATTCAAGTTTCACTTGTTCAAGAAATGCCACCACTATACAGTTTCCCAAAACTTCACACTTGGTTGGATTGTCTTGTTCCATCCACTATTACACATTGCGAATGCCAATTGGGTTTATGCATATTAATCACATAGCATGTCATTGGCAATATTGCTGGTATTGTGTGACACGTACATCGAAACCCAGTTAGATACTTCCTGATATTTCTAGACAAGATTCTGACAATAGGAATTGGAAGTTAGTAACTCCAACTCAGGGATCAGCACTCGCTTTTGAGTTCCTTAGAGATATAGAATAATTAAATTGATTGAGTTCACAACATATTACAAGCAAATTTGAGAATGTTCTAGTGAGAAAGTATCTTAGTAATGCTTTGGACAACACCATGTGTAAATTATTGTCTGCTTCGAACATCCTTGAGAGAGGAATTTGAATTCCATGTGATGCAGACTGTCATGGAACATCTACCATATAGGGAAGATTAATTGCATAACTAAAATGTTATGTGAGGCATGGGGTGTTCAATTGCACCATCTTATATAGTAACAGGTGCAAATGGAAAAGAGTAGTTCACCAGTGCACATAATGATCGGTACTCTTCAAGCCTACAACTTTATGTTCACCAGTACACATAAATGCTGGTACATTTATGTTCTCCCCTTGTTCCTTATCTTTGGATTAATATAAGGCATCTGCTGTTCCTTCTGTCACAACCTTTAAGCTTGGCCTACCTTCACTGAATCATTAAACTTGCGTTTGTGTTCTTTCCTCACTTTTACAAAGGAGTTGTGTTGTGTTATGCTTATAATGAAAAGTATTGATTTTATTTTTTTTGCTTGTCTTTTGAACTTGTATAAGCTTTATCTTTCTTTCTTTCCTCGACAACCTTAACCATGGCAATATGATACAGGGCAGAAATTTTGCCATTTGTTGGATTTAATGGCCCAGTATAATTCTTCAAAATTTTCCGTTGACGGGTCATTTTTAGAAAATAAATTTTGACATGAAGTATATCTTAAGGTCAATAGAAGTCCTAGTTGATGTTAAGTGACAGTTTTTTAAAGATAGAAGTTTGTGCTTAGTTAATTTGTCATTCCACGCGATATCTGAGAATAGTTTTAGCAGAAAAATGTTGCTTAAAACTACTGATCTTTAGTTGGTGGTTGGTAAATGACCAAATATTTTTTCATCTCATCGAAGGAACATATATGATTGTGAGATTATGCATTTGACCAACAAAAAAAAAGCCATCACTACCAATAAGAATCTCCAGTAGTATTTTATAGACTAATTTAGATTTGAATTTGAAATTTTAGTTCTGATTTAGGCTATGGCCAGAGTGGAGTTTTACATGTCTTTCATGGTTAGATAGTCATCAATATTTTTTCCTGTATCTGTAGTTTTGAGACAGGTTTTGCTTCCATTATCAACATTAAAACAAAAAAAATAAGAAATATAACATAGAATAAGAGTTCAGACCAGTTTGTAAGAAAATAAGAATGAGGGTCCAATGCACCAAGCTGCTGCCAAGGTTTTGGGAAGGTCAAAAGTGTATGAGTGTACACTTCTGTAATAAAGAAAATATTAGGTGATAGAAATTAGTATTACATGCAATTTATGACATATGACAAAAGTGTATGAGTGTTGCTTCCACTGTGTCCATTTCATCGTTTATGTCCTTGATTGCCATGTGAGCTTGTTCAGGCATAGTGGAAATGCAAGGTTTGCCTTAGATATCATTTCCACAACAATGAAATGAAATTTTTTATTGTACTCACATTCTGTTCTCCACATAAGCATGTTAATCACTTTTCAGTACAGCTACTTGTTTCTTACCCTTCTTTTATCATTGTTCGTAGTGTTCTATTAATGAATAAAAGGTTGTAACTAGGGGAACTTTATCATCAAACTACTTAGTTTTGCTTCATTAATCAAATGCTCAAAGCTCAACTCAAACTTATTGCACCTTGCTTTTAACATGTTTTCCTTGCTACCTAAAGGGAAATTGTTCATAATTTTATTGATCTTAGATTTCTATTATCTCAGGGTTCTGAAACCAATCAAGTTGTGATAAGCTGCAAGTCTTCACTTTCCGAATCCAGTCCAGGGCTGTGGTTAGTCATCATAGTATGAGATTCTCTTCTACCCATCATGTATAACATTTACCGCTCTCCTTAGACATTGCTTGTTGAAACATTAATCAGATACTAGATTAAGAGTACTGCTTCATTTTTTCTGTGCACTGCCGGCTTCCCAGGATTGCTGATACGATCTCAACTTTATTGTGAAACTATTGGTTATGATGCCCGTTGCTACAAATATCTTGGTGAGCCCCAAGAAATTGTTGTATATGGCTTTGCCCTTAATTTCAAATGCTAACTTTCTACTTTGTCTTTCCAGTATGTGTTGTGCGGAAACCCTGGCCCTAGTGGTAAAGAGCTGATACCCACTCAATGTCTTTTTCTTATTAATCAACAGGTGCAGTGGAAACATCTGGGATTTCTTCAGCTGAAGATAGGTCTTTGTTAATGTTCTTGCCTATTTCAAGGCATGTTCCTGGATTTTTTTTTTTTTTTTGTTAACCTAATGGTTAATATGAAATGGTACATCTGATATGCTGCACATCATTTTCACACTGACCCATGTATAGATATCACAGCTTGTCAATACCCAACTGACCCATGCTTCATGGCTTTTAGACACACCAACTTGAACTTGGGAGATGCGTTTCATCAGATGCAATGGTCATTTGATTAGGGCTTGTGTGAAAAAACCAGTCTTATATTTGATAGGAACACATTGAACGTACAAAGTAGCAAAATGTTAAAAAAGGAGCGTGCGCAGTTCTTAGGAAATGTTACTGTTTCTCAATACCACTCAGAATACAGATTAACATAGAAGTTTTTGTTCATCTGTCAGACCTTTGGAGGGTGTATGCATGACATCCACCTCTCTCTGTTCACTCACATGAGAACTGAGTTGGAGGAGGATTCCGAGAACTGTCATTGGGGTAACTTTCTGTAGCGGGTCAGCTTAACACGTCGTTTTGTGGGGTAATGCTTGTTCCTATAGGCCTTTGAAAACTGCACCACTCTTCTCTTTGGTCCTTTTTAAGAGCCCTGCATACTCCTATGCTAATGATTTGTTCAAAGATGTCAGGATGACTGCACCTTGCTTGACCCGTCACCACCTGTTAGATCCACGCTTTGATCGTGGCCGATACCGCTGCAATTGGCCCATGCCTGCTCATCTCCCTTCCTCGCCTCCATCGATCGAGCGAGCACCACCACGTTCTCTCCTGCCGGAGGAGCTTTCCACCTGGATTGACTGCGATCTCAGGATCAGGTGCGCTTCCTGAACAAGTTGTGGCCCATACTTCTGATTCGTATGCTTCTTTTGATGCCTATGGCGTTCTTTTTTCTTTGATGGTTTCCGTTTTCCAATTCGTCTTTTTGCTATGGACGACGACGATGATTTAGATGTCACAACTACCGAGCACGGTGCTCGTTCAACAAACATCATCGCTCTTCTTCCCGCATACGATTGCCGCCTAGCCTTTTTTCTTTCAGAACTCTTATCAAACACCTCGGAAGCAAAGCTCTATCCTTTGCCGAGCGAATCGAGATCGAACCCGAACTGGCCATGGGACTGAGAGAGCAGAGAGGCACCCGCGGACGCCCCCGATCGCCGCTGCTGTGACGGTCGGGCGGTGTGTGAGGACCCAATCGACGGATCACGTCGGGGCATTCGGACGAGCACCTGGTAGGCTCAAGGCATGTCGTTAGAGGGCGAGGATTCATCCGGCTGTTGATGGTGGTGTAGCGACCGAAGACCGAGGGGGCAATGGGATGGAGTACATCTGCATTGTTAGCGGCACGCTTTGCACACAGTTAAATCACCTTAAGATTGTTATGTCAATCAGTGTAACCAAACTAATAAATCTAAATCGCGTACGTAAAGATTTCAATTAATGTTGTTAGTATATGGCAATTCAAATATAAGAAGAAAATACTCGATTCAAGTGAAAACTTCTAAGGCAGCTCAATGTAGATCCAGCTGAGGTATGCAGGAAAACAAAGTTAAACGAGAAGATCAAATCCAAAACAAAAAAAAATAGGAAACAAGGAGGCTTCCCAGTTATGCTTAACCATGCAAAAAAGATACACCCAAAAGATCTCAATCAAAGTAATCATCCCAAAAAAAGATACCCTTTGATTGACTCATAACAATAGATGTCTATTTATTAGTAAAAAAATATAACTTACCCAGAGAAATTGTAAAGTACAACACAATAATCTTTTCACTTGAAAAAGTGCTTTGTATCAGCATAGAAAACCTTTAAACTAGTGTAAAGATGAAGAGGAGTACCACAAGACCAAAAGAGCATTAAGAACTAAGTAGTTCTGTTAATGAAAACTAGTTTTCAACTACATATAAAGTGTGATTGTCAATGAGCAACAATAGGAATTGACCTGAAATTTGCTGATCCATGAACACATAATTGATGAAGAATTAATGCCACAAATCTGCATGTAAATAATTGTCTCGTAGAATACCGAGAAGAATGGCTCCCCGAGTCTCAATGCCAGAGCTTAGCACAGAAGCCAGTCGGCACTCGGGGTGGTCTCTTGCTGCAGACGGTTTCTGAGAAGGTATCCACCAACTGCCCCGCAAGGCTCACAGGATCATCGATTAGCGTATCAACATAAACATTAACGATCCTTCTCTCCTGTGGGGTTGCCCGTAAGCTGAACCATGTCAAGAACTTCACCCTGAAGTTGGTTTCGATGTGCCTCTCACATTCCAGCCATCTGATCACCTTCACGCAATACTCATATGCTCCTTCCAGTGATCCATCTTTGACATTTACACCCTCAAGATTCCCCCCACATCTTTTCTTTGATGAGCTCCCTGGTTCCATGCCTGGCTTCATCAAGCCATCTTCAAATTTATTGACACTAGGTTTTCCTTTGCTGCACCTCTCAGAACCTTCTGTTCCTGCTTCCACCCTGCAAGGAGTGGCAGGCAGGGTGGAGTTGGATTGCACAAATGGTACAATCACCATCTCGTTGACAATGGGAGCGTTAGATTCGTTCTCTGATCTTGGGATGTCAGATGTTTGGTTATTCTCCATAGAGTTAGTGGAATCTGTCCGAATCGTTGAGTTTGGTTCCTCATCTAATGCAGAATCAGAGCGCCCAGGTGATTCATCTCGTTCAGGAACTTCTGCTCTGCTTGTACTGCCCTTGCATTCACTCTTTTGGTGGCCAACATCTTTCTGGGCATGATCCAATGATTTTTCTGTCTCAAGGATCTCAGGCTTCTCACATTCATCAAATTCTATTTCTGGCAACTTGTTCAAGTCAGCACAAGCGGTACTGTTAGTATTAGATTCGTCACCCTCTGAGGGATTAGACAAGCCACTACTGTTTGTTTTAGGGCTTTGACAATGTGGTTCTAATACAGTTGTCTGCGGTGCCAAGCCTATAGAGTTGTTCAGTGAGATGCCTTTGGTTTTTGTTCCAACTTCACATGTATCAAGGTCCCCTGTATCACCGAAGGCAACCACCTTGAACATATATTCTGTAGCTGGAGCTAGTTCTGTTACTAGAAAACTTCTCTTTGGATTTAATAGAGAAAATGAGGCTTTCTTGGGGTATTCTGGGGTGTCAGCCTTTCGGTGCCACACGGTAAAGCCAGCTACCTCTTGAGCTAATAACGAATTATTCTCCAAATCCAAAACCACAGTAAGAGATGTTTGCGAAATCTGTTCAAATTTGATAAAGCTGGAGGATACTGAACTAGTTTCTGCAGGTGACAATAATTCATGAAGGAATGATGAATGCATCAAAAAGATACCAGAAATTTTAGGAAACTAGGAGCTTAGACAAGCTTACGCTGAACTTGAGCAGTGGCTGATAAACCACCTATGCGCATTGTATCTAGTAAATCTACTGCACAGGCACACAGTTTCTGGACTTCAGCACCAACAGAAAGTCGGTTGACAATTCCTCGTGCCATGTTTGGTAAATCATCGATAGACCCAACCTCAGCCTCCAGTTTCTTCTGTGCTGTCTCAACTATTTCATGCAAACTTCCATACTTCTCTGTTAAGTTGAGAAGTTTATGACTAAGAGAAATCCGATAACACAATACATCGACTCGTCGTGCATCCTTTGCAATCATGAGCTGCTTTTTCCAACACCTGCAGAAACAAAAAGTAAAAAAAAAAAGTTATAAGTGAATCACTTGTGGGAGCAACTGCAGTTTGATGTGTGACCACCGAAGGAATTTCTCTTCCACAATATGTTTCAGTTGTGAAGTGAGAATAGCTCTAGACAATCTAGAACTGATTTACTTCAAAATAACTGTTCATGCCAAAATCTAATGTGTAACACCTAGAACTTAACAAGCCAACCTAAAACCTAAAGGGAAATCCAGTAGGAAGGATCAATGAGAATCTCTCAGGACCAAATAATTGTTATGTACAATAATATGGACAAGAATAAGCATTTGAGGGGCACAGAAAATTCACTAAAATAGATGTTATAGTCATCCATGAATTTCATGACAAATGCATACCTGTTTCTGTCCTTGCAGGAAATTAGTCAGGCAGGTTGGACTCAAGGACAAATTGCCCTGTTCAAGTAATTTCAGGAGAGAGAACATATCGGTCCCCTGGCTGTTCTCAGAGTAACATTAAGTTTGCATAATTTTCCTTATGAAAGAAACATTTAGCAGTTACATAAACTTTCATAAAAAATCTACTCAGGATCCAAAGAGAAATGGAGATAATGGAACCATTTAAATTACCAATTAACGTCTTACTTATCTTTCTAAGTGCAATGGTTAACACTGTACCAGCTAATTGAAATTGGAGAAAAGAGATTCTATTAAAAGAAACACATCAGCTCATGGTCTTCCAGAACCCTTGTTCATAATCATTTTTTGCCGTCATTTTCCTGTCCATTTTGCTATAATGGCAATCATGTCTTTCTCCACCTGATGAGAATATACATCCATATCTTACATGTCTTTTCTTCACCAAATTATCTTTCCAATCAAGCAAAGAGGTTAAGTCTCTACATTTATGATCCACACTTCCAAACCCTCTGTGCTTATGAATAGAAATACAAAGACAAGTCATCTTATGCTCACTTCTGAAGCTCTTATCTTCTAGCACACAAAGAATGATGCAAGAACGATGCACCATGGACCTCATATGTTGTCTTAGCTCCTATTATGGTATTTTAAGCTATCTAACAAACTCAATGCGGAGTGTCTTGTTAGTAGTATGGAGCTATAAAATTTGGTATAACAACCAACAATTAATACAATTGACAAGATTAACTGATGTAGGATGTGTATAACAAAGGTCAAGTTAAGTCATGCCGCATTCAGGCAACATGTTCTATATGTTTTTATATGCATTAGTACCTATTTATGATGATATTTAAGTTTGAAATATAATTGAAGTCAAATTGGTAGCCATAAAGTTTGTGAGTCGATAGAGTTTTGTTTAATAGGAAAGATGACAAAAACTATGGTCTCTGTTCTCCACTTATTCTCTCATTTTTAATTCAATGTATTGACAAATAACCACTGTTTGACATTTGCATATGATTAAATTCAGTTAGAATCTGGATTTTTTTTTTCACCCACTGAGGTTTTCTCATACCAGCACCTACTACCTCTTGCTGTAATATCATAACCGCGGCCTCCCTGCACCTGCCGTTATATCACAACAGCAGTTTCTCAGTCAGTTTCTCATAATTTATCATTGTTCTCCATGGAATTCTTAATTAAATAAAATAGAACTGGTTTTGCATTTCTCTCATATTCTGATATAGATTACTTCTTAGCTTGTGTGTAAAAATTATGCATACTTTAACGATAAGAAACATATGTCTAAACAAGATAAAAGCAAACATGTAAACAAACTTTCACTAAATAAGGAAGGTTGCATATTATTGAATCCATACAAGTAATATACAAGGACAAACGGGTTTCATTATTCTTTTAAGTTGAAATGAAGTGGCTATAAAAAGTGATACTGAATTACAGGTATTGACCGTTTTGCTTGATGAAGAAATTTCTTTTCTTGTTGCAAAATGCAGTAACAATCCCTCTCTTATTCTGTTACTGTTGTTTCTATCCGCACCCAATCATTCCCATTATTCTAAAGGCCATGAGACATCAACCGCTTCCATCACAAGCATTCCAAAAGCCATAAATCAGCACTTAGGTTTCTATAATAAAGTCCTCCACTGCAACTTTCCATCAGCACTTGTTTCTTCCAAGTCATTCAAATAAAGCATTTTAACTTTAAATGCTATATCTGCTAGTTCCATTCGTATTATGTTCATGTTAATCTCAAGAGCCAGTTTATCCTTTATTGAAGCATTCAACATTAGCCGAGTTATGAATCTTAAGAGACATAGATATGACTACTCTTTGGCCTACTAAACAAACACCGACAGAGAAATTTCGCTATTAGATTGTGTCGTTGAAGCCTAATTGCTTATCACATTTAAAGAAAAAAAATAAAATTGAGCTCATCAAACTCATCAAAAAAATTATCTGCTCCTAACACTAGCAGACTAAACACTTAATGATGCTGCACCATCACAATTCTTTTAGCCTGAAGTAATTCAGGATTGGTAAGACAAGACAATTAATTAGGTTATTGCACAAGATAAAGTAGATTAGGTGCTAAAGATAAATGGATCAGATATAGACTAAAAGTTTGACAACTGAAAGCTGTAATGAGCAGTTAAATAAAAATGGATGAACATATACTAAGGGGATTATTGAAAACAATTTAACATTATGTTGAAGAAATTACCCTAGCAAGTCATTAACTTTTCCGCAATATATGCAGTAATAGCCCCCATCCAATCTTGTGCACTGCCCACTCTTCATGATACCTCCTTTTTCATGCTTAAGAACACACTCAAGATGAGAAGACAGGCCACATGAGTCACCTTGAGAAAGGTTCTCTGAGCCACAAAACAGCCAAAGACTAGGGTCTTTATTATCATCATATTTGTGACATATACAACATGAGCACCGCTTACAGAACGCATCTTCTATGTTAAGAGTCGCCCGGCAGGCTGAATTCTTGCAGTATCTAATGTTGTCCGAAGCTTCTTCAACATCACCCGACTGCAGATTGTCCGTAGCGATGGGCAAACGTGAAGGATGGTCATTCTTTCTCTGTCTCTTAGCTGGGGTTTGAGGGCTGTGTGTACACAGGTCCTGAGCAGAGTCCCTGTCTTTGGTATGTTCTCCAGATTTTTTATCAGAAACGACTCTGAAAAGGTATTCTATCATCTTCTGTTTTGTTAAGCTAGTGTATTTCCTCTCCTTCCCTATCTCTGCACAAAGGATCTCTAAAATGTCACGTCGGCTCCATGTCTGCAGCTTCTCAGGAGCACTCTCTGGCCACTTCGACAATTCACGGACGAGCTCTCTCTTCTCCTCGATGCTCAACTTACTACATTTAGATGGGTCAAGTACGAGCCCTGAAGAGCAAACTATATCATAATTACAAAAAAAAAAAAGAGGTTAAAAAACACACAATGATTGAAGAAGATGCTTCACTGTACAAGATTCCTCTAATGTGGGTCTGGAGAAGGTCAAACTTATGACACCTCACCCCTACTCCTACATTCATAGAGCTATTTCCACAACTCAAATCTGTGACACATGGCCTGCAGTAAGGCGCTGGTGCTAAGGCTCACCCTCACAAAGAGTAAGTTGATATGACATTAGGGTACATCTATGTGCCAGACAACTACTCAGAAACTACTGTTCTTTGGACACCTGATGTAGCAGGTAAGCTGGAGTCCCAAGTACTAACATTTAGTAACTTCTAACAGATAGCATTCCCCTGGCTAACTATTTGAGTGCAGGTTTTTCCTGTGCTAAACAGAAAGGTTCCAGAACTACAGAACTACAGTACAAGAGGCAGAGTATCGCACTGAACAAGAAACCTCTGAGCAAAAAATGACCTCTGTAAAATCATCAAACTATTTGAAGCGAAAGAAAGCAATTTTAGCTCATTGCAATCGAAGATAATGATAGTTCAACAAGTAAATCCTAAGTTTATGATTGAGAACGACATGGGGATGCAGCTTGAACCCACAGGACCGACGCTTTACCAGCAACCTTCTAAGCTTTAGCATCGACCATAGAATTCCAGAATTCTTCAAGCTGAGGAAAGCCAAAATGTGATCAAGAAAATAACTCCTTATGGATCATACCACATTTTCCGGTTGAAATAATTAGAGTTCCATTTCGGTGGACTTTTACTTTTCTTAGACACAGGAGAAGAATTCCTAGCCATCAGAATTCGCTGATCAAATCAGCATTTCAATCCGAGGCATGAAAAAGGAAGCTCGAGATGAGTGGGGGAACAAAAGGAAAATTCATCTTCCTCAGCATATGCTAAGCCAAAATTTGGGGGAAAAGAATGCCAACTGCCCCAAACTTGGTCATCCGCTGCACATCACCCACAAATGCAAGGAAGGAGCGTATTACACAAAGAGGTGAGAGAAGGAAATCGGAGAAACCCGCGGAAACCCTACAAAAACCCGATCTTCATCACGCCAAACTCCTACAGATCGAAGAAAACCACCGAGCCCCTTGGGTGCTCCAACTTTGTCGAACCAGGAACCACACAGAACCCGAATCATGCGTTCCCCCTCGGAATCCACTTCAGCGAGCAGATCGAGATCTCCCCAGGCATCAATTGCCAAAAGCGCAACGAAGAAGCCACAAACAGGGACGACAAGGACGAGAAGCGCACCTGAGAAATTCGGATCCATAGCGGGCGGCCTCCGCGCGACCCCCTTCACATTGCCACCCTCAAGGCTGACCCTTTTTCCGCCCCC
This sequence comes from Musa balbisiana, assembly GCA_004837865.1. NCBI lineage: Eukaryota > Viridiplantae > Streptophyta > Magnoliopsida > Zingiberales > Musaceae > Musa > Musa balbisiana. Next base: position 9,088,855 of record CM017196.1, on the reverse strand, counting down.
TGCACCGCCGCACGCGGATCCAAACCGAAGGAGAGCAATAATCCCATTAAAATGACCGACTTCTTTAATGCCTCTACGGTTACGACGCCCAACCGAGAACGAGAGAGAGAGAGAGAGCGAGAACGAGAGAGAGAGAGGGGAATACCAAGAAAGGAATCCGTGGCTGACCGGGTCTCATCTTCACCTCTTGTCCTCCTCCTCCTCCTTGCTTTTAGATTCGGACGCCGCGGTGTGATCAATCTTCAACCCTAACAAAGCCATGCATTTACAATAAAACCCCCTCTCTTTTGTTTGTTTTCTTTGCACTCCATATTTAAATATTACATCGTCTTGACCGTACGGAATAGTATTCTAATCATATGTTTTCTGCCTATTATTTATTAAATAATATTATTCATAAAAATATCAATTATCATAAATTTAACCTTCGTATAAATGATGTAATATCGTCCATCCATTTCATCATAATTATTATTTTTTATATTTATCAATTCATTTTGATACTAAAATATACAACTGAGTTATCATTATCGATTATTAAAATTGGTATCAGATTGAGAAGTAAATTCTCATGATCATAAAATATCCTCCTAAATAGGGTTCTTACTATAACAATCAATAGTTAGCAAATTATTATTATGTGATGGTTAGTTCCTATTGCATTTTGTGGTGGTTTTATAAGTTGATTATTGTTTATAAATAATGCATGCAATTAACGATTGAGCTCGAGATGGATTCTATATAGATTGAATCGAATTCTAGCGTTGACCAAATCTTTATAATTGCTTCGAATTAATTGAAGTTTGTGTTGACAACCCCACTTGCATGGTTGCTATGGAAGTCGATGCTCCCACACTTTGTTTCATGGCAGCTATTGACTTCGAATAGTCCATTATTTGTTGAATGGTCCGATAGAATCTTTGATGAGTTTCACCAATATACTTTTGTTCTTAATTATCATACTTTATATTTGAGTTGAAGTTGTAGGACAAGTTTACTTTAAATGAATTTTATTTCGACATGAAATTTAATATGATCAACTTTTAATCGCCAACCTAACGTAGATTCATTATTTGAGTGTTATTATATTTGAAAGAAGGAAAGATATTTTTTTGAAAGAGGATGTGAATCACATGACTAATCGAAGAAAATTTTCTCTGGAAGACAAAAATGTTTATATCTCATATCTTGTTTCGATCTGCTCTTATAATATACTATATATACTGAGGGTGTGTCCGATAATATTCATTCGATGATTCGATGATCAAATCAAAATTTGTTCATTACAAATATGTGTCAATCTTTTAATCATTAACAAGACATTTAATAGAGTCTTTATTTTTTTAAAAAAATAGACATGACATATCGAGAGAAGATAATTAGTCTCGATTAAAATCACAAATGTACTTATACAATCTCAAATATTATCATGACGCTTGTTATCTAAATTTATGAGAAAAAAATCATATGGTTTAGCTAGCAAACATTATAATGATTTTATATATTAAACTAACAAACACTACATTCCTACTATTAAAAAAAAAACTAAGATAAATACGCGGAAAAGATATTTATAATCTCTTTTTGTACTTCATTTTAATACTTTTTTTTCCTAACCTAAAGGAGAGAGAATGTAATGTATGGATGAAGATGGCCAATATCTAATAAAATTAAATTCTCTTATGTGCACATCGTCTCCAATTATAAACCATATATAATATATTTCATGCATCTTTCCAACACAAACGATATAAGTGACAATGACCACAAATATTTGTATGTCATCCCTCCATCGACGTGTCTTAATCATTCTATTAATCCAAGTTTGGTGCATCAAGAAACGACATGTTGCATGACAATGACAAATGCCAACCATGGGTTGGTATTTGGTAATCTCACAGCCTATATATGGAGCCTTTCAACTTGTCACCATCCCAAGAAGACTCTTCCAACTGATGCATCATGTTTAATCATTTGCAATCAATCTTCTTCCTTGTCCTTTCGTCGAGGGAACAAAAATCTCGAAAGAGTGGTGGCCACTCGTTCGACCGAGTTACATGAGTCATGAGTCATTCAAACCCATTGATGGAGGTTGGAAGTCCACTTGAACAAGTTAGGAGGATGAAGAAGATGATAAAGTTCAATTGATGGCAAAAACAGTGGGTTCAATCAATGCTCTTTGGCTCCTTTAGTTGCTACTCCCACATGTGTTTGTGTGGCTAGAAAAAGGGAATAAGAAGGGAAGATGTGTGATGTGTTGTATCAATTGCAGCATTCTTCTAATCCTTAGCACAATCTTTTCACAAAGATAAAATAATTATGTATGTTCGTATGTATGTATGTATATTGAAATTTTTTTATCGATAGTCGTTCGATTCGCGACTATCCGATCTACTTAAGTTACTTAGATTATGATACTTATAATTAAAAAAGAGATATATCTATATCCTTAATGATTAATCGATTTTGAAATTCATAATGTTTCATATATCATTCTTCTAAAATTCTAAAAAAAATATTTTTTAAAAAAATCTTGTTCCCATTCCATCCTCTTATATCTAATTATGAAACTTGTTAAATGGATTTTGAAATTAGGTACATTGTGAACCCCACACCCAATAGCTAAACCTACATGCTCACCACTTGTTCATGCTTGCTCTACAATCCTACATGTCTATTTACAATTACTCCTCTGCTTAATGAGAATTAATAATATTGTAGACATAACATTACTTTCTCATTGTCAAATTGCTGAATATTGATTCATAAAATTTGAAGTGATAAACATCATACATGATTTATTGTTTTAAGTAATTTGTGTATGTATATATATATATATATTTGCATGTGCACGCGTATATTATGCCTACATATCTCTCTAGTGATATATATATATATATATATATATATATATATATATATAGAGAGAGAGAGAGAGAGAGAGAGAGAGAGAGAGAGAGAGTTGTTTTAGATGTCTAAGGGGACTGAGGAGGCTAGTGATGGAGTGATATATGCATGTTAAACCATAATGATCTCATAATGGGCCCAAAATAGGTGGGCTGGATACAAAATAAAAGTAATACTTGGGTTGAACAATATTATTTTGCTGTTTGAAGCATATGTTAAGACGACAGGCATATGTTGTCCAAATCTTTCACAATATGATTCCTCCAACTTTTATAATGTGTTTGATGCATTCTGAAAAATGTGATTCAATGGATTTAATTATGATTTAGAGAAGTTTCTATGAGTGTTGATTGACTAACCAAATAGGGTAGAATTAATAATATTTGTTGGAGATGATGTAAGTTGATGAAGCCATTAGAGAGAAACTGGCATCAAATGGTGCATGTTCATGTAATGAAAGAAGCACCATGGTCTTCTTCTCTCTGAATCCAGTGGGCCCATCGGTCAGTAGAAGATGACAGCATTTGGTGAGTTTACATGAGATGTTGTCTCCCACACTTTATGATCCTAAAGAGAGAGAGAGAGAGAGAGAGAGAGAGAGAGAGAGTCAAAGAACAGTCTCCTTCATTCACTCAATGGCTTCTTGGCATTGTGAGAAGCCCTAATTAATGGTCTTAGTGGCAAATATAAAAGAGTTTTATCTCCTCAAGTGATATTAGTATAAGCCTCTCTTCTTTCTCTACCATGTTAAAGCACAAACTGACAATGGCAGACAGGATTTATACTTTAGAGAGAGAGAGTCTATGTGATTCATATGGCTTGGTCAGCAGGCTAAAAACTATTAGGGTTCATGAAGTCACCAATATGCTTTGTGTTCTCGTGCTTTTCTTCTAGCTTGATTGGTTGACAGCTTGGATTATGGGGTGATGCCTTTGACCTCCAATGACAGACACAAGAATCGATGTACTTGACGTGTTAAGAGTATAATTAATGATTGAATTGCCCTTTTAGCTGTATCCAACTACTAGCAATGAACTAGTTTGCATCAGTGAGTCACCGGACATGCATCATGAACTAAGTGTGCATGAAAAGATTTCAGCAACACCACAGTCTAAACTCGAACCAAAACCCAAATCAGCACACTTAAATAACTTAGCCTTCCAGTAAGCAACATGTGAGGTGTGTCATCCCACAACCAACAACAGGAATCTCTAATAGACATGCTTTAATGACTTGAAGCAGGGCATCCTATGCAAGTTCAAGGTTTGATTAACCCAGTCAAATGTCTCGATGGAGATTGCAGCCATCTGATACTGAAACACACAACCCTAGGAACGCAGCTTGACATGGTTTCTACGCTTGCCCAGCGGTAAGCTAGAAAAGGAGAAAGATAAAGCTCCAAAAGGTGCTTGTTTTCGTCGAGACTGAAGAAGAAGATGATGATGGCAGTGTGGAATCATGCCAGTAAAAGAAGAAGAAGAAGAAAGCAAAAAGAAGGGTCGAGCATGGCCACGAGCAATACTTTGAATCTCTTGTTAGTCTTCTGTCAGTCCTCTCATTCCCTCCTTTGTGTAAGTGTGTCAGTCGATATCAGCTTCATAGGTCTCCCTAACTTTGACTGTCTATCGCATAAGCAGCTGCTGTAAGTTTGTCGTCTCGCTTCCTCCCCATTCGCATCATTCCATCCCAAAGATGGCAGACTGAAAGGCTGCCACATGTGGCTTGGAAGCCGGCTGTTGGTAGGAAGAAGGCGGTGCAGCCCAACCCCCCATGATGTTGGAACCATCGTAACTATGACCACCTCCGCACGCAACATAGGTGGCATAAGGAACGGGAGAGCAGCCACTGCTCTGAGATTGTTCTTGCTGGTGCTCTAACATCCCCTTGCTGGAAGTAGCAGTAGCGAAGTCCATAGTATCGCCGGAGGAGAACAGACCAAAGCCTGAGGCTTGATGGTGGAGAGCAAGGAGGGACCAGTAGTCATGGTCCTGCTTCGTGGGTATGGTGGCAAGCCCGAGAGAGGCCGAAGGGTCCTGATGGTGCGGCTGATGCTTCATATCGACGCTCATGCAATCCGAAGAAGATGACGGCGACGACTCCGAGGCCTTCGACGGCCTTCCGGAGAGTCCACCTATGGGGAGATCATTGTTAACGATGCTGTTGATGTCGTAGCGGCTCATGTCGAAGTTGGTCACCGCATTGAGGCCCCTGAACTTGATCGCCGCGATGTCGTACGCCTCCGCCGCTTCTTCCTGTGTACCTGAATGCACCAAAATCCAATCCATTCTTCATCCACCACCCGTTCTGGTGCTTAACGTCTTCTTATACCAAGCCGTGCAGCTGCAGTACTTACTGAAGGTTCCAAGGTAAAGGTCCTTGTTGCCCGCCACTCTTCCAATCCTCGCTTGCCATCGGCCATGCTGATGGTGTCTGTAAACACATCAACAACCATTTGTAGTCTGATATAGTCGATCAAGTCTAATACCTACAGAAACAGACCTGGTGACCCCTCTGTAGATGGAGGCGCCCCTGGAGAACCCACTGCTCTTCCTGCAACAACCACCACCAAGAATCAGCATCAAGTATACAAACAAGCAATCAGCATTGTGGCCACCTTCTGAGGGAGGCGACGAACTCTTGGCGAGTCATGTTCTTCATCCCCTCCAGTTCCTTCTCGTAGTTGGAAATCTACCACAGATACAACACGGTCACGCACTTCGGACGTACGTATTGCAGAGAACACTAGGGTTCCGGTTAGCTTACGGGGAAGTTGGTGGTGGTCGTCGGACCCCAGTATTTGAGAGCTGCGAGATCGTACGCCCTTGCCGCCTTATCCTCCTTGTCGTACCCACCTTCGCGACAATACCAAAAGATCACGACTTTAAATTCGATGAACGTTACATCTATTTGCGGGAAAATTAAAGCATGGAGGAGAACAAAAAGGACTGCACCTAAGTAGACTGCGAAGGGGCAGCAAGAAGACAAAAGCACGGCCAGCCCGAGACGTCGAGCAACAGCGACGTGGAATGGGGCGCATGTTAGCAGGTAGGAGTGGTGAGAAATCTAAAGTGTACTTGAGGTTCACGTTAGCGTTGCGCCGGCGTACCTTGTCGGCCCTTGCGGCTCTGCCCTTCCCGGCGGCAGCTGTTGTCCCACAGGTGCGCCTCGTACCTCCCAGTCCACCGGTGCCTGCCCAAAATACCCGTCCGGGTGTCAACAAAGAAACTTTGCCTTCCCATATCGCCCATTGCAGCGACTTCTCTCGTCTTTTACCTGGTGACGCCGCGGTAGATGGATGTCCGCTGGCCGAAGGTGTCCGCTGTGGTCTTCCTCGACTCCACCTTCGGCGCAGCCTCCTTCGCCGAGTGGGGCTCCTGCTGCTCCACCGGGACGCCGCGCAGGAACCCGGCCGCGATGGTCTTCAGGTCGGAGTCGTAGACGCCTTCGGCGGGGGAGGCAGCGCCCTCAGCGCTGGAGTAACGCCCCATCGGGCCCCCGAGGAAGTCTTCCAGCTTCGGCCCCATGCTCGCCAGCGCCACCAGCTCCGTCGCCGCGCTGGTTTCCTCTTCCGCCCCCTCGATTCCACCTGAAACCAAGTCGCTCCTTTATGCAACGGATATAAGAAATATAGAGGAACAGAGAGGTGCGGAGAACAAGGAAGAGAAACCATGGTGGTGAGGAGGAGCGGCGACCGAAGAGAAGGCTTCGAGGAAACAGGGCTGCTGAGAGAGGGAGAAGGCGAGCCAGTTGTGTGTAGCATCCATGTCCATGGCTTCAAATACAAGCGTTGTTATCGGAACACTGAGAAGATGGTTGCTTTGAAGAACGGAAGAAGGGTAACAAAAGCTGGCGGCTGACACCGAGGAGGGGGAGGAAGAGGAAGATGATGAGGCTGTGTGTGAGAACACGAGGAAGGAGGACTGCTATTATCCTACTAATTTATGATGGGATTGAAATGTAAAGAAAGCAAAGATAAAAAGGTCGGGGGGGCAAGTGGAAGGCTTTCACGGGCCGTTTCGGCGGTCTTCTTGACCGCCTCTTCAGCAAATAGCCGGCATGCGTATGCTGTTCGTAGATCTGTTGCCAATCACTGGTGATGTTATAGGGTCGGATCCGCAGTCAATTCAAATCCAAACTATATACTATGGAACTCCATTTGATTTTAGCCCTGTGATCAATCCGACTTCGCATGAAAATAACTCGATCCGAACCCGATTCCATACCAATCATCCGAATCCGGTTGGCGGATCTCGGCGCCACTCGTATTCAGCGAGAATACGAAGAAAGAATTGTGTGCATGTTGCGGAGGAAGCAATCAGGGAGAAGAGGGGACACGATGCGCTCTCTCTCTCTCTCTCTCTCATGGCGTGTCCTAAGCGATGCGCTATCGTGTCTCTCCTGCCTCGTGGCGCTCCCACATCCGGCCACGTTAACGTCTGCGCCTCCCTCGCCCCTTCGCCTCCTATAGTCCTCACCCGGTGTCCGTCACCGCCCCTTGCCACGTAGATGTTCAAGATGACGACGGGACTACTTTGCTCTCCTCGTGGTCGCACAAGAAAAAGAAAAGGGAAAAGAGGTCGTGGAACCCACGCCCGACAGCGTCTGATCGGAATCACACGGCGATGAGTGGCACCAAATTGAGCCCCAGTAAGGATCACGGTCCAAAAGAGCAATCTGACGGTCGTGCGTCGTCCGTCAACTTAAATCAGCGTACGATCGCAAACCGAATGAGCGCATGTCCACCGTACCACGGCCGCATGCCATCATGAACGAATCGTACCGTTCGTGTACTGTCCCCATTCATCGGACGGTCGAAGAAGGGGCGCATCCTATCACGGCCACGGAAGGCTTACGAGACCACTAATGCTGACGCGAACGAGGGAGAAGCGGGCGCCTCGTTAGCGTTCGACCGTTCTCGTGGTTGGAACACTCCACAATGGGTAGATGGCACAGGTGAGACGCTAGGGGTGGCACGCGTCGTACGCTGCTGCATGTGCACACACAGGGGTTAGGTGGACCGTGTCGGGAAGCACGAGAGCGTGCTCGGGCCGCGTGGCATAAGGAGCACGTAAGCCGGGCGCCCAGTCTCGGCACCGGTTTCCCACGTGCCTGCATCGTCATTTGCATGTCGAGTGTGGTATTTGCTCCTCAGGACACCGTTATTTGATCCAATAAGCGAAGCAAAGCTTGATGTACGTGGTAATTGGACTTAAATAGAAATCCGTAGAAGATATACTTGCCATCTTAATTGAAGGCAACTTGTAAATCAAATCAAAATTGGGTGGAATTGGTCAACGAAAACGTCGACCTGGCACCATCACGTACCTGTTAACGATGGATCTGCCTCTCCACCAAACAACAACACAAGACTTGCGACTTGGTCCAACTGCACCCTCCAGAGATCCATGATCGCGGGCGAACACATCCAAAGTTAGCAACGTCCTGCGAGCGTCTATCTCTCTATCCATATATATACCTTTCACGCCTCTTCTGTTCGATCGGACGACATCCCGAAGCCCTCCGAGGTGAAGACACGGCCAAGGCCGCTGCTCTAGATAAAATGGCCTCCAAACCCTTACCCTTCCTTCTTCTCCTCGTCGCCTCGGCTGCGGCCTTCGACGTCAAGGAGATCCTTGACCCCTTACCCAATTTCTCCGCCTTCACCAAGTACCTCACCGACCTGAAGCTCGTCGACGTGATCAACAGCCGCCAGACCGTCACCGTCCTTGTCGTTGACAACACCGCCATCTCCCCCATCTCATCCCTCCCCGCCGACAAGATCAAGACCGCCATCTCCGCCCACATCCTCCTCGACTACTACGACCCCTACATCTTCGACAAAAACCTCAACAAGTCCGCCCTCCTCCCCACCCTCGCCGGCGGCTCCGTGAACTTCACCGAGCTCCCCAGCGAGCAGATGGTGTTCGGGTGGGCCGCGCCCGGCGCTCCCCTTAACTCCAACCTGATCAACGTCATCGGGGCGAGGCCGTACAACCTGTCGGTGCTCCAGATCAGCAGCGCCATCCTGCCGTCCGGAACCGGGAGCGCAGCGCCGGCGACACCAACGCCGGCCGCCGCCTCCCCGAAAGCGTCGGCTCCGCCACCGACGGCGAAGCCATCGGACGACATCCCAGAGGCAACGGCTACAGCGAACACGTCTACTCCCGCCGCCCCTGTGGCAGCTCCAAAGGCTGCTCCGACCACCCAGGCGGAGGCCCCGAAAACGAGCCCCGCAGCTCCCGCGACACCTCCAAAGTCCTCGAGCACCACCACGGCTGCCTCGGCACCGAAGTCGAGCTCCGCAACTGCCGCACCAGCTCCAACGAGCAGCGGAGCCACCCCTACCCCTTCGGCGGCTCCAAAGAGCAGCCCTGCCGCACCCGCCACGACCGCAAAGGCACCCAAAGCTAGCTCCACCTCTCCGGTCGGAGCTCCGAAGGCTTCTACGCGGGCCTCTTCTGCTGCTCCAAAGGCCAGCGCCGCATCCCCCGTCGAGGGTCCAAGTGCGAGCGCCGCGGTCGACGCTCCCAAGGGAAGCGCAGGTGCACCAGCTGCAAGCGTCGCATCACCTTCCTCGCCCACGGCAGAATCAGAAGAAACTTCTGGTCCGGCCGGGGAGTCGACGACACCAAGCTCTTCAGCAGGGCGGGTCGTGGCAGGCGCGGCACTTGGGCTCCTCATGGGTGCTGCTGTGCTCGGTGCCATTTGAGCGTCGGAGGTTTGGAAGGCAAAGGTCATATTGGTTCACCCTTGTCGTCTTTCTTTGGTCTCCTACCGAATTATATGGTAGGAGGCATGTTATCCATTGTTTCCGCAAGGAAGGCTGTTGAACAAAGAAATATATATACAGGGTTTGGTTGATGGATGGATGGATCATATGTTAAGATTTAAATATCATATGGATGTTATCCTTATGATTTAAATATCATATGGATGTTATCCTTATGATTTAAATATCATATGGATGTTATCCTTATGATTTAAATATCATATGGATGTTATCCTTATGATTTAAATATCATATGGATGTTATCCTTATGATTTAAATATCATATGGATGTTATCCTTATGATTTAAATATCATATGGATGTTATCCTTATGATTTAAATATCATATGGATGTTATCCTTATGATTTAAATATCATATGGATGTTATCCTTATGATTTAAATATCATATGGATGTTATCCTTATGATTTAAATATCATATGGATGTTATCCTTATGATTTAAATATCATATGGATGTTATCCTTATGATTTAAATATCATATGGATGTTATCCTTATGATTTAAATATCATATGGATGTTATCCTTATGATTTAAATATCATATGGATGTTATCCTTATGATTTAAATATCATATGGATGTTATCCTTATGATTCCTTATGATTTAAATATCATATGGATGATATTTTACTTCACCTCTATCTGTCACAATATAATTCGGATTGATTATTAGTCAAGTCATAAGTGAGAATGATTCATACAGTTCGATTAGCACTTCTTCCATCAATACTATCAGAATGGGCCAAACACATTTGACAAAATCACTTCTTGCACATGTTTTCATCGTATCAAAACATCAAAATCAATATTAAAACTATAAATATTTTCTGTAATTATTTAGATTTGAAGAATCTTCAACATCATGCTATAATTATTTTATTATTAATGTGAAAAAATAAAACTTCTTAAAATTCATCGCCATTCTAATAATAATTAATTTTAAAATTTAGATTTAATATTAAAAGTGATATGAGCAATAATGACGATGTGACCCGGGCTGACGTCGGTTGCCCCAAATGACGTCCCACGCCTCGGTCGACCCCGGGAGCACCTGGTCAGAACGGACCGGAGCGCCGACCAAGGCGCATTAACCCCCTGCTAAGGCCCAACCCTTCACGCCACGCCAACATCGCTGTCACACATGACCAGGAGTACAATCCTGCTCCCTGCAAAACAGGCACATCAGATACAGTAAGTCACCCTATATAAACCCCGCCCTTGACGGGGACTGGGGAGGATTCCTGGCTTCACATCTATTAACTTAATCATCGGAGGGGTCGGGCCGAGCCTCCAACCCGACCTGTGTGCAGGTACGAAGCCAAGGTCCCTTACTGAACATCCGGGAGAGGAGCCCCATTTCCAGAGACAGAAGGGATGGCCGCGATCACCCTACGACGGAGCCAGTCACCTCAAGCTCCCCCTGCAGCAAAGTCCCCGCTCATTCGGGCCTGAACCAAGTCACGTCGGCCCGAGACCACGGCTTAAAGTTGTTGACACCAACAAAAAGTATTAATCATACATACTACATTTTTACTTGGAGTATTAATGAGGTCTTATTTAATACTCTCGATTTAATCTCATATCAAAAGTGAATTAAAATTTAGATTGATAAAAATATAATTAGTGTAATGTTATTAATTTTGATTTCAATATTTTAAAAGCTTCAACAAGGTTAACAAATCAAGTCCGATGACTGAAATCAGAATCAACTTACTAATGAACATGGTAAAAGGCTCCATAAACAATACTATAAATATTTTGTTATTATTGTGATAATATAAAGAGAAGTTTGAAATTCGTTAGCAATCTGAATATAAAAAGAGGTTTTCTAATACTCTCAATTTAGCTTCAAAAGTAAATTAGAATTTAGATTGACATATAAAAATATGATGCATATAATATTATTAATTTTGATCTAAATCGTAATACTTTGATTAATCTTACATCAAGTTGACAAAACTAAATTTAGTTTTTAAAGATTTTATGAGTGTATTATTATCAATTTTAGTATTTTGACTAATGATTTAGGTCAAATAAAATTGATGAGTCAATTAATCTTATTAGGTTGAGTTATGATATTGAATATCAAAGTCAACTTAGTATTATAATAAAGTGAGAGGACTGAAATTGAAGTGAAATAGCTAGTCATAATGTAAAGCTAGATATTATAAAACCCAATTAATCCTACGAACAAGACTAAAATTGACTTGTGAGGGTGACGAGTGTATTATAATAAAGCTCGAGTCATGACATAAATATTTTAAAAGTTTTAACAAAGTTAACAAATCAATTATCATATGAGGTTATGTTGTGATGATTAAAATCAGAATCAACTAATAATATTAAACTTATTTTATTATTACTGTGAAAATGAAACAAGAGGAGTTTGGAATTCATCACCGTTCTAATTCTAATATGTCGGTCATAGTATATTAAAGTTTATAAACTCTAATAAAATTATAATACTTTATTACAATATCATTTTAGCACTTTTGATTTAGAAAGTGAGTTAAAATTTAGGTTCATTTATAAAAATATAATCAATGTAATATTATTAATTTTAATTTGACAAAGTTAACATCAATTATCCCATTAGATTATGTTGCGATGATTAAGAATCAATCAAATATTAGACATAGTAAAAAGGCTCGACCAATAATATTATGATTATTTTTATTATTAAAATAAAAATAAAACCTCTTGATTATTTTAAAATTATTAATAAAATAATTATCTCATTAGGTTAGGTTAGGATGAGTAGAATCAGAATAAACTTAATATTATGTATAGTATAAGGCTCGACCTGAAGATCTAAGTTGTTATGTATGCCATGTTATCCTTTGATTTCAACAAAATTGGCCCTAAACAAGGGAGATCGTAACACCCTATCTAAGTGGATTTAACTTGTAAGTTTGATTTGCAGCTGGGTCAACATTTTCCCAAGGACCCGAACAATACGTTGACCGGTCTCCCTCCAAATTTGGCGGGACGAGAGATCCAAATATAGAAAGCATTCCAACTGAAATCCTTCTCAACTTCTATAAATCTTCCTCATCTTCCCCTTCTTCCTGTGAAGTCACCCCAAATCCTCCTCCTCCTCCCACAATGGCTTCGAGGCCCCAACTCTCCGTCCTCGTCGTCTTCCTCTCCTTCATCGTCCTGCTCTCCTCCGCCACCGCCCACAACATCACCCGCCTCCTCTCCCAATTCCCCGACTTCTCCAACTTCAACTCTCTCCTCAGCCAGGCCGACATCGCCGCCGAGGTCAACCGCCGCCAGACCATCACCGTCCTCGCGGTCGACAACTCCGCGGCCTCCTCCCTCTCCAGCCTCGACTCCGACACGCTCAAGCAGGTCCTCTCCATCCACGTTATCCTCGACTACTACGACGTAGAGAAGATCCACAACCTCAAGCGCCGGTCCACCCTGTTCACCACCCTATTCCAGACCACCGGCGTCGCCGCCAACCGCATGGGGTTCCTCAACGCCACCAAGCTGTCGGACGGGCGGCTTGCCTTCGGGTCGGGGGTACCCGGGTCGCCGCTAGTGGCCACCTACGTCAAGTCCGTCGCCGCCAAGCCGTACAACCTCTCGGTTCTCCAAATCAGCGCCGTCATCGTCCCGCAGGGCATCAACGGCACGCCGCTGGCGCCTTTCGGCGCTCCAATAACCGCGCCACCGGAGGTGCCAGTGCCTGCACCGGCGCCCGTGGACGATTCGACGGCTGACGGTCCGGCGGAGGCCCCCGAGGCGAGCGCCCCTGAGCCAGCGGCAGACGCACCGGAAGCAGACGCACCGGATGCGGATTCGCCGGCTGCCGGACCTGCAGCAGACGGAGATGCGCCGTCTCCTGCGGAGGAGGAGGAGGATCAGAAATCGGCAGCAGTTCCGGTGGCGGGTGGCATCAGCGTGGGGCTCACCGTGGCGGTCGCCCTATTCTTTGCCGTATGAATGGTTGGCTACTTGGGAGGACGTCGGGGTTATAATCTAAATGTTCTGTGCAGGGTTTGAAGGAATCCATTGCTTTCTTGCTTTATTCTAAGTGTAATAATTGGGTTTGGAGGAGTATAATTTATCATTATCTTTCATCTCTATATGGTTTCATGTTGTACATATCACCGTGGCGGTCGCCCTATTCTTTGCCGTATGAATGGTTGGCTACTTGGGAGGACGTCGGGGTTATAATCTAAATGTTCTGTGCAGGGTTTGAAGGAATCCATTGCTTTCTTGCTTCATTCTAAGTGTAATAATTGGGTTTGGAGGAGTATAATTTATCATTATCTTTCATCTCTATATGGTTTCATGTTGTACATATACATATATACAAAACAAATAACAAATAAAATTACACCCAAAAACAACATATGATTTCACCGTGGCGGTCGCCCTATTCTTTGCCGTATGAATGGTTGGCTACTTGGGAGGACGTCGGGGTTATAATCTAAATGTTCTGTGCAGGGTTTGAAGGAATCCATTGCTTTCTTGCTTCATTCTAAGTGTAATAATTGGGTTTGGAGGAGTATAATTTATCATTATCTTTCATCTCTATATGGTTTCATGTTGTACATATACATATATACAAAACAAATAACAAATAAAATTACACCCAAAAACAATACATATACATATACATATATACATATATATACAAAACAAATAACAAATAACAAATAAAATTACACCCAAAAACAACATATGATTTCACCGTGGCGGTCGCCCTATTCTTTGCCGTATGAATGGTTGGCTACTTGGGAGGACGTCGGGGTTATAATCTAAATGTTCTGTGCAGGGTTTGAAGGAATCCATTGCTTTCTGCTTCATTCTAAGTGTAATAATTGGGTTTGGAGGAGTATAATTTATCATTATCTTTCATCTCTATATGGTTTCATGTTGTACATATACATATACATATACATATATACATATATACATATATACAAAACAAATAACAAATAACAAATAAAATTACACCCAAAAACAACATATGATTTCACCGTGGCGGTCGCCCTATTCTTTGCCGTATGAATGGTTGGCTACTTGGGAGGACGTCGGGGTTATAATCTAAATGTTCTGTGCAGGGTTTGAAGGAATCCATTGCTTTCTTGCTTCATTCTAAGTGTAATAATTGGGTTTGGAGGAGTATAATTTATCATTATCTTTCATCTCTATATGGTTTCATGTTGTACATATACATATACATATATACATATATATAAAACAAATAACAAATAACAAATAACAAATAACAAATAAAATTACACCCAAAAACAACATATGATTGTGCGCATCCGGGGAATCGAACCCCGGTCAGTACCGTGGGAGGGTACTATGATACCACTACACCAGATGCGCTTGTTGGTGTTAAGTTTTATATACTAGCATTATGTGCAGTTTCTATATGGTTCTATGATCTGCCATCCGTGAGAGGGCTTTGTTTTTGTTTCGAACCGTTGGATAAGGTGACCAAGCGTTCGATCGGTTTCGTGCTTGCTTAACTAAAAGATTGTTTGGGCCTATATAAGCATTAATGCGGCCTAATGTTACTGGGCTTAGTAAGGCCCAATATGATACCGTCATCAACACCTCTGCGAACCATTCCTTGATGGAGAAGGCGGAGTCGTCATGCTTCCTGGAATCGAACCCTTAAACCCCCTCCTCCTCCTTCCGGCCCAGAAGCTCACCCTCGGCTGCCCCGTCCTCGACCGGCTCCTCCGCGGCGGCCTCCCCGTCGGTTCCGTCACCGAGATCGCCGGCGAGAGTGCCGCCGGCAAGACCCAGCTCTGCCTCCAGCTCCTCCTCGCAGCCCTCCTCCCCCCCTCCCGCGGCGGCCTCTCCGCCGCCTCCCTCTTCATCCACTCCGAGTTCCCGTTCCCGATTCGCCGCCTCCACGCCCTCTCCTCGTCGTCCTCGGCCGCCGACTCTCTTGACCACATCTTCGTCGCCGCCGCCCACTCCCCCGACGACCTCCTCTCCCTCCTCGCCACCGCCGACGGCCTCCTCGCTCGTCCCCCCACCCACCTCCCCGTCAGGCTCATCGTGGTCGACTCCATCGCTGCCCTCTTCCGCTCCGACTTCGATAACAACCCCAAAGACCTAAAGAAGCGATCTTTCCTGTTCTTCAAGATTGCAGCCAAGCTCAAGGAGCAAGCAAGGCGATTTGGGTCGGTGGTGGTCGTGACCAACCAGGTCGTCGATGTCGTCGGCTCCGAGGAAGGAGCCAATGGGCAGAGGGTGGGGAATTACGCTTCTCTGTGGTCTTCGGGGAGGCGGGTTTGCCCGGCTTTAGGGCTTTCTTGGGCGAATTGCGTAAATACTAGACTCTTCTTGTCGAGGAAGGACGAGGTTGCGGACGACGGTGGCTCATCGAGAACAAGGAGGTGGATGCAGGTTGTGTTTGCGCCACACTTGCCCGAGGCTTCTTGCGAGTTTGTGATCGTCAGAGAAGGGGTGTCTGGTATCGAGCCGCAAAGGTGAGATCTTTTGTGATAGATACTATGGCATTAGCTTTGGTAATTTAAAGTTGGTTTTTGATTCCTCTGTTAGTATATCCTTCTTTATCTTGAACAGTCCTTTCATCTATATTGCCAATATCGGTATTGATGTTCTTCATACTATTCATTGATTCTTTCCAGATGGTAGAGGGAGATATAGTTTATCAAATTAATGAAATCTAATTAACTTGTTTTTTTCTAGGTTTTTTATTGTAGTCATACCAATGGTCATCTACTTGATGCTTGTATAACCTTAAAGCTCAAAGCACATTCTACAACTTAGTTCCTATCATGGTTTCTTGAGTTGAATAAATTTTGGTAGCATCTGATATACTTTTATTGGTTCCTTCTTTTGATTTTAGAGCATTGAATGAAAAAGAGATCCAAGACCAGGAATTGAATGGCAATGTTTAAATTGAACAAGCTATGTCAGGATAAACTCAAATAACTGGAGAAATTTGAATCAAGATGGCAATATCTTAATATTTCTATCAATGCCTGATTCGACCTAGTTTTAATTTGGTCGTAAGTTTTCACTGATGTTTGAGCAAGATATGGATTAATGCAAACATGATGAACTTATGTGCGTGTCTGAGCGAATAGAAAATTAGATTTTCCGAGTCTTGTGTTTCAAAATTTAAACTTTGTTGATAGTTTAGTGAGTATACACTGCTTAATGGTCCTCAAGCCGGCTTACTTACTGGTTAAAAGGCATAATAACATCTTTAATGCAAACGATGGATACTGCTAGTAAACTACCTGAAGCACAAGACAGTTTGAGGGATTATTTCACAGTGTAGTTTAAGTTTCTTCTGTGTATTGATATTATAAGGCCGTGGTCTCAAATATGCAGTTTAGACAATTTGATCATTTTGATAAATGACAAATATCCATCGACTCTACAATTTTGGTTCAGTTTGGATGATTTATATTGTGCTAAACCAAACTCAACCGTTCCAGAAGCTATTTGGTTTAAACAAGACTTAAGAAAACCAGCATAAACTCGTGATCATTTTATGAAAAGAATCTTGCTGCATGGTCTTATGCTGGTCTAAAATGTAGAATGCAACATTTAAATTTCTATATCTATCTATATAAAATGCAAGCATCCATCTCTGTTTTCAATGAAGTTTCTCTGTCTACAAAATGTTACAACTTGTTTCCTTTTTCTTTGTAAAGTTATGTTTCATTTATGAAACACATCCTAGTTTTGCCTCCAACTGCTTGTATGGTTGCCGACATTAATGTACCATATAAGATCTTTACTGCTTCCAAAGGGCTGCCGCTCTTATCATAAATCATGATGGTTCCTAAGTCATCAAATACATTATTGATAGCAAACTTATTTTGTCTTCTTTCTTTAACTGGCCTTAGATCTTCCACAAATGTGAGCAATATGCCATACTTGTCTTATAAAATATCATGGAGGGAACTCATTTATTTTACCTAGGGAGCAGTTTGGACAACTGATTTGGTAGCCGACCTAGCTAGGGAGGAGTATTTATTCTCAAAAGGTTTTATTTTGCCTTTTATGAAATACATATGTAGTTGCATTCTTTTCATTTTGCAAATAAGAAACAAAAATATGTTCTATATTACTTATTGATGATATATTTGCACTGGATTATTTAGCCTTGAATATCTCAAACATTGCTTAGGCCACGCTAATGCACATGTGGTTTAAGGCAGATGTTATTTATACTGCTATAATATATGCTCTTAGTCTGTAAACATTTGATTTTGTTTGAAAAAATTGACCTAAATTTGTGTTGCTGATCTAAATGATCTCCAGACAATCATTGAGCAAATACACCGTTTTTTGAAATTTTGAGTTGGTTTGTAAGGGCTATAATTATTAACCAGAGGTCGGACCGTATGATTTTAGGTTTGTCAAGTTGATGGTTGAAGTATGATATCAGACTGACCTATGATTAAACATAGTAAGAGGTTCGAGTAGGAAAAGATTTATAGGCACATGACAATGGGGAGGACTACTCAAGTGAGGAGAATTATGACATATTGGTCCATATGAAAGGTGGAAGAAGAATTTTATGAGAAATTGCTGTGTATTAGCATCAATTTGAACTTCCAAGTATTTTGGATCATAGAATCATATTGTAGTCGATGACATCGTTCTGCAAGAAAGATAGAAGTCATATTTACTCTAGTTGTGATTAACTAAATGAAGATTCTATGATTCCAAAAATCCATTGAGGCCACTCGATAGATCCTCAACCACCTCTGCTCTCCTACTAAATTATTCCTGGTTTTACAGAGTCAGCTGGACGATAGCCGGACATGCCACCGGCAAAAGGCTTGCCATGGCATCTCTGGATCTGACCTCCATCGCATTATAAGGATTTGGCAGTGCGTTAGGTCCTCCCCAACCCCATGAGACGACGATGATCGGAACGCCTTGTACGTCTCTCTTAGTAGTCAAAACTCAAAAAGGTATGCCCATCGAAGACTGCAGCAAAGACCTAACCAATTTGGAATGCTGCTGCTAATTACACTCCTCAGCGTTTTTGTAGGTGAATAAGTTCGGCAGCATTCCCTTCTCCTTTGAAGAGTTCAACAAGTTGAAGTTTCTTTCTTTGGCCAACTAATGGTAACACATGAAGTCGTAAACAGTGGCTGCGCTGTCCCAACGCCAACCATATATACATATAGGGGCAGTCGAACCTTTGTAGATCCGTTGGGCTTCCACGGCAAGCCATGACGAAGCCATCCCTGCATACTTCTTCCTCCAACATCTCCTTCGTCGTCCTCTCGGCAGCCATGATATCTCTAGTTTTCTTCGTCATCTACCCCAATGAGTTCCGGCTCCAGTCCATGGTCACTTCCCGGCCCTCCTCGCTAACAAACTTCATGGAGACCGTGTCCCTGAAGCCTGACTTCCGTCTCCTCATCGGCATCCTCACCCTCCCGGACAGCTACGAGCGGCGGCACCTCGTCCGCCACGCCTATGCCCTCCAGTCCAACGTCTCCGATGCCCGAATCGACGTACGTTTTGTCTTCTGCAACCTCACCAAGGAGGAGCAGCGAGTGCTGGTGGCCATGGAGATCATGCTCTATGACGATATCATCATCCTCAACTGCACCGAGAACATGGACAACGGCAAGACCTACACCTACTTCTCCAGCCTCCCGAAGATCCTCGAGGGCATCAACGGCATTGAGCGGCCGTACGACTACGTCATGAAGACGGACGACGACACCTACTTCCGGCTTCAGAACTTGGCGGAATCGTTAAGGAGGCTGCCGAGGGAGGACATGTACTACGGCTTTTTAACTCCCTGCCATGACCGGCGAGCTCCGAACAGCTACATGTCGGGAATGGGATATGTCTTGTCGTGGGATTTGGTGGAGTGGATTGCTACGTCGGAGATGCCGAGGGATCATCAGGTTGGGCCGGAGGACTTGGTGACGGGGTCGTGGCTGAGAGCCGGAGGTCGAGGGAAGAACAGGTTCGACATGAAGTTGGCGATGTACGACTACATGGAGGAGCCACGACTGTGCTCTCGGCATGAGTTCGTGCCGGACACCATCGCCGTGCACAAGCTCAAGAACAACTTGAGGTGGGCGACGACCCTCAAGTACTTCAACGCCACTGAGGAGCTGAAGCCTTCTAAGCTGTATCATTTATAGACCTTCCAAGGTTTTTCCCCTCTCTGTGTTGTCTTACGCATGACCGAAGCAATGGTAGGAACAAGCGGGTATACAGAGACTGGTCTGCTCCATCCATCCCATATGGACGGATGATCTATATCTGTTGAGGTGAACCTGTGTCATCATCAACAATTAGCCTCGAGTGCACTGCAAACATCTCTCTCTCTCTCTCTCTCTCTCTCTCTCTCTCTCTCTCTCTCTCTCGTATTGGAAACGATTCGGTCTGTTGCCACCATCCTACATAATTGGACCAAAGAAAGTCCAAGTGATTAAGGATTCGGATCTGACATAGTGTTCCGTGTCACATCTCCTGTGCTCTCTCACCGAAACTTCGCCTTCTTCTCCGCCTTGGACTCACGCGTTTTGCGGGCTACTGACGCATGACCAATGTGCGCAAAGGTCAGCTGTGCCTTTGCACCAAACCTGAGACCTCTGCTTCATCCCCTTTCGTTTCTCCTCACGTAGAAGTCCGAGTCTATGTGCTGTACTTGTTCTCTTTGCCGACTAGTGCAGCTTTAAGTCTCCGCCTGCTCGCTGACTGTGCCATCCGCATCGCTGCAACCATGAAACCCACCCTGCACAAGCCGCCTCCTGCCGCTGTTGGCCTCGTCTGCCTCGCCGTCGCCCTGCTAGCCTTCGTCTACCTCGTCATCTACCCGAAGGAGTTCGAGCTGCAGTCGTTGGTCACCGCCTGGCGCCCCTCCTCTTCGGCTGGTGCGGTCAGCTTCACCGAGCCCGTCACGGTGAAGCCCGACTTCCGCCTCCTCCTCGGCGTCCTCACCCGCGCCGACCTGTACGAGCGCCGCCACCTCCTCCGCCTCGTTTACTCGCTCCAGACCAACCTCACCGCCCACGTCGACGTCCGCTTCGTCCTCTGCAACCTGACCAAGGAGGAGCAGCGGGTGTTGGTGGCCATGGAGATCATGCGCTACGACGACATCATCATCCTCGACTGCACAGAGAACATGAACGAGGGCAAGACCTACGCGTACTTCGCCAGCCTCCCGAAGCTGTTCGACGGTGACCGGCCGCCTTACGACTTCGTGGTCAAGGCGGACGACGACATCTACTTCCGGCTCCCCAAACTGATCGAGTCGCTGAAGAAGATGCCGAGGGAGGACCTGTACTACGGCTTCGTGATCCCCTGCGACAGCATGGATCCGTTCCACGAGTACATGTCGGGGATGGGGTACCTGCTCTCATGGGACTTGGTGGAGTGGATCTCGACGTCGGAGGTGGCAAAGAACAACGCCGCGGGGCCGGAGGACATGATGACAGGGAAGTGGCTGAGGGAGGGGAAGAAGGGGAAGAACAGGTACAACACCAAGTACGCCATGTACGACTACCCCATCCCGGTGCCCATCGACGCCTGCTCGCACGAGTTCGTGCCGGACACCATCGCCGTCCACCGGCTGAAGGACAACCTCAAGTGGGCGAGAACTCTCAAGTACTTGAATGTCACGGAAAGCTTGAAACCATCAAAGTTGTACCACATCGATTGAGCGTCCCCTACAACTTTATTGTTTGATTCTTCTTTCCTCTGTTAGGAAAGGAATCGAGAGATGCGTACACAATGATTTGAGGAGATTAACCTCCATTTGCCATGACACATTTATACAACAATTAACATGTAATTTTAAAGATTTTTTTCCTTAATATATATGGTGATGATTGCAACAATATATCTATTTAGTAATTATCCGACCTATAAGCTCACGAGTAATTATCGACTTTAGACGATGAACGTACCTACGTACGATTTTATCTTTTCGAAACATATAAACTCAAAAAATTACCTTTCAGGTTAAAAGAAATCCAACGAGATTTATATACTTCTCAATTAATATGAGATTAAATAATCTTATCAATAGAAATATTGATATGAGAATAATGACGTAGTCAATATGAGGATAGTGACGAAAGAATGCACTACAGAAGGTATGCTTGATCCCAAGATGCGTTCATCTATACACGTCGGCTAATCTACAAAGCCATATATTATAATCGGGAGAGGTAAAGGTCATGTACTGTAGCCATATGGAACAGTTAAATTGGATTTTTAAGCTATAATTTCAAGTGCCCCCACCATATAAAAAAGGATTAGTGAATTGAATATTTTGGCCTTTAATTAAATATTAATATTAATGGATTAGTGAATTCACTTTAATTAAATATCTAATACACATATACTCCTCTAATCCAATAATAAACATTAATATTAACGAAACATGTTGGGCCAATATAATTTCAATTGTATTTCCAAACATACCCTATGTGCTTATTACAATTTGCTTATATTTTCTTTCTGGAAGAGACTAAATAGTTGATGATTATTTGTGAAGATTAAGTGAGATTTTTTTCTTGAACTAATAAAATAAATGTTTGCAATTAATTGGATTCTCTTTTTAACTTTGATCCCTAAAGAACTTTGGAATGGGATTTGCAAGCTTTTTATTCTTGACATTGACTTGGGAATCCTCACTCTCTCTATTATTAAAGTAGTCAAAGAAGAATAAAAGGACCATTTTCAAACATGTCATTCTATAGATTGATTCCTTGGACATGGTTCACATCACCAAGAACCAAATAAAGATTTCTCTCTCTCTCTCTCTCTCTCTCTCTGAAACATAGTTCACAAATGTTTACTTATTGTAGTAATTTAAAGGCAAACAAATAACCTAAAGGATTGCCTTGCAAACAAATTTGAAGGCAAACTCTTGCCATCCAAAAGGACAAAAGAATGGTGCATGAACAAGCAATGCACAATGTTCCACAAAGTTTCCAGTCGTCAAGTGGAGTTAAGAGCCTTCATATATGCACACAGATCAACAAATTGGTGCTGCTTTTGACTGGAATCCGTAGAACAAAGAAAGGAAGGAAGGAAGAAACAAATTCCAGGTCTAGAAGTCTTAGACAAAGTGGTGAGTACTACTTGACTTCCTTCTGCATGGCTTTTGACACTGTGTATGACGTTACTTGTGCTTTTTTGAGGGTTGAAGTTTTCCAAGATCCTACACTCTCGAGGGTTTGAAATCTACTCCACCCCTTTAGTCGTCTAAGGAAAGAGACATTGGATTACAAACGCAACAAGGCTTCATTTGGAGCTCAAGCAATGCCATGCGATACCTTTGTCTTTATTGTTATACATACTTCTTCTTCATACATGGCTACCTTTCGGTACCCAAAAAATACCTATCGCATGTGGTCTTCTTATGTGACATGGGATGTACGTGAGTGTTATAATCTTTTTCATTTATGATTTATATTTTTATCGGATCTTAATATAATATATTTATGAATATTTCTTTTTTACTCGAGTTTATCGTCGTACTCGCAATAGCTCATGATGTAATTCTGACACCATCAATCGCTATAATCATTTTTTATTCTATATATATATATATATTATACTTAGATCCTTCATTATGATTAACTTTCAATCCCATTAATGTGTATTAGATAATAACATTTCTAATAGTAGATCGATAATATCATTTCTCATGACTTATCGAGATAAATGACTCAGCAACTTGAGCTTAAATTATTGATTCAAAATATCTAAAGTTAACAATAATATATTCACATACTTATAAATTTTCTCCTTGTTCGTTAAATTATTTTCAACATAATAATAATAATAATAATAATAATAATAATAATAATAATAATAATAATAATAATAAAATAATAATAATAATAATAATAATAATATAATAATAATAATAATTGAATGCATGTGACCACCTCGACTTAAGGTTATCAAAGTGCGCAATCCACTGAGATGAGGATATAATTCCTTATTATTTTGCCACATAGAGTGGTGTAAGTTTCTACCTTGTAACTTAGCAGTGCACACCGAAACCCTTGAATGCTTCAAATGCTAGAAGCCAATCAGGTCCATCAAACCTCATCTCCTTGATTCCCCTCCATATTTCCAGTTCACTCTCTTCTGGTCTCTCTTGTGCTTATCCCCACAGCCTCTTGTGCAGCCCCAAGAGCTCTCATTGCTCGTGCCAAGTTATCTGTCTCAGATTCCAAACACTGGGCGAAGACAAGGGAGAAATCCCCGCATCCACTTCCCCTTTACGCTGCCTACTCACATCTAATCCTCCCCACTTGACATAATTAATCCTACCACCATCAAAGTGAGGACTGCCTTTTGGGGTGTCCAACTTTATCTTTTGGAAAGGTGTTACCGCTCTTTCTTGCTCCCTCCTCCTCGATGTCAAAAGCACA
Organism: Musa balbisiana; assembly: GCA_004837865.1. Taxonomy (NCBI): domain Eukaryota; kingdom Viridiplantae; phylum Streptophyta; class Magnoliopsida; order Zingiberales; family Musaceae; genus Musa; species Musa balbisiana. The sequence continues at coordinate 9,064,763 of CM017196.1, read as the reverse complement.
AATGGAGGTCAATGCGAGGCTTTCTCTTGCTGCCTTGGTGTTCATCTCCTGCTACCATCCCCATCCACTTGTCCAACAAAGAGAAAGAGACAGCATTTCTACTGCTACCAGAATACTGAGGACTTGTGGGAGGAGGGTCTTCGGCAGCCTGTCTTATCCTTTCGATTAACTATTTTCCATGTAGTCTTTGAAATCAATGCTCGGTATTAGATTAGATAGTTGGATAATTGGCTAATTATGAGGGGTTGTTGGGGATCATTGTGAGTGGGAGACAGTCCCTTTGTTGACCTTCATTTCAAGCTATTACTGTGGAAAGTGAACACATAAAGTTGTGTGGTGGGGTTAGGGTATCTTGAATCAGTTGTCCCTGTACACATTTCTTCCTTGATGGGAGCCTCTCAAACATGAAAACATTTCAATGATCATAACCAAAAGCTAGCCTGCAACAATGATTCTTAACCAATGGGGTACCCATATATATGTGCATGCAGTGTGAATAAACAGGACCAAGTGTAGAATTGATGTACATCTTCATTATACAAGTGTATGCATATATGCACACTGTAAACTGAGACATAGCAGTGACTATGTATCTCCATGATCAAATCAAAGCTGGTGGGAAATCCAAGTCTTTCAGGTCTTCCTTTTGACCTCGTGACACAGTGACTGCTTCTCGAGATTAGGCTGTGATGGCAGGCCAAGTCAAGTCAAATATTTGTTGCTTCAGAATAAGCAGTGTAATGCTCCTATGACGGACTTTGTCGATCGTCGATCTTACAAAGATTTGGAATATCCAGAGTTCTATCAGCAAAAGATATCTAAGCCTATGGAAGAGAGAGGCCACGCATTGAAAAGAGATCTATAAGAGTGGCTAAAAGCAGTCAGTAAAGTAAACCCTAGACAAGAGTTCAACAGCAGCCTTGTCGTATAATAAGCATCATCACCATCAAATCAGTCCATCTTTCTCTCCCGGTGTCTTCCTATATAGCTCGGTCTCCTCTCCCTTGGCTGTTCTCCACCTAAGACGAGGACCTCAAGGCCTGTTGTTTGGGTTATTGTCTACAGATAGATAGATAGATAGAGAGAGAGAGAGAGAGAGAGAGAGAGAGAGAGAGAGAGAGAGAGAGAGAGAGAGAGAGAGATGGGGAGGGCTCCGTGCTGCGACAAAGCTAACGTGAAGAAGGGACCATGGTCGCCGGAGGAGGATGCGATACTCAAGGCTTATATTGAAGAGCATGGAACTGGTGGTAACTGGATTGCGTTGCCTCATAAGATCGGTTAGTCCTCGATTCAAACTCTTCTGGATCATTCATTTGCTGCTTAGATACATGTGTTTTCTTCTTTGTTGAACTCCGGAAAAAGATTCTGCCAGGATCTTCTTCTAAGATGGTTCAGGAGAAGGTTCAAACGTACATCTTGCAGGGATCTTCTCTATAGAGAGATTACTAGGTTACGTTCAGGAGTCCTGGGGAATAGGAGCTGAGATTAAGGAGCTACATATGGATAAACGTTGCTGAAAATTATTAGAGATGTGGCTGATCGAGTGTTGGTGTTTGTGGCAGGGCTGAAGAGGTGTGGGAAGAGTTGCAGGCTGAGATGGCTGAATTATCTGAGGCCTAACATCAAACATGGCGACTTCTCTGAAGAGGAAGACCTCATCATTTGTAGTCTCTACATAAGCATTGGGAGCAGGTAAATCTTACCCCTCTCTCTCTCTCTCTCTCTCTCTCTCTCCAGTGTAGCCAATCTCCATCATATCTTATCCTAACAAGTATTGTCATGCACAGGTGGTCAATAATAGCCGCCCAATTACCAGGGAGAACGGACAATGACATTAAGAACCACTGGAACACAAAGCTCAAGAAGAAACTGCTGGGCAAGAAAAGAGAACCATTGCAGCATCGACGCGTGCATGCTACTCAACAGCCAAGCAATGACAAACCTCCGCCAGCAGTGACTTCATCGGCCCTCGAAAGAATTCAGCTCCACATGCAACTCCAAAGTCTCCACAACCCCTTTTCCTTCTACCACAACCCTGCACAGTGGCCTGACTACCATGCTCTGGGCGAGACCAACTTCCAGAGCCATAACATGGATGACATGGCCAAAGCTCAGGCTCTGGGCGACATGGCTGCATACCCAGCTAAACTCGACATGCATAACACAGCCATCCAAGAAGAAATGGACTGCTCAACATTAGGGTTTCGTTCACCTCCGGACAGCATCGGTGCTCCGAGCACGGATCGTTCCAGCTCAAGCTCTAATCCATTAGAACCAGCGACCGGGTGCAAGCTATACGGATCGTGTGACTACAACCAAACGAATGTGGAAGCAGGGATCATGGATTCGTGGGACTGTAATGGTTTCTCCGAGGACACGTCCGGACTTTGGGACTTGACTGCCGTCATCCATGCAGATTCTATGCTTCAAGAGTACATGAAAGGGAGGCAATGATGAGTAGTTTGATGCACCGATATTGTTGATACTTTGGACTTCGTCTTGTTCTAATACCTGTTGGAGTACATTTGTTAGTACTACTTTGTGTAGTGTTCTTGCATTACATCACGCCAAACTTTGCACTTGATTTGTTCTTAGATTATCGGGTGAAGGTTATGAACGATGAGTGTCACGGATTAAGATTAGCAACCAAAAAGATAAAGCACAGATCAAAGGAAAGAGGCGCTTCTTCATGTATGCCGTCATGCACACCGAATGCCCACATATTACTACTTACATTCTTTGAATTCAACGTTGGCGTACAATGTGGACTTTTACCCACACATGAAACATAAGAAGAGCATACATTTTTGACCACAAATTACAGCAGCCAACCATCTACATGATTTCAATCTGGCAATCTCTCTTCATGTGAGAACTAATGCATGTTAATGGATTGATATCCCTTTACCTTCTTGTACTGAGAAATTGAGCTATGGATTGATATCATTCAATTTCTTAAACCATGGCCTCATCAATCACCACTCACTTGTGGGTGAGTTCATCAGATTTTGTGGGAGAATGATAGCCAAGATGTACTTGTGGAATATTAAATTAAACTTAATGATAAGGTAGAAGATGGATTTAGAAGGTTTAGTTAAGATAGAAGTCTTTGTTTAGTTGAGATGCAAGTCCTGATTTCAAGCCTACCATAGATAGAGGGAATTATAATGCATTACCATACAAGAAGAAAGAGGAAAGATATAATATCTTTAGTGAATGAGTGAATCTTTCCATGATGTTAAAAATGATGTGAACATGATTTAAATCACTAAAAATAAAAAGTAAAAAAATATTCACATATGTTAGATGAAAGAAGATGGATCAAAAAGATAATCCTACATGGGGAAGAATTAGAGTTGGTTTACATATTCTAACTATGGTTCACAAACTTCAAAAACTTGAGTTTTCTGGAGTAAATTGACATGAACCTGATTTATAACCATGATTGGTGTTCTTCTTGGACTTTAAGATAGATCTCGTGGCCTTTGTTTGCTACTGCATACCAACCTCATTGTTCTTGGACTTCAAATGCAGATCTTGTGGCCCCTTTCCTTGTCTTGGCCTTTGTTTGCTTCCGTCATCCATCCGAATGCCAGTTGCTGCAACATATATAGACTTTGTTGTTCTTAAACTTCTTTCCTCACCATCAAAATTTCTTTTTTGTTTGGTGGTTTCTTTCTTCTTCTTATAAACCTTCTTTTCTCACCATCAAAATTTCTTTTTTTGCTTGGTGGTTCCATCTTTTCTCACCATTAAGCGTGTTCTTGCTTGGTGGTGTTTCTTCTTCTTGCAAACCTCCTCTTCTCATCATCAGGATTTCTTGCTTGGTGGTCAAGTAGTCACTCGCTAAAATGCCTAGCAGCATCTTCAAAGAAAAACCTCGTCATCAGCAAAGAATCATATCCCAAAAGTAACACATGTCGAGATTGTTTGTCAGAGAAAAAACAGAAAGAAAGAGAGAAGGATGATAGTCAACACAAGAGGGGCAGACTGATTTCAGCTCAATCCTATTCATGGTCGATATCCACGTACCCCGACGCTTTGACGTTGACCGACACAGCAGAATTCATGTCCGCATTGACAGCATGCCATTCGTACACGTGTTCGCCGACGTGGGTGTGCAGCCACGCGAAACATGCTTGCCTCGTGCAGAAGCATCCGGAATGGCGACCGGCCGAAGCAAAAAGGGCAGTTAACGGTTCGCGACGGCGCCAAAAGCGCAACAGAAGTTACCGCTTGCTTCCCTCGTGGCCGCGGCGGGCGTTGCAGCATAAAAATTACAAGTGAAACGTGGAAAATAAGGAGGGAAAAAAAAGAGAGAGAGAACACTCCACACCATTTAGGCATCCGTCATAGCTCTCTCCCTCGCCACTCGCTCTCGACGCCGCTCCAACCCCCTCCTTCACCCCTCTTTCTTTTTATCCCTTCTGCGATCGCCGGAATCCCTCCTCCCCCCCCTTCTCTTCCGCCTCGGCGACGGATGCTCGCCGCCGACTCGATGCTCCGGACGCCTTGGCTCCGATTGGGGATCCCCGGTGTCCGCTGGATCCGCTGCCCCAGGGCGGTCGATTTCGTGAGATTAGGGTTCCGCCCACGATCCGCCACTCTGGAACCGACGACCGAAGCTCGGAAGGCGGATTCGCTCCGGTGGATAGCCTGCTTCAAGGAGCCCGTGGCCAAGGGGAAGAAGGTGGAGGCGGAGTACGTACGCGGCGGCGAGGACCTCTGGGACGCCGCGTCGGCGTCGCAGCAGGGGGGTTACCCCGAGCATCTCGTTGTAATGGTTAATGGACTGGTCGGGAGGTAACTCGATTTCTTCTTGGAGTTGATTGCTGCGTCTTCCCGGTGTATTTTGCAGCAATTTGATTCTCTCTTTCTTCTGCTTGGCTGTAGTGCTGAAGATTGGAGGTTTGCTGCAGAACAGTTTGTCAAAAGACTTCCGGATAAAGTTCTTGTCCACCGTGAGTTTTGCTCTCGAGGCCGATGCCTTCTTTTGATCTTAGTTTCCATATCAAACTGCTTTCCCCCTTTTCATGGGTGTGTTTCCTTGTAGGTTTTGAATTCCTAGTAAGCTGTTGAATCATGAACAATTTGAATTGGTAGAACAAGTAGTCTCTGAATCACGGAAAGACGTCAACAAAATCGGTAACCTGTGAATTGCATAAATAGATTACGGATTAGAACTTGTAGTTAACAGAATGAACTTATAACCTGTGAATTTCTTTTACTTTTATCCAACTGCTTTCCTTCCATACCGACAAAAGGTTTGCATGATAGGGAGATGTTTCCAAGATAGGTAGAACATAAAAACAATGCCCTGAAATGACATTGCAAAATCTCTTAACTAATTGTATTACAACTTAGTGAAAGACTAATTCACTTCAGCATATTTTTAATTCATACTGCCTTTCATGTTCCTAATACCTTTTACAGTATTTATCTCAACCAGCTCATTGGCTTACTTCTTATGATTATAATTAAGGCTTTAAATTTCGAATGATACTGCTCGTACTGGGTGGTATCAGCTTGGCTGCGGTGAGGGAAGAAGAAGCATCGAGGGAGAATGAAAAAGAAAAAAGAGAGCGTTCGAAGAAGAGGGAGAATCGGGAGAACCACAACGCATCCCGATCCGACGCCGCCCTCCCTCAACGATCCCAATCCAGGAGGTAACGGCCAGGCGACGGCTAGAGTAGCGGAAGAGGTGGTCTCCTTTATTGTCTTGTTTGCAAATTTGCGGCTTCTTCTTCGCCGCGTTCTTCGTAGAAGGCCGGAGACATCTACGGCCTTCAACGTCTTTGTCGCCTTCTTCATCGAATGCTGCAGATGAGGAGATGAAGATCGCGTTCTTCTCCTCGTCTGAGGCGACGAGGAGAAGAGTGGGAGGTGATGTCGCTGAGGCAGCGTACGCCTCCTTTTTAGATTTTTTAATAATATATATATATATATTTATTTATATATCGCTATGCCTTGGCATACCGCTCGGTACTTTTGTACCGTACCAAGCAAAGCTCGATACATCAGTATGGTACGAAATTTCAATCCTTGATTATAATGATGTTGTGAGAATTGTTCTGTCACAAATATTCTCTAGATATGATGAATTTCTTCTTTAACAAAAAGTTTAGTGCACATACTTCTTGCATGATTTCCTTATTAGTGATCAATATTTCTATTTTAGATCGGTTTCTATCCAATTCAATTGGTTATTCTCCAAAAATAAACTATCATATGTATTTGCTGTCCTGGAGTTGCTCAGCTTCTTTGGATGTTGATAGTTCATATTGGACATCTGTAGAATGTTACAGAAATTTTCTCAAGTCATGGATCAGAGCAAGAAATGGTCTCTAGAAGCTTGCATGAACATGAAATTATCTCTTGATAGCAGCTTATAGCAAAGAAATCATTTCCAACTCCCCCGATGGAACATAAATTATGTTGATTTCATATTAGGGACATCAACAATAGAATTTGATGATTGCAAAAGATGAGAGTTTCACCTTTCCTAGTTAATGTCCTAATCATATTGGTATTTACATGTATGCTCACATACATACATATTTCTTAAGGAGACAGACGTGGTCAAACTTGATTGGACCCAGGAGGATATGCATAGAAGACAACATTCTTTAGTAATCTTTTGAACATTAAAGTGTTTTGTTTTAAGGTACATCCCAGTAAAATAAGAAGCCTTGAACATTTACGTGTTTTGTTTTAATGTGCATACCAGTAAAATAAGAAGGCATTATTTATGGTAATGTTGCTAAATTATCAAAACTTGAAGATTTTCCTAGGAATGTCGGGAAGCTGAATGCTTAGAATGCTTTGTTAGTGTTTTTTTTTTTGGGCTGCTGCAATGTGACTGTAGTGGCTTCTTTTACTTGTATTTGTAAATGTGAATGCAATACTGTCATGTTATTTGTAAACATGAATGCTTTGTTAGTGTTTTTTTTGGTTGCTGCAATATGGCTGTAGTGGCTTCTTTTACTTGTATTTGTAAACGTGAATGCAATACTGTCATGTTATGTCTATCGAGAAAACTAGTGGACTGGCATATTATATAGCTGTGCCATTAACTTTCTTGCTGCATTACTTTATTTTCCAGCAAAAAGATGTTATAAAATTTTCTTTTGGAGCAGGCAGTGAATGCAATCTTCTTTTACTTGTATTTGTAAATGTGAATGCAATACTGTCATGTTATTTGTAAACATGAATGCTTTGTTAGTGTTTTTTTTTTTTTTTTTTTTTTTTTTTTTTTTTTTTTTTTTTTTTTTTTTTTTTTTTTTTTTTTTTTTTTTTTTTTTTTTTTTTGGGCTGCTGCAATGTGACTGTAGTGGCTTCTTTTACTTGTATTTGTAAACGTGAATGCAATACTGTCATGTTATTTGTAAACATGAATGCTTTGTTAGTGTTTTTTTTTTTGGGCTGCTGCAATGTGACTGTAGTGGCTTCTTTTACTTGTATTTGTAAACGTGAATGCAATACTGTCATGTTATTTGTAAACATGAATGCTTTGTTAGTGTTTTTTTTTTTGGGCTGCTGCAATGTGACTGTAGTGGCTTCTTTTACTTGTATTTGTAAACGTGAATGCAATACTGTCATGTTATTTGTAAACATGAATGCTTTGTTAGTGTTTTTTTTTTTGGGCTGCTGAAATGTTTGAGGGAGTGGATTCCATATATGTAATGGTTTACACATGATGGTCTCGTGTAGGTTTATCAGTGTTAAGCGAAGAAAGAGCATTCGTAAGATTTCATTTGTTGCTCACTCTTGGTGGCTTGGTAGCCAGATATGCTGTAGGAAGGCTCTCATGAACCTATCACCACAATGGAGTCATCTCTGACACTGAAAACACACAGACAAAGCATCGGCATGGAAGGTAGAATAGCTGGGTTGGAACCCGATGAACTTTCATAACATTTGCCTCACCCCATTTAGGTTCAAGAGGGCATAAACAGGTAAAAAGTATTCTACTCTTGTAAATTTAATGGCATCTGTGTGATTCTTGTCTATATTTGGGATGACATCCTAAATCCTGAGAAAGAGGGTAGTTTTATATAATATGTGAGGTCTGGTGTATTTCTATATGCTTATCTGCCATTGATTATTTCTAAGTTAGAATATGAAGTGACTTGGAAATTACTATGAGAAGGAATACTAACTAGAGAAGCAAGACATTTCTGCTGATAACATTCATATGGTGAATTAATGAATAGAAAAATCCCCTGAAAAGAAAAATCAGATATCATGACAATATTAAACTTATATCCCCTGTTAAGAAAAATTGGATAGACCTCTATACTTTTATGCTTCCAAATTGATGAAAAGAATCCAATTCATATGGTGAATGTTGTCTGCTTGATATTTTTACAATATCAGCATAACATGCATTGCAGATCAAGAATTTATACTAGTACAAGCTTTTGCTTTTTCAAATTCTGGCTTTCATCATTTCTAGAGCCTTGAAAACATTTAAGTCAGTGACTGTCTTATAGATGTCAGCTTTTCCCTTGGAATTGTTTATTCCACTAAAGCTTCATGATCTTTTTATATAAATTATATCTTTTAAGAAACTCTCTGTTGTGCCAACCAATGAGCTTCTCTTCTGTTTCTATGTTCTGCATGTTGTTAAGAGATTTGCACATCACTTGACAGGAAAATTTTAGGAGTTGTTTAGTTTATCGGATCTTATGTAACTGTTAATTTTCAGCTTCCTTTTCTCTGTGGACTTCCATTTCTGGAAAGAAGGGCATCTGAAACTGCACACTTAATTGTTGGGAGGACTGGAAAACATCTATTCCTGACAGATAATGATGATGGAAAGCGTCCACTTCTCCTGCGAATGGTTGATGACTGTGATGATATAAAATTCCGGTTTGGCTGCCTTATTCTATCTTAGTGACTAGTAATTTTCTGAAAGGTGTATATATGCTGACATATTGCTCTTGCTCTTGGTTTCTCATTCAGATCAGCTTTGCGCTCTTTCAAACGCCGAGTTGCATATGCCAATGCAAATTTTGATCGTATCCTGTTCTTGCTCATTAGTTTCTGTCAACCTATTTCACCATTTGCCTTCTTCGTTTGTCTTAGTTGTGATTATCATATCACTGTTTAACTCATTAAGATATGGTCGGATGGAGAACATCATCAATACGGCGTCAACGCGAACTACCAAAAGTACTTACTACTGATAATCTCTTGATATGTGACATTGTGCTTTCAACTATTTTTAATTTATTTTATAACTGACAAATCTCTCATTCATCTGCCCCTTCAGCATCATCTTCTTTTAGATGACAATAAGTATCCACACATTGTTTTTGTGGATAAAGGAGATAAGATAAACAATCATAATGAAACATCCACAGTAGCTGAGGCTATAAAAGATGAACTGGAAGGTACAATAACACTCATGTGGTTTTTGTATGATATTTTTGTTTAAATTTCTCATTTGCTGCCTGCATCTAGATATTTTAGTTATTTCTCAATTGCTGAATTCTATGATGATTATGCTTTGTAAGCCATTAGATTCTGCTTTTGTGGAGGTTAAAGTGGCTACCAACTTTGCTCATTGGGAGAATATGTTAGTCCATACCTCTACTATTCTCTGGTAGTTGTAGACATATTAGTATCTAATATGTAATTTAGCATCAGATTTTGGCTTCAGATATTGTATTCAGAAAGCTGATTGCCAAATAGTTCACTAGATACATGTGAAGTTCTATTAAAACAACAACAAATTTGGGTTGAGCTCGTTTGTTTGTTTTCTAAGTACAAGCCATTGTTGGAAGGTCTATATATGATTGCCTGCTGCAAATCAGAAACACCAGGGTAATGGCAAAAGTTTAATGGTACTAGACTGTTTTTCACCTAGCATAATTTCTAGTACTGCGAATAATTTTTTCCAACCTAGGAATTGTCCTTTGTTAGCTTATTGTCTCTTTGAGATGAAGATTGTTCATCTTATCAAAGCTTGTAAATTCCCTTCTTCTAGACTCACATCAAACCTTGGAGAATTTGAGAGGACACTTCTAGTTTCATTGGCTAAAAATACAACTTATTGGATCTTTCCTACTGTGAGTTGTCCTTTTAGTTTCTTAGTTTCTTGGTTTCATGCAGCCTTGACTTTATGTACTTGGCACCAATTTTAAAGGGTTGACATCATCTGGTTACAGTCATGAAAGAAAAAAATCTTTCATGACATTTAGAACAAGTAATTAGATGACATATGACTATGAAATCAGTGGTCATCAATTTTTTAGTTTCAAAGGGTTACCGAGCCTATGCTATAAGGCGGAAAACAAATTTCGCCGAAGTTAAGCAACTTCCTAGATTGTTTATTTGATGTGCAGTGTGTAATAAAATGTTGCTATTCTTATGATTGATATGCACTTCTATCTTTTGTTTTTCTTGTGATGCAGAAGAGATGATCAGAGGCCTTACACAAGTATCTTGGGAGCGTGTCGATGTAAGCTTTCAAAAAAGTAGACAAAGATACATAGCACACAACACAATCCAGGCAAGGATTCTTAGAAAACTTAGTTCTCCATTAGCTTTGAAAAATAATCATTAATCGTTAAATTTCCTGATACAAGAATGTGTATTTTGGACTTATCGTTGTAGTTCTAGTTGAATAAAAAAGCAAGAACTTTGCTTATGTTAGTTTAGCAATTTGAGCAGAGTACAAGTTCACTATATATTTACAAAAGCATTGGACTTTTGGAAAATATGTCAGAGAATCATAATCCTTTTTGTCACATGTACATTTACTGGTTGTAGTGACTATAGTCTCAGAAACTTTTTAGTATTGTAATTCCAATTTGACACTTGTTTGTTTGACAGACTATAGTGACTAGTGACACACTTACTAGTCCAAGGCCACTAGTGACACACTTGTTACTTCCACAAGTATCATTTGTCATCTTTTTTCTTATTTATAGGAGATTTTGCATTATAGTTGTGAAATATTACTGTCTATTTAATTGTTCAAGTTAATGTGTACTTTTGTTTCTCCTTCTGAAGAGTTGCTTCTGTCTACTTAAGCGGATGATGCTGTGTATGTTTCTTGTTTGAAGCATTCATTCGATGGGTTCTAAGCTTAAAAGTTAACCTGTGACTAGAGTGTACTTTTGCTTGCTTTGCCCGTCATGACATGACCTCACATGGCAACTTTAGTTTTCTAATTTTCAGTACATCCATATTTATCACTTTGGATCATCATTTAGATACCGGATAAGGATGCATAATTTACATCTTACAACGGACGTCCAACATCCAGTCTTTCACTGCTTTATTTTAATATTCTTATACATTCTTAAAAATCCAGGTCAAGAGCTACTGGTTGAACTCAGATGGTGTGGATGTGATCTTCCATATGATAGACAACTTTATCACCTAGCTCCTCGGCAATTTTGACGGTATTCCTTTCACCGGTTAAATTATCCAATCTTGTACAGTCATTTCATGATGATTGACGCTGTCTATGTGTAGTTCTATTGTGTTGCATCGCCAAAGCTCCCTCCATTGCGGAACATGCTTAATGTTTTCTGTTGCATTTCAAAGTTTTTTTTTCCTCTTCACATAATTGCATCAGCAGTAGATCCTGCTTCACAGTACGACTTTTCCTTGCTTGACATAGCCGCTCGCAGACCAAAAAAAATTGTCGCTGTTTATGCTTTACAAGAACGCGAGGCGACTTGAGCCTCTTTTAAGTTTTTTGTCCACACTCTATTGTTTTGTCATTTTAGTGTGTTCGTTCTTATTGATACTTGTACATAACAAGGACAATGAGTTGTTTGCCGCTCAAAAGATTGCTACATCCGTGAATGTGACACACACACACACAGAAAACATACTCCTTCATCCGCTGACCAGCATGTGCATGCCGTATTTTTCTCTTTCGAATGCTACATCATGTGAAGCCTTACAATGCCTTATTGTCCTGTTTCATGTGTGTGCAGGTACCGTTGCTCTGTTATGTTAGAGTTATAATAGACTACTTCTATTTGATATTGTTCCATGATGGTGCTTTTTTGTTTTTATTTTTTACATTGATCTATCAAAGCCATTCAAAACAAATTGCACCTGGAATGGTTCATATGTTTCCCTTTTTGTTTTATTTTTCTTTGACAAAATCATCTATTTCTATCATCGCAAAGGTTAATCTGAAGCAATTAACCACTTCTTGCATCCCTGTAGATCTAATTTCAGCACAAGTGCCAACATGTAATCTGTCCATGTCCCGGATCGCTGAATTGCAATGCAAGATGGGCTCTACTCTTCCTGGTGAGTGATTCAGCATAAGACTTCCTTGATTTGGAGAAACTAATATATGGTTGAGTTCATAATTATCAAATACAATATGATTTAGAAACTTGCAATTCGTATTACATTGTTTGAGCACTGAATAGGATGAACTTTACCTCGGCAACTTTGTATATGGTCATCACCAATGATTGTGATCTTACTTTGTTTTTTCCAACCTAAAAAGCACAATTACTTCATCATTTTTTGTCCTCGTCAAACATTTAAGAGAGTAGTAACTGTCGATCGGGAGGCAGCTGCACGTACAAATAGCTTATGTAGATTTGTCTTTTTACTGTTTCAAGAATCTGTGGCCTATCATCACTAGCATGTCAGAGTAGAGGAAATGGCCTCCGTTCCCTGCTCTACCAAAACCATTTCCATCAGAAACATGGAACAGATGCCCGGTTTTGCATCATGGGCAGCAGCATTGCACATGCAAGCGCGCCAGGCCCACTTGCATCGCGTCGAACATGTCTCACACACACATCATTTGCACCAGTGGAATATGGCCATGCATGTCCCTCATCATCAAACTCCGCATCACATGTATCCCACTGGGACTGGGAACCATTGTACGATTCAGCCCCCCGCCCGCCCATCACGTGTCCCCATTAATTGTAGCCACCCCCTTTTGATGCACGCCACTTCCTCATCGAAACGATTGCGCCCTCCCACCCACGACATGTGTCGTTCTTGAACCAGCCCTCTTTTCCCTTCCCCCGCCCCCCCCGCCCCCCCCCCCCCCCCCCCCCCCCCCCCCCCCGCCCCCCCTTTCCCCTCTTACTCCGGTGCGCCCACTCATTTATTCTCGGCGACAAGGTGATCCAAGCGACCGCAACGGCCAAATCCACGCAGCCGGCTATAAAAGGAGAGGAAGTGCCCCATATCCAAACACATCGGAGTATACATGATGAAGATATCAAAAAGAAGAAATAGAACCACCCAGTCTGATCTAAACAGAGCTATTAACTTTTTGGTGCAATCCGTGTCTTACGAACTCACGATCAAGGAAAAATGTCTGGCTTTAGATTGAAAACAGCATAAAAATCACACCTTTTTCATATCCCAACCGCAAGGTTGCTCCTTTTGATCTCCAGTCCGATCAAACTGCGAGGACGGTCGGGTAAAAATGGCACCTTTTACATTGCCCACCCGCTTCTTGTATCCCATGTTGGATCATGGGTGGGTGGAGGATGTCAAGGAGGGGTGGTTGTTGGTGATGAACGGGTGCTGGAGGAGCTGCACCGCGGGGAGGCGCCGCGCCGGATCCTTCTGCAGGCAGCAGGAGATGAAGCTCCGGAACTCGCGGGAGGCGGTGGACGGCGCCTCCGGTGGATCGGCGTAGCAGATGGCGCACATGAGCGATGCCCAATCCCCCTGCCGGCCGATGTTGTCGCCGAAGGGGAAGCGGCCGAGGCAGAACTCGAGGATGCTGAGGCCGAAGCTCCAGATGTCGCCGGCGTAGCCGTCGTAGAGCCCGTGATTGAGATCGGTGTTGATCCGCTCGGGGCTCATGTACGCGATGGTGCCGACGGAGGAGTTGCAGGGGTCCATGGTCTGCGCCAGGATCCGGCTGACGCCGAAGTCGGCGATCTTGACGCGGCCGCCGGAGTCGATGAGGAGGTTGGAGGGCTTGATGTCGCGGTGCACGATCTTCCTGCGGTGGAGATAGGCGAGCCCCGCGAGGACCTGGCGGGCGACGTCAGCGAGGAAGGGCTCGGAGGTGATGCGGCGGCCCTCGAGGGAGCCGCCGTCCATGAACTCGAGCAGGATCTGGATCTCGCCGCCGTCGTCGTACATCGCGTGGCACCGGACCACGAAGGGGTTGTCGGCCGTGCGGAGGATCTCGATCTCACGCAGGATCTGGCGCCGGACGGCGTCCTCGTGGTTGCCGTAGATGACCTTGAGGGCGTAGTGCCGGCCGGTGTTTCGGTGGCGGACCAACCACACGGTGCCGCCGCTGCCGCTGCCAATGCGTCGTACCCGCTCGAGGTCGGACAAGCTCGGCGGCTGGGACGACGATGATGAGGAGGTGGTAGTGAAAGTGGGTGGCCCAATCGATGGTCCCGCCGAAGGGGCGCCCATGGTGGACGGGGCGGACGGCGGTGGGAGGGGGAGGGGAACGGCGATGGCGGGGTCCCTCTGTGGAAGAGGCAGCGTTAGGTCGGGCCGGCGGCGTGCCCGGCTCGAGACGCCGTGCTGCCCTGGCCGCAACGGGACCGTCCCGGGTCTCATGGCCGCTTCAAAGTAGGAGGAGTAGGAGGAGGAGGAGGAAAGGAAGCTTTATAGTAACAGAAGAATCATATAGCAAAAGATAGAGGAGGCGGCGGCGGATGATTTGAAGGGCTTTTGCTGCGGGGTGGGGAGACGAGGAAGAGGAGGGGAGGGAATGATTGAGGGGTGGAGAGAGAGAGAGGTGCGTTGTTATGTCTGCTTTGTTATGGTATTGTATTATTAGGAGGAGAGAATGGGAACCGAAGAGAAAGGGCTGTCTTTTTATGATTAAGACGGGGGAGGAGGACAAAAGAAGGGAGGTTGGGCTTAAAAGGTGATTTAGGTTTCATTAATGAAATGGGGAGATGGTATATTATAAGGATAGGAGAAATATAGGCATCTGGAGAAAGTGAAGGGGAGTCAATACACATGGGTTGAGCTCAACCTATCATTATATATATATATATATATATATATATATATATATATATATATATATGTATATATATGTATATATATATGTATATATATGTATATATATATGTATATATATGTATATATATATGTATATATATGTATATATATATGTATATATATGTATATATATGTATATATGTATATATATATGTATATATATGTATATATATATGTATATATATGTATATATATATGTATATATATGTATATATATATGTATATATATATATATAATATTTAAAAATAAAAAAATAAAATGGGTCAACTTCATCTGCCTCTAAGTTTGTCAAAGTTCGGTAAAAGAAAATATGATAATTTTTTTTATAAAAATAATCTTACAAAACTAAATTATAACTAGTCATTAACATTTGTCAAGAATAATTTTTATGACATCATTGATCGTCGTGGGATCTATCGTATGATTTATCGAATCAATGTGTAATATAAATTAGATTAATGATAATGTGGGTTCATACGCCTCAATAAGTTTAATCTCTCAGTAAATAATCTCAATATTAATTTGCCTATTAATTTTTTAATAAATCAAGAACAAGAACAATGGAATAGATATATATATAAATTTATTTATCTATAGTAAACATGATTCACATGACAAATAAAAAAAAATCAAAGCATGGTCAACATACTGGTGATTTCTGATAATTTGCATATAAATTAGGAGACAGTATTGACCTTGGAGATGAAGGTCAACCCATCCTCCATAATCCAATCATTAAATGGCCTGTATTCCTTTGCCAAGCATCAACGCACAGCATTCTTGCTGCTGCATGAAAAGAAGACATCAGAGATGGAACAGTCGGTGCGAGTGGATGTAAGAGGAACCTAATCCATCACATTGCATCTTAAAAGAATCGGGCAAAATGGCACCAAAGCTCTCAGAGAAGGCGCCCATCTGGAAAATAATCATTCAGATAAATCTTAATATTAAACCAAAACTATTATTCAGATTTAATTCAAATAAAGATGTCAGAAAACAAACCATGAGAAAGCTTCTCAAGGATCAGCACTGGTCTGTCTTATAATTCTTGGTGTTAAAAATCATATATTTCTTCTCCTCAGTTGATTTTTTATTATTAATAAATTTTATTAGATAGATAATTAAATGATAAAAATCAAATAAGTCGATACCTACGTATACTCAAAAAGACACATGAGATAAAATGATTACTATTGATATAAAAAAATAATAGAGAAGATATATAATAATAATAATAATAACTATAAATAAAAAATATTTCAAGTTTATTTGCTTATTCTCACTTTAGATGAATTTTTTTTTTTTTGGCTCCCCTGAAAAGAAACACTTTTGATGTACGATGACCATCTCAACGAGTGAGGAAATGAGAAAAATAGCCAAAATTTTGACTTTTGCCCCTTGTCAGAAGCACTCTGCGTGATGTCAACGCCCAACAAGCATACACCATTAATGAATTAGGAGCAACACAGGGAATTAGGCGTACCGTTGACCGACTCTCTCGCTTTCATCAATTGAAGTAAATGGTGTTTGATGGATTGTGTGAAATCCAATAGGAGCAAAATTTCTGCCTATCTATCTGTCTATCTATCTATCTATTATTCACAGAGAATATATATTGATAGGTATTATTAGACTTGCGAAATCAATATCAAGAATATAACGGAACAGAACACTTTGGTGATAGGAGCCTCTAATAGTGGACATCACGTCCTACCAAGCACCTGTCAACCCGATACATTGGTCAACAATGTATCCACATCAGCATTGACCCAGTGCCACGTTGGATGCCCTCAGGTTATCCAGAGAACCAACCCCTTCCGTCGACGTGAGCCATTGTACTCGTACGTTCTCGAGGGTTCGGTGAACACCGTCACAGTTGAATAATGGTTGTCAATTTCATGAAATAAATTATAGATTAACTCCCGACCGACTCAAACGAATACTCAAGTTGATTATAAAAAGAAATCAGGTGCACTCCATAGATTTTTTTGAGTAATTTTAATTGAGCGACTTCCTGAAAAATAAACTCATATTCTTGAAAATTTTCTAGTGTCACATACTACATTCATAATATATATATAATCATCTTATTATTCATAATTTATAGAATTTTTTATTTTAAAATTTAAATATATATTTTTAATTAAAAAAACATATCTTTTTAGTAGCATCATAAATGATGGAAAAAGTCTTCCGCATGCATCTCTTAAATCAATTATAAAGTAATAAGTTACTTTGAAAATAACTATAGGATAGAAACAGGTTAACAACTACTTAAGAATCTTGAAAAAATCATAAAAATAATTTTAAATATTCATGAAATATATTAATATTAATAATTTAATATAAAATTATAATATATTAATTCATTATGAAGCTTATTTATTAGAAAAAAAGAAATATAATTCTTATATAGTAAACAAAATTATATATCCGTCATATGTAATACATATCCATGATATACATAATAATTAGATAATAAAGACGCACATCACTCTCCCAATAATAGATGAAGAGAACCTATATTACACTCCCAATAACATATAAAGTTGTATCCCTCACCCACACAAGTGGGGGTGCATTTATAGTAACAACAAATGAAGAAGTCATCTAACCATCATGTTTGATGGTCCGTTAATCTTAAAAAAAAATCATTCTACCCACCTCCAATAGGAATACATAATTAGCTATGATTATTCATTTACATTAATCCATTTAATCATGCATACATGCATGAAATAACATGATAAAATATTATAAAAGATAATGCTTGATATAGAACCTATTTAACTATGTCTATTAGTGGCTCTACATTACAATGAATGTGTAACTCCTTTTACAAATTGTACTTCTAATATAGATCACTCACATTAGTTATATATTACATGATAACAATCACATTAATATCATTAATTTAATTTAAAAATAAAAAATATTAATCATTTATAAATGATACATTTAGATAGAACTTTTAAGTTTATTAAATATAAAGATATGAAGCATTGGTCTCTTAATAGTCCTCAATTAACTAGAACCCTAATTGGAATAGCCTAATTGACTTGAACCAAACTCAATTTAATGAGGGCCTAATGGAATCAGCATCAAATCTTTATATAATTGATATATAATCATCCTAAACTGATCTAATTTAAATTTGATTGATTTTAATTATATTAAGTGAGCTTGAATCGATCAAGTTGGTCTAAGATTATCCTAAACCACCTTGAACCTATCTAATTTAGTCAACTAATAAGTTTAAACTAATAAAGGAAGAAAAATTAGACTGTCTCATAGCAGTATCCTAGATCGAACCAACTCACCTGAGCTTTGGATGGGTCACGTGTGCCACATATTTCTGTTCCAGATAATAGGTTGGGCTAAGGTTCAATAGACTAGATATGAACTAGATAGAGGGATGACAATGTGTCTAGTGTCATTTATATAACTTAGGTTGAGCCTTACTATTAAACTAGGCTATGCCTCCTCATATAGTTGGGTTGTATCTAGTCACATGGTTGGGGCATACTTGACAAGCTTGGCTACATGAGTTGGATCATGTTTGACCACACGGGTTGTAATATACATGGTTACATGGGTTGGGTTATGCTTGATCACATGACTTGAGCCATACTTGACTATATGACTTAGGCTATATTTGATCACATGAGTTGGGTCATATTTGGTCATATGAGCTGAACTATATATAGTCACATGGGTTATGTCATGTTTGACCAAATGGGTTGAGTTTCACATGACTATATTGGCTGGGTTATACTTGACTACATGGGTTAGGCCATATCTAATTACATGGGTTTGATTGTACGTAATCGTAAGGGCTAGGTTATGCTTGATATGAGTCATACTTGCTCGCATAGGCTAGTTTCGTCAATAAGTTTAACTAAGGTCAGACCCAAATTTGTTCTATCTATCTTATTAAATTAGATTTTAATATTTTCAGAAGTACTTTAAAATATTATAACATAATAATTGACCTCAAATTTATTTTTCTTTGTAAAATAACTAATTTAAATTTAAAAACTAATTAAATCATAGAAGTTTACTTACAATTTCTTGAAACATAAATACATCTAATTAAATGAATTAGAACTATTATTAGTATTAAATTAATTAATAATTCTAGCATCATAATTTAATAATTATTATTTATTAATTATAAAATTTAAAATTAAAATATTATTATGTATCGTACAAATTATAATGATTCTAATATTAAAGATTTCAATATATGAATAAAAGTTAGAAATAAAAGAATGGAGGATCATATCTTATATGAAGGATCATCTTCTCTAGAATCCTCTATCCAATCCTCCCATTGCTTTAGTGAGAAATGAGAGAGAAAGGATGAGCTCGTTTCAAAGATAAATAATAATTTAATTTTTAATTTTATTTTATTTTCATATATAATGATAGAATTACAATATTTATGTTTTATGGTTCATATATAAAATAAAATTTAAACTATATACTTTCTAAAAATTACACTTGTTAGAAAATAAATAAAATAATAATTTAATTTATTGATAAAATTTCTAACATGTCCATATAATTAAAGAAATTAATTCTAATTATTTTCTTAACCATACTATACAAACAAGAAAGTTAATAATTTAAATAAAATAATATATTATTTATGATAAATTGATTTATGTTAAAGGAGAAAATAAAATCATTAGTGATTACACTTAGTTAACGTCCCAACTTTTAGCTGCCCCCATCCCCCTTTTTTTAATGATGACATTATCTTTACTAGCTATCTCCTCTGCCTAGTATCGTGTTCGTTGTTGGACCTCGTTAGTCTCAATTCGACTCATCGTGCCACTTCATTGTTGTTCTTGAACGTGCCATAGGTGGTCGTTGGCCCCCGTCGCCCTAACTCCCTTCCTCTATGCGTTTCGTCCTTATCATCATCCTTACCCGCAACATAAATAGCCAATGATAGAGGCGGATGTGAAGGAGGTCGGAGTTCGATAGAGAAAAGTGGAGAAGAGTTAAGGCGGCCAAAATCAATTGGGGTCCACGGTGGTAATGGTAGTGCAAAGAGGTGATGGCAGGAGTAAAATAAGTTTTTTCATACAAGAAGAAAGTACAATATAAGAATTTTTAAAAGTTAGAGCATTTGGTAAAAGAAACTCCAAATGGGTAGTTTTTAATAAAAAATCACCTGTTTTAATTTACAATACTTACTTTTTCAAATCTTTGGACTGTAGTAAGTTTAGTATGGAATTAACATTTGTTCGATACACATTTGATATAAGATCTTTTATAGGATCTTATATCGAACTCTCCTGACATTTGACATCCTACTAGCAAGCAGAAAGCTTATGTTGGTAGATCTATATTTTTACCTTGAACTCCCAGTACGTGGAAAAATCAAAATCTATAATAAAATACATTGAATTAGCTTCAGACCCCAAACACATTACATTGACTTACGAACCCCCTACTTATCAAATAATCATTATTATGAAGAAAAGTGATATTATATATCATCATCTGTTTGCAATGTTAAAGTAAAACAAAAAACAAAAAACAAAAACAAAAACAACAAGATGATTCCAGCTGGGGATGATGACGGCTGCTGGAAAGCTAAAGAGAAGGCAGAGAATCCCATACAAAAGGCGAGAGGGCCCCTACTCTCTCTCTCTTTCTCTCTCTCGACATGCCTTCAGTGGCTGGAACTGATCCATGATGTACCCCAAGGTTGGATTCCACGAACTATACATAAGCACACGAACTCCTTTCACCTTTGACGGAAAAGATTAGCTGAAGTTGACCGTAAGCTTGCCGAAGACCCAATAAACCAATCTTCTTCAAGGGGGATTGGTTTATTGGGTCTTCTGCAAGCTTACGGTCAACTTCAGCTAATTTTTTCCGTCAAAGGTGAAACGACTTCGTGTGCTTATGTATAGTTCGTGTGCTTATGTATGTCTTCTCCATCCCCCTTTAATTCACTCAGTCTTTCCATTGTTGGTGAAAGAAACCTAAGCAAAAAAAAAGACTCCCTCATATTTTCTCCGGGCGGCTTAGTGAGGCTGTCAAGCTAACGAAGTCCACGTCTGTGGGTCCACACGAAGAGCCATATGACTTGGAAAGCTACATCAGTTTACTTCAACTTGGTCAGATGATCTGAAGCAAAAGAACGGAAGAAGACTCATCTCATGCTATTAAATTCCCCTTACTAATCAAATCTTCTTCTGCTCAAAATTCTGACACATACATAGAGCCCTCTCTCTCTCTCTCTCTCTCTCTCTCTCTATATATATATATATATATATATATATATATATATATATATATATATATATGTATGTATATATGTATCTCTCTCTCTCCATCTCTGTCCATCAATGCAATCAATTATGGAGGCCCAATTAAAAGGCCCATTAGAGCGTTGGGTTTGGGTCGACGATGAGCCCTTCCTTCCTTAAACCTTAACCATCGCGAAGCATCGGGTTTCGTCTCCCGACTTCGCAGACCGCGCGCATCCCTCTCGCTCTCCTCTGCTCCATGGCGAAGCCCTCCTCCTCCGCCTCCGCGGGACCTCTCTTCCCTCATCGAGCCCACCGGATCCCCGAAGACACCGTCTTCTACGCCGTCTACCCCGACCTCCCCGCCGCCTTACCCCCCTCCGAGTCACTCTCCGTCCTCCGCTCCCTCCACCTCCATCTCGTATCCCTCCTCTCCCCCCTTTGCCGCGACTACATCTGGCAGCACGAGCCCTTCGCCCTCTCCATCCCCTCCTCCCTCGACGGCCCTTGCCCTCTCTGCCGCTCGCCCCCCATCCCCCACCTCCACGGCAAACTCCGCTTCGGCGACGCCCTCGACGACGAGTGGCTCGTCGCTGCCCTCCTCTTCGCCGCTTCCTCCGCCGTGCCCTCCATCACCGCCCGCGCCTGGGACTCCGATGGCGATTTCCTGCTCATCGAGGCCGCCTTCGCCCTACCTCGCTGGCTCGAACCCGACACTGCTGCCAACCGAGTGTTTATCCACGGCGGCCAGCTGCACATCGTTCCCAAACGGGTCTTCCCGGATACCCCCTCCCTCGAAGCCGCCCTCGCAGCGGTCCGGAGCGAGGAGGTCGATACCAGAGCCTCCGACAAGGTCCAAGCTGCGATCTTAAGGAAGATTTCCGGGTATCCTGACAAGGCCATGGCCAATATGCAGAGAGTCAGGGTCAGAGTTCCACTGCCAGTGGCGCAGGTCCTGAAGGAGGAGCCTTTCTTGATCTCTCTGGCAGTAGAGGGGTTCTATGACCGAGATGTTGATACCATGAAGCACGCAGCCAGAATGGAGAGGTTTTTGAGGGGCAGCGATGGGGATATCGAGATGGTCAGGGTCTCAGTTCGGATGTCGAGGGCCATGTACGCTCAGCTGGTGCAGCAGAAGTTTCAGGCGCCAATGGGCTACCCGATGCCGTCGAGGGAGGAGGGGCCTGCTGCTTTTATGGAGGCGGAATTGGGCATGAAGATAGCTTGTGGGTTCGAAATGATGTATCAGGAGAGGAGGCAAGCTGGGGAGGAAGGGAAGGGTAGCACTTGGGAAGCTTTCAAGCAGAGTTTGGAAAGTAGTGGGTGCTTCACTGGACTTCTTCCTGGATCTAAGGAGTACCAGAGGATTATGGATAGTGCATTAGAGTACTATAAGAACAGTTCTCTGTATTCCCGAACAAGGTAAAGCTACATTCTTGTGGTTCTTGAGTTTGATCATTTGAAGATTCAGGAATTATACTAGCATTGTCATGTTCTTATCCAAGTTATATAGGCTCAGACCTCTTGTGAAGCTATTATATGGAAAACTATCTGATTTGTGTAGTAGTGCATAAATCATTAGTTTTGTTTGAGTTTTGTAATGGAACTTTACATTTTGTAGGGAGGTCCTGAATGCTCCTGTTCGACGGATAGATGAAATACTCTCCATGTCCTATTCTGTCGATGGCTTCAAGGGCATTGAGCTTCCTCCTAATGATGATGATTCCTGGATGTATGATGGGGAAGAGGAGTTGAACACTGCTATTATGGAGAGACAGAAAGAAATGGAAGACTACGAAGCTGAAAGGAAGCAGAGGAAGCAGCAGAATAGCACTGGAAAGGCTTCTAGCTCACTACCTGATGATTTCAATCTTAAAGATATAACAGAAACTATGCAATCATTTGTTCAAAAGCTCTCGAGTTTTGAAGGGGCAGAGGTTCCTGAGAACAGGTTCTTGTCTGTGATATCCAGTTTTATCACGTTAACTTTATCACTTGTTCTGCAAAATATGCTCGTCAAGTTTGATTCTTTGCTCTCCTTTATTGAATCTTAGTTAAACTATATAGTGAAAAAAAATTATATGTTGTCTTTGTACTGAGTAGAAGCTAAATGATGCTGTTGGGTGAAGAGTATGTCTTTGGCCATCTTAACCAGATCATCATGCTTTCATTGGAGGGCACAATTTGTTTTGGTACATTAGCAGAAGGGAGAAGGGATGATGGTTTTTGCAATGGTGTGCTACTGACTGTTGGAAGTGTACGATGGCAAGAAAAAGATGAAAGGGATTAGGCACATTCATAGGTAGGAGAAGAAGAAAGGATGAGGTTATTAGTCAGTGGTCTGGGCAGTTGCTTATGATTGTAAAACCTGGGCAGAAAAATCAAAGAGAGGAAACAAGAAATTAAAGGCTATTTTATCATAGATATTTCTTGTATTTGATATATAATTTTTGTCCACTCTTATGAGGAGGAGCCTTTTTGTCATGGTAAGTTTGCTTTTTTTGGAATGTGGATGACTGGGGGTTTTAGTCACCGACACAGCTACTTCAATACTTGTAGGGTTAATGGTGCGTGTTTTAACTTGGTCTACCCTGCATTGTTGGCATGAGTCTTTGCACTGGGTCAACCTTTTTATCTGTTCTTGATTTTGTAATGTAAGGTATCAGTGTTTGACTTTTTTGAAGTTCATGAAAATCTAAATTGGACAAACACATGCCCACAAATCTTGTCGTTAGGGTAAATTCCATGTGCAATGACATCTGTAGTCTATTTCTTTTGATTTTGTGGAATTGGGTATTATGAACATATTGTTGGGTAGTTCAGTTTTCCAACACTTACTGATTAGTCTTTAGTTAGTGACTTGCCATCTCATCTAACTTGATGACTAAAACAGGAATTCAAAGTCAGTGGAACTTGATGCTGACCAATTCGTGAAAGCTATGGAATCAGTGTTAGGGGAGGTCTCATGTGAAGGAGCTGGATCAGATGAGGAACTTGAAGGACATACCTCATCATCGGATATGGAATTTGGTATTTTTACCTATTATTTTTAATGAATCAAAATTCATGCCTTGGTTGTCATCTCCTTTGATTCTTCTCTGGGAAAAGCTCTAGCGTAGAATCAAAGATCATGGTTTTCAAGATTAGCACTGTTAGTATATGGAGGTGTCAATCTCTATTCATTTTTCGTTGCTGTGTAGTCAAGTTAAAGAAAACAAAAGAAATAAAAAGAAGAAAACATAAGAAAAACAAGGCAGTATCATTTTAGTGGACCCCCTGACTGTGATTTTGGGAATGGGCGAGGTGATTGTTTAAGACTACCTATTTTGAGACATTAATTGCCTATCATGTTCACTTTTCTTAGTTTGTAATGTATTCTCACAACTCATTTTCAGTGGCTATTTTGAAAAGAGCAGTATTCTTATTTAAGCTTTGTTTGTTGCAGATGATTCTGAATATGAAGGTGATCTTGCAGAAGAACTGGAAGACAACAACTCAGAGGAAGGTTTCATGCAGTTGTATTCTGATGCTTTAAATGAAGAACTTAATGCAACTATTCTGAAGAAAAGCTTCATTCGGGCACACCAGCAGTCCAACAATATCACTGAGGTAATATTTGATTCTGTTTCTTAAAATTTTTTTCAGTTCTTTTTCATTTTCTGCTGATTTTTCAATTAAATGACATGTATTCATTGCCTACTTTTTCATCTTTCTTCTGTTAATTGATATTATTTGAAAGTTTAAGTACATATTGCAAGCACGAATTATTTGAAAATTGGAATCTACTCTATTCCGTTGTCAGTAGTTTTTTAATGTTGTTGCCATCTTTTAGTATTTATGTTGTACCTTTGGCATATATATTGCTAGAACGAAACCTGTGCAATACCCTAATTAATATATTTGGTCTTGTCATTGCTTGGAGATGGATTAGTAAATTTTATTGATTTTAATATGGTTGAACATCTGGCAATCCTCAATTAGTAAAATCAAATGATACTTGCATATTAAAATTTAAAATTATGTTGAAATTAATGACAAAAGATCTATTGGAACTTGAGTGTGAAATAATCATCAAACCTTAATATTTCTTTACAGATTATTGAGGAGCAAAAGTGACTTTTCTTCGATGATAATCTACTCCATTTTTATTTGCTCTATTGAAATTCTCTAGGTCCATTTATTCAGTGTTGATAGTTATCCTCAGTTGTTGGAACTTCCAGTGGTATTTCCTCATTATCTGAAACAACAATGTATGAAATTGTTTTGAATAATGTGAGAATGCTCCTAATTCCTAAGCATTCCATTATGATGAAGTAAGATGAAAGAGAAGATACAAAATAGAATGAGATACAAGAAAAGAGAGAGAGAAGAGATACAGGGAAGCTTTTCAATAGGATTATCTAGGAGCCTCAAATAAACAATTGAACTTTGTTTTTGGAACTTTGTTTTTGTATATTTAAAGTAATGGTCAAACATTAGAATGAGAACCTTGGTTAGAAATTTTGAATCTTACATCATTCTACCTAAACATCTGTCTTTTAAAAATATAAATATTAGTAAGTGACTCCTCTATCAAATATCAACTAACCAGAGGATTGATTGAAAAACCTTTACACATTAGTATGCAAAAGCTAATTCTGGAGAGGTAAACAATGATTTCTTGCAAAAATGAGCTGTAGCTGATAATATGGGAGAACTGGTCGAAATAACTATAAGTTTGAGCACTATTGGGGAAGCTAACTCTGATATTTTGAGTTAGGTCAAGTTTTTGAGCACTAAGCAAATGCTTATCTATGGGCTTTTTACTAGAAGGTTAAGTTTCCGTGGAGTTTTTCTCAATTGACTTTTGTTATTCTAATTTGCAATATGGCATTATCCAGGAACCATCAAATGCTACAACATCCAATGCTGCAAATGATATGAACGAGGAGTTAACCCCTGTTGATGTGGATGTTAACCTCGTTAAAAGTCTCCTTGATTCATTTTCTTCTCAACAAGGCCTTCCAGGTCCGACTTCGAATCTGCTTGGACTCATGGGGGTAAAAGTCCCTCCTGATACAAAGAAGCCATAGTTCATTCCCATGGGGATGTACATTAGTGCTGCTACTGAAGTGTTGTACCATCTGATTATTGAAAACTGGTGGATAGGCAAGTTAATTTTCCCTCCAGGAAATGTTCTATTTTCATGATTGTATATATTTGACCTTTCTTCCTCCTGTGGGGGTTATACATGCTAAGTTCTTTGTTCTGCCTGTTCACTTAGTGATTTATAAATCTGATTCAGATCTGACCTCTCATTCAGGTTTCAGAGTCAGCATAGCTTTCTTCTTTCACATGCAGGCAAGCAGCTATGATTGAGCAAAAAAGATTATATATATATATATATATATATATATATATATATATATATATATATATATATATATATATATATATATATATATATATATATATATATATAATATGGCTTTGCCATCTTAGATCTTTTTAACATACTTGTCAGATTAATGGGTTAGTTATTCTCCACAGATTTGAGAAGACAATACAATGTCATTTCACAGCATAGGAAAGCCTGTTTAGTTTTCAAAGATGCAATCTATACAGCAAGATGGTTATTGAGTTGTGTTCTATCAAGTAAGATTTGTCATGAATGTCATCTGGTATTTGCCATAATCAAAATAATAGCTCAATCAAGATGATGAAGCAAACGACAACAGGAGCTTGAACTCGAGAGTTGATGGAGATGAGGTGTCCACCAAGTAGCATTTTGTTGATGCACATCATTTTCCATATCAATTACTTTCATACTAATCCAAGTCATCGAGGCAACTATTATACTCTGAGCTCATCATAGTGCTTGGATTACATCTGAGTTTGACAAAGTAAGCCATCTTATTATGATTAGACTTGTTTCAGCTTCTCAGAAATCCATGGCAAGTCAATGCCATTGAGGGAAGATGCTATAGCTCGAGGTACAAGCTTCTGTGTTTTCTCTTTATAATCCATCTCTTGCCCTCTAAGATTGCAATGATGAGCTCTACATATGCATATGGAATTATTCTTTTTATGAACAGTATCCTCAGCTCTGTTTCCTTTCAGTTGGAAGTATGCTGATGAGAAACTTCCCATGCCTTCAATCTGTTTGAATCTTTCAACTCTCCTATTTGTTTAGAGCTGAGATTTTTCCACACACTTCCCTGTACCTGTACTAGTGAGGCATGAGTGTATTATTTAGTTCATATGCATAACATAGAATAATTCTCTTAGAAAAAAGATTATGGTTGACTTCATCAAGGTATCCACCATTGAGCATCTTAAAGAATCACAACTACTTCATTACTTTGTGAATGAACTAGCAGCTTCAGATGAGTTACCAGCAGCTATTATGTGCATTAGAGGGAAGCCATGGAAGTTGTGTGCAAAACAAGAATCTTGACCTTGAAGAGAAGTACACCATGAGCAGCAACTATGTGTTGTGGAATGAGATGAGTTAGAAGTCTTGAGGAAGACTTGGCAAAGGCTGCTCACGGCAGAGATCGCATGCAGAAGACGACTTCATGCTGAACTGTTGTACTCTCGTCACATCATAATAAATGGCTTACTGACTTTGTCAAAGTAAACTATCTTGCAATGATCTGACTTCTTTTAGCTTCCTAAGAGATCTTATAAAAGGCACATCGGCACAATCATTGAGCAAACAGTCTGTAGCTCAAAATGGAGAAACCTACTGGTGTCATTGTCTTCCTGTTCATGTTCATTCTCTTTGCAGCAGCGCAGAGGAACGGCAGCAGCATTATGGAAAATCCCTTTCATGTTGGAGTAATCCTTGACCTGACCACCTTGGTCGGAAAAATGGGGCAAACTAGCATATCGATGGCGATCGATGACTTCTACTCCACCAACAGCAACTACACCACGAGACTGGTCCTCCACACCAAAGATTCCGGTAACGATGTGGTGCAGGCGGCTTCTGCAGGTACCTTTTGTCCAGTTATCTTTTGTCGTCTGATTAGTATCAGAATTTTTATGCCTTTGCAATTATTTCTGAAACAGAAAGATAGCACAAACTTAGAAACATACAAAATCCAAGTCTAAGTGTGAAGGAAATGGATACATTCATGCATCCATCAATCTCGACGCTTAGCATAAGTTGGTGGACTTCATGTGATAGAAGACTATTTGAGGCTGAAGTAGCAGTTTCTCATTGGTTGAAGGAGTGTTGAAATGTATTGATAAGCAAACATACTACAGAAGTAGTAGAACATCTTTACTTTTTGACCACCTTTCTGAACATACAAAAAAGAGAGAAAAGAAATAAGAAAATGGCATTCAATCTGCTTTTTGTCATTAGGAGCTACAAATATGGAGATAAAAGCTCCACACCAGACTTCAAGTCTGACATGAATTTGTTCTGTCTAATAAGGTGTTAGCTGTCAGCATGTCTGTTTCTTATATTCGCCATTTTTTTTTCTAGGTCAGGACAACAAGAACAGAGAGAAAAAGTCAAGAACAATTAACAAAAGAAGAAAGCCCATTTTCTACCAATCTTGCCTTCTTATCTAGAAAAAGATGAGGTGGAAATTTACTAAAGAAAAATATAGTTCCACAGGGTTTCCTAACCATAGCTTTTGGCTTCATTCTTCTTTTTATCTTGAGGAAGAAAAAACTGAGAAAGTGCCTTCCACAAGGAAACCTACTAAAGAATAATTTCAGATTAGAAGATCAACTCTTCACCCTCTGAGACTCCTAAACAGGTCCTTTCACTCCTTTTCAGCCAGATAAATCAGTAGCACATGAAGGCCAAATCTTTCATGATCTAATAATCTAATTCTCTTTAGATAGCAATTAAGCTTGATTTCCTAAACAACGCATAAAAATTACGAGGATGATCATTAAAATCGCAATTGCAACTTTATACTTTCTACCCAAGTTTGGCAAAAGTACACCACATGAATAAATCATATTTACTCTGCAATGATGTTGACAACTGACAATCTTTAAACATTAGGAGCCCTTTCTTCCTTGATAAATTTTGCATGTAAACAATCTTTAGAGCAACCAAGCAAAGAATTTGAACTTCACAGGATCCTTTGATATGGTTTGGAGTTTTTCTTTTGGTATAGTGAGCACATCACCTAGTAACCTAGTATTGGTACACCATAACCCTGGTATAAGGACCATCATGTAAATAATTCTTCCCATCTTATATTGTTGTATCAAATCATATCAATATAGTAACAATTAGTAAATTACTAATTATATGTACCATGTAAATCAATTACATGAGTAATGACATATGACTTAACATTTGCTTCATATATATATATATATATATATATATATATAGTAGTGTTCTTGGATCTATGCAATGAGAATCGGATCGTAATGAGATCAAATAGTGAGACTGATTGGCCTTTAAACACATCCTAAATAATCCTGGTCATAGGTTACGCGAGAGGGACATCGAGATAACTTGACAGACTGGTGTGCTATATACCCGTCCATATGATGGATGCAGTTGGTCTCATATCTGCTCGTGTGGGGACACTAGGGATACAGTACAAGTGCTCATTGGAGAATGAGTTCATTGATTGATCTGCTTATGGAATGCTGGATGGTTGATGATGTCTTATTGTCAGACAGCGATTTCGTAATTCTATTGGTGTATTTGGTCCTTAGACTTAAGACACCAAGGATGTCCTGTATGAGTGCTCCACTATTTGATACCAGACTTATAGGTTTGAATGTCCCAGATCTAGTACAGCCAGTCATCGAGGGTGGCAGTCAATCTTACGAGAGCTATTGAGTGTCGATAGAGGATCATTCACTCTCGGTGTTATGAAAAGAGGATCATTTGGATTGAGAGAGAAAGAGTTTTATGGGAGAATCCGATTAGAGCGAGACTCGAGTAGAAACCGTATGGGTCTGACAGCACCATGCTCAGTATACGGTCTCTGAGATATTAGATGGATGAGGGACTATAGGTACATGGTAACTAAGGACAGACAAGTCTAATGGATTTGGATTCTCCTGTATCGTTTGAGGACTGCGACGTAGTGCTTAGTACGTCTACAGTCGATGAGTTGAGTAAATTATTATGGAGATAATAATTCACTAAGCCAGAAGGAGTTATGACAGGTATGACTCACGACCGGCTCGATATTGGGCCTAGAGGGTCACACACATATGATAGGCGTTAGGATGAGTAAAGGTTCGGATATGAGATACCTGCCGAAGCCCCTATCTTATTGGATATCCAATAAGCCTATGAATTATTAAATCCTATGAATGAGACTCAATAAAAGCCCATGACAGATTATTCGATAGAGATCCACTAATCTAATAGATTTGGGTAATTGGATGCAGATTCAATACCCAATAGGGAGGATCTATTAGGGTTTGACAAGGGACCTCTATAAATAGGAGGGATTCAGTGGTTCATAGGCTAGAGCTTTTGCTTGCCTCTCGTATTCTACTCCCCTCTCCACCTCAGAGCAGACATGAAGTTTTGAGGAGTGTTATTGCAACCCTGCTGTGTGGATCACCGTTAGAGAGGAGGGCGTTTGACCTCCTTCATCCTCTCCTAGAGATCTACAGGGATTCAGGGATACATGATCTCTCTAGGTAATACAATCTTTACTATACGTAGTTTTCTATTTCGTGAATTTTTACATACCAATTTTCGCACGACGACGAACAAATATTTAAAAAATTAGAGATTTTGTTTTTCTGTTCTTTCGCTGCGAATGTAATGTTGCCACCTAGATTTCCCAACATAAATAATAGCCAAGACAGCTACTGGTGTCTATACTGATATTTTAAACTTTAATTATATTTTTTACCCTTCCAGATGCCAGCAGATATAATATGCCAGATGTTTTAGATTAAAAAGAATCATCAGAAGTCCACCTCCAGACAATTTGATCTCTGATTTTAGGAAACATTATCAATGGATCTGTGTCTCTATCTGATACAGAAAATGCCAATCAAAGAATTCTATGTTGAATGGTAAAAGATAAAAGAAAGTAGGTTACAACATCCAATGTTTAGTTTGTCAACTCCTTCTCTTGAAATCCTTACAAGTTGAGAATGAATCTAAAACTGATCTATAAGCGGCCACCATGTCAGTTGGAGATTCGAGTAAAATTTGTAGGTAATAGATCAGTTGCTATGCCTGATTTCGTTCCAAATATTTGCTGCCCCCTCAACACAAGCATCAAAACATTAGTACTGTATGCTTGTCTGATATCTAAATGTTGATCGGCAAATATGGTGTTACAGTGTTTTATACTGACAACAACTCCATTTTCTTTGCTTTCACACAGCTTTGGATCTTATAGAGAAGATAGAGGTGCAGGTCATTATAGGCCCTCAAAAATCCTCACAAGCAGCACTGGTCTCTTATGTCGGCAACAAATCTCATGTCCCTATTATCTCCTTCACGGCAACAAGTCCTTCCCTGTCATCCGCCCTAACACCGTATTTTGTACGGGCAGCATTTGATGATGCTGTTCAGGTGGATAGTATATCCTCCATTATCAGGGCTTATGGATGGAGGGAGGTTGTACCTGTCTATGAGGACTCCGATTATGGTAGGGGCATCATACCATACCTCATCGATTCCCTTGAGCAGGTTGACTGCCGTGTCCCCTACCGCAGTGTGATTTCCTTAGTGGCAACTGATGACCAAATAATTGAAGAGCTCTACAAACTGATGACCATGCAAACCAGGGTCTTCATCGTGCACATGTCAGTCCCCATGGGTTCTCGCCTCTTCAGGAAGGTCAATGAGGCGGGTTTGATGAGCCAAGGATATGCATGGATCATGACCGATGGACTAACAAGTCTTGTTGAGTCACTCGACCCATCTATCATTGCGTCAATGCAAGGTACAATTGGCGTAAGACTACATGTTCCCAAGTCTAGAAAGCTCGATCATTTTGCCAGGAGATGGAGGAGGAGGTTTCAGCAGGAGAACCCTGATGATCAGCCTGCTGAGCCTGGGATCTTTGCCTTGTGGGCTTATGATACAGTATGGACTGTGGCGAAGGCAGCAGAAAATGTTAAGGCCATAAATTCTGGCTTTCTGAAGCTAGCAAATACCGGTAACTCAACAGGATCAGACAGGTTGGGGGTGTCTATTGCTGGTCCTCTACTGCTAAAATTGATATCTGAAAGCAGATTCAGAGGTATAAGTGGGGAATTTCTTTTTGCAGATGGGCAGTTGCAGTCCTCCACATTTCAGATTATCAATGTGGTTGGTAAAGGAGGGAGAGAAATTGGGTTCTGGACACCCCAGCATGGAATTATAAATCAACTTAAGAAGAACACAAGTAAAGAGTATTCAGCCTTGATGACTGATATGAATCCAGTGATCTGGCCAGGAGAATCAACTGTTGTTCCAAAGGGTTGGGAGATGCCATTGAGCGGGAAGAAGTTAAGGATTGGTGTTCCTTTGTTGGATGAAACTGATGAATTCGTGAAGGTGGAAAGGAATCCCATCACCAATGCGATCACTGTAAGTGGGTTCTGCATTGATGTCTTCGAAGCTGCATTGCAGACATTGCCTTATGCTCTTCCACATGAGTACATCCCTTTCCAGAATGAAAAAGGACTGTGTGCAGGGACATACGATGACCTCGTGGATCAGGTCTATTTCCAGGCAAGTACTAGTTGTGACACTGAACTACAAGATAGATAGATAATGAAGTGATCTTTTCATGTTCATCTAGTATAACCTTAGATGGCTATACTCGAGTTACATTTGCAGGTTAACTTCATATCTGAGATCTTGTATAATGAAACGGCTTTCTTAAGAATGTTTGAAGCTTAATTTGATGTATTTACACCTATCATGATATGTCTTTTTGAGTATTTTAGTCGCTTAAATGGTTTTTAGTTTACCATTTCCAGCATTATTTCATCATCTCCAACCATACGATTTATACTAATTGATCTCTGTCAGCAGAAATATGACTGTGTGGTAGGGGACGTAACAATTAGAGAGAACCGATCTCTCTACGTGGACTTTACATTACCTTACACTGAATCAGGCATTGCAATGCTAGTACCAGTCAAGGACAGCATCAACAAGAATGCATGGATATTTTTGAAGCCACTGACCTTTGATTTATGGCTGGGGAGCTTGGCTGCTTTCTTCTACACTGGATTTGTTGTGTGGGTGCTCGAACATCGCATCAACATGGAGTTTAGGGGTCCAGTTAGCCAGCAGCTTGGGACAATCTTCTACTTCTCTTTCTCGACGCTAGTTTTTGCCCACAGTTGCGTAACTGATTCCTCGAACACTCTCTCCTCATTTTAAGTAGATAAATGCCTCTCTCCTCATAGTAGTGATATGTTTAAAGACCGAATAATCTGGAAGACGAAATGAGTGCCTTATACTGAAACAAGGAAAAAAGTAGTTATCTTTATATTTTGACCTGAAAGAAGAAATGAGCATGCAGTAAACTTTCGGATAACCATTCAAAACATCTAGATTATCTTTTTCTGCATTTGCTTATGAATATACCATTCTGGTATTTGCTCTACTTATGACCATGTTTTAATCGTAGAGTAATTCAAAACAGTCAGAAAAACATGATCTACCTCAAATATGCCGCCACCTACTACAAGGAAGAAAGTCCAGATAAGGATTCAAGAACCAGTAATGTCTACTACATTATAAGGCTTGCTATTACTTACTATCTATCTCTTTCGTGCGTACTGAGCATTGATGTGAGCCATCATGCTACTTCTGCTAAAGGGTTTTCCAAAAAATGTCTGCAGGGGAGAAGTTGGAGAATCTTCTGTCTAGAATTGTGGTGATTATATGGGTGTTTGTGGTGCTTATTCTTACGTCCAGTTACACCGCTAGTTTAACCTCAATGCTTACAGTGCAACAGCTTCAGCCAACTGTGACTGACCTACGTGAGCTTCAAAATAATGGGGAGTATGTGGGATATCCAGCCAATTCCTTTGTGAAAGGCCTATTGGTGCAACTCAACTTCGATGAGAAAAGAATGAGGGGCTATTCTTACTCGGATGAGTATGTTGAGGCCCTGAAGAAAGGAAGCCACGGTGGTGGTGTTGCGGCCATTGTCCATGAAATCCCATATATCAAGCAATTCCTTTCGAAGTACTGTAAAGGTTATACGATGGTTGGACCAATTTACAAGACCGCGGGATTTGGATTTGTAAGTTCCGTCAACCTTCTTCTACCCATCTGCATGCAATTAACTGCATCAACAGAAAATGTTGGAGTCCTTATATCGAAGGAAAATAGTATGTCAACATCTACATCTAGCCTCTGCTTGCTGCAACGAAAAAGGATGCTTCGGATGTAACAGATCAAGGAAATCAAAA
Source organism: Musa balbisiana (assembly GCA_004837865.1). Classification (NCBI taxonomy): domain Eukaryota; kingdom Viridiplantae; phylum Streptophyta; class Magnoliopsida; order Zingiberales; family Musaceae; genus Musa; species Musa balbisiana. The sequence goes on along the minus strand of CM017196.1, from coordinate 9,030,140 downwards.
TGCTGCTTATAATTTGAAGGAACTTTAGTTTAATTTTCATGACGTAAGTTTTGTCATTGTTTAGGACGACGACATGGCCTGTTGCTGTTACTGCTGCCATGGTAGGTTTAAGGATGTGTTCTTAAGTTTCAAAGAACATAAGCAAATATATCAATGGTAAATTTCCACTAGAAGTTTAGGTAGCTTCATCTTTCCTACCTTCTAAATCTGCACTTTTGATATTTTTCTCAACCGAAAACTTCATATGTAGGAATCTTATACTTGAGACTCGAAAACTACAAGATAACACTCAAGTCTGTGTTGCTTTTGACTCTTAAGATGTTCCTAAATTGTGATAGAAGCAGTTTCATATTTGATCGATCTTTCTATTCCTCCACAGGTATTCCCCAAAGGCTCTCCTGTGGTCTCTGACATATCAAGGGGAATCCTAAATGTAACTGAGGGTGACAGCATGATACAGATCGAGAAGAAGTGGTTCGGGGGTCGGGATTCTTGTCTAAAACAGGGTGACATTGTTGGCTCTGGTAGCCTCGGCTTCAACAGCTTCTGGGGGTTATTTCTTCTAAGCGGAGCCGTTTCGACTTGTGCCCTGGTGATATTTCTAGCATCCTTTGTCTGCAAGAATTGGCATGAAATGAGAGACATCGATCGTGATAAGTCCATTTCACAAAGGCTCATATCTTGGGTAAGATACTACAACAAGAAAGATTATAGTGCCTACACTTTCAGGAAGGATATCAGTGAAGCCTCAGAACAAGATAACGACGGAACCTGCAGAAGCTCAGGTGAAATTCCAGTGACGCTAGACGATGATCCTTCAAACGGTCGAAGAAGCATATCCAACCTTTCTGATGTTTCCTGCCCTCAAGGAGAAAGCTCTTCTGCAGAGCTTGCAAGTCCATGTTCGGAAGCCGGACCGATCTCTATTATTGTAACCGACCGAAGGCATTAAGATCTATTATTGCCAATATTAATACCGAAGCAATCAAACAGGAAATCTTGTATTTTCCATATTCAATCAGTCATTTAGCCAAAAGTTCAACCAGGATTAACATTTACAGGGTTATACAGGATACTGACTAATATATTAGTAATCCGCTTCGTCTCATGATCCTATAAGCAGTCTACAAGGCTCCCGTCGATGAGGGATCTCTGGTGGATTGTATAGGCTTCAATTCTTGGCTTCATCTTCTTTCATAAACAAGATCTGGCATTGCCAACCACTGATTTCTCCTAGCATTGTGCAGCTGCAGTTGGCACATCCAAGAATCCAAAATTTCCACAAAATGTGGAGAAGGAATGAAATCATACTACCAGGCAATCACTATACCACTAAGGTTCAACCACAGATGAGGTAGAATGTCATAATGTCTATCCAGAAGACTAAAAGCTATATGCAGAAGATAAACATCATGTACTCATAATCTTGTTGCTAATGAAAGCTTCATACCGAAATCAGAAACACCAGAAACCTACATACATCAAATGTTTCAATATGTATCCATGTCCTATGTCAAGGAATAAGAACATAATGATACATAAAGATGTTGCAGGCTTAAAACTCAAAGAACATGAGTGATTAACTGCTGAAGAGGACCGAAACTTACTTCGCCCTCCGCCTCCTCTTCTACCCCTCCACATGCTGTCCCTCCCTGCTTCCCTACTGTCAAGAACAAGAAGAGGTAAGAGGAGGCAGCATGCTAAACTTGGTGGGACGTGAGGGTCAACCGCAAGAAACCTGGGAATCTACACTTGATTTTTGCGATCTTTCCAATTCCGCACGTGGCAATCTCTTATTTTACTGAAATATAAGTCTTATATATATATATATATATATATATATATATATATATATATATATATATATATATATATATATATATATATAATCATACACTTGCAACTTTGAAAGCCACTTCTATATCCAACTGCAATGTCGATTGATTCTAAAATATAGGTTCTTTTTTATGACATGGGGAGTATATATTAATTATTACAGATAAAATGAAGAAAGTTATAGAAAGAGATGGTTTGCTAGGAGTAGCTCAAAGTGATGAAGATAATCTCCTCTGTTGGGTAGCTTTCTGATTGTACCTCTAGGCTATGTCGATGATCTTGCATAATATCTCTGTGCTAGAAGTGTTCCGGCTCAATCTCTCCGATGCTTAAATCATAAAAGCAGAGGGAGAGAAAAATAATAGTGAATTAAGAAGGTAAAAAGTCTCTTTTGCTTATTTGTCTCAACTTGGCCAAGGCATAAATTTTATACTTGGGTGCTAGGTGAAGTGGACTAGCTTTCATCAAAAGCCCTCTACATGGCGGAAACATTTAATGTAGATGGCTTACTTTCGTGTGCTCGTAAGGGATTATCAGGATGATGTCTTCGGTCGGACTTCCTTGCTTCTTATTTTAGAACCAATTCACACTTGCCTAATCGAATTGATTCTTATTTTGTTTTAGTTAATCGATTTTAATTTTAAATAATTTAAATATATAGTGAAACAAAATTGGGCTGACATTCTAAAAAGTTCATATCACAATTATCATCCTAAGCATTCTAAGAAAGTTCTTATCTGGCGCCCAATCAATGCATTAACAATGATTAATGTGAGAAAACGAAGATAACATAGATAATAATGCACATTTATGATGTACCTTTCATGCTAGTTTTAACTAATTAAGGGCTTAAGACAATGAACTCAGTTGAACTGATTTTTTTAAATTAAAATCGATTCAATTCTATCTAAATCAATTAACCAAATTGGAGAATAGTATCATCCTGAATCAAAATTATTTATTTAGGAGAAAATATCGTTAACGTCTTAGTCAACCCAACATGATCCAGACTTATGTATGAATGAATGTTCGAGGTAGAATTATTGTGCTATCAAGGTAGAAGTATTGTACTCCAAGGTTCGTCTCATGATCCTATAAGCAGTCTACAAGGCTCCCGTCGATGAGGGATCTCTGGTGGATTGTATAGGCTTCAATTCTTGGCTTCATCTTCTTTCATAAACAAGATCTGGCATTGCCAACCACTGATTTCTCCTAGCATTGTGCAGCTGCAGTTGGCACATCCAAGAATCCAAAATTTCCACAAAATGTGGAGAAGGAATGAAATCATACTACCAGGCAATCACTATACCACTAAGGTTCAACCACAGATGAGGTAGAATGTCATAATGTCTATCCAGAAGACTAAAAGCTATATGCAGAAGATAAACATCATGTACTCATAATCTTGTTGCTAATGAAAGCTTCATACCGAAATCAGAAACACCAGAAACCTACATACATCAAATGTTTCAATATGTATCCATGTCCTATGTCAAGGAATAAGAACATAATGATACATAAAGATGTTGCAGGCTTAAAACTCAAAGAACATGAGTGATTAACTGCTGAAGAGGACCGAAACTTACTTCGCCCTCCGCCTCCTCTTCTACCCCTCCACATGCTGTCCCTCCCTGCTTCCTACTGTCAAGAACAAGAAGAGGTAAGAGGAGGCAGCATGCTAAACTTGGTGGGACGTGAGGGTCAACCGCAAGAAACCTGGGAATCTACACTTGATTTTTGCGATCTTTCCAATTCCGCACGTGGCAATCTCTTATTTTACTGAAATATAAGTCTTATATATATATATCTATATATATATATAGATATATATATATATATCTATATATATATATATATAGATATATATATATAGATATATATATATAGATATATATATATATAGATATATATATATATATAGATATATATATATATCTATATATATATATTATATATATATATCTATATATATATATTATATATATATATAGATATATATATATATAGATATATATATATATCTATATATATATATCTATATATATATATAGATATATATATATAGATATATATATATATATATATATATATATATATATATATATATATATATATATATATATATATATATATATATATATATATATATATATATATATATATATATATATATATATATATATATATATATATGTTGTGATATCCATGGATTTGTATAATAGGAATTGGATCGTGATGAGATCACGATAATGTGATTGATTCACCTTTAAACACAAACTCTAAATAATCATGGTCATATGTTGCTCGAGAGAGACATCGAGATAACCGGATAGACTAGTGTGCTATATACATGTCTATATGATGGAGGCTGTTGGTCTCATAACTGTTCATGTGAAGACACTAGGATACAATGCATGTGCTCATTGAAGAATGAGTTCACTGATTGATCCACTTACGGAATGCTGGATAGTTGATGATGCCTTATTGTCGGATAGCTGTCATCGGGAGTGACAACTAGCCTTACAAGGACTATTGAGTGTCGATAGAGGATCATCCACTCTTGGTGTCATGAGAGAAATATCTCATGTGTTCTTGCTCAAAAAAATCCCTAGCCAAGATCATTTAGATTGAGAGAGAAAGAGTTCTATATAAGAATCCAATTAGAGCGAGACTCGAATAAAAACTATATGGGCATGATAATACTATGCACGATATATGGTCTTTGGGGTATTAGATGAATGAGAGACTATAGATACATGGTAACTGAGGATAGACATGTCAAATGGATTGTATTCTCCTATATCATCTAGGGACTGCGGCGTAGTGGCCTAGTACGTTCACGAGTCGAGTGAATTATTATAGAGACAATAATTCACTGAGTTAGAAGAAGTTCTGATAGATATGACTCACGGCCAGCTCGATATTGGACCTAGAGGGTCATACACATATGTTAGGTGTTGCGACGAATAGAGGTTCGAATATGAGATATTCGTTGGAGCCCCTATCTTATTGGATATCCAATAAGTCCCAAAATTATTGGATCCCATAGATAAGATTTAATAAGAGCTAATAAGAGATTATTTGATAGAGACCCACTAATTTAAGAGGCTTGGGTAATTGGATGAAAATTCAATACTCAATAGGGTAGGATCCACTATGATTAAATTAATTGGAGACATATATAAATAGGAGGGAACCAAATGCTCATAGGCTAGAAGTTTTCTTGGTTGCCACCTCTTATTCTCCTCTCTCTTCTCCTCCTTAGATAGTAGGTGTAGAGTTTTGGACAGCGATTTGATAAGTATTGTCGCAGCTCTACTGTGTGGATCAATGCAAGAGATGAGGATGTTTGACCTCCTTCATCCTCTCCTACAGATCTGTAGGGATTCAGAAAAATACAATCTCCCTAGGTAAAACACAACTATCTCATACGTGGATTTAAGTTTTACGGGTTTTTACGCACAAATCTTCGCACGACGATGAACATTTTTTACCATCGTCGGCAAGGTGGCGACAGTCGCAATGCAACAAATAGGAGGGGATTAGGGCTTTTTGGATAAATGATAGATTTACCCCTAAGAATTTTAGAAATTTTGAATTATATCCTTTTTTGTCCAAATTATCAAAATACCCCTCATAATTCAAAAAAATTCCTTACATGTCCCAAATTTCAAAAAATATTAATTAATTAAATAATTTTAATTATTATTATTATATAGTAGTCCTACATAATAATATTCACATGTGATGTATAATGTGGACAGATGATCATGGATCGTGTGATGCGTGTGTACTTGTGATTATTATTATTATCAAGGCCTGCGAGCCTCCACTTTATTTCTTGTTTATTATCGGGCCTGCGTGCCTATGATTAAGTTGTAATCACATGAGAAGGTGCAGTGAGAATGTGGAAGCGATAGCGAGACTCACAAGGTCGAGATGGATGATCGTGAATGCATGGATATGCATTTAGATGCTTACAGAACCGACGAGGATGAGATAGACGATCATAAGGCATGGAGATGCACTGTTGCACACATAGATCTTGATGTGAGTGATTAAGCCCACTAGATCGAGCCTGATCACATTAGGTTATGGTCTATGATTATCTGGTATGATTACTCATGTGATGTGTGATTACTTATACACATACTAGATATGTATATATAATTGCATGCGACATAGATATATATTAAATATATATGTGTGTGACATATTATATTAGGAGACCAAATCAAAATCCCCTCTCTCGATAATATTAAGTCGCTAAACATGAAGCAATTAGATTGACTAACGTAACCTTCCATCATTATAGGTAGAGACCGATTCTCAATGTAGGTTGAGTTGGTCGAGTTTCTCAAGGCTCACCTATATCGCGATTTGTTATCTTACCTATGACATAGAGATGTCACTGGTAACCTAAGGACATGATATGCTTGGTCGAGTCCCTCGAGGGTATATCATCGAATCAGACTCATCTTGTAACGATGGTGTTAACTTAACCGAACATCATGGTTAGTCGAGTCCCTCGAGATCATGGTGGTTCAGAGGCCGAACAGGACAAGAATCATAAGGAATTGTGATTGGTAAGAGTTGCATAACTTTCCAATTTTAACATGATTGGTTAAGTCCCTTGAGGTTACATTAAGATGCCGATTGGATCTTGATCCCCACTAGAGATCCGTCAGGAGTCTTCGATTCATATACTAGAGGGAGTTATGTGTTTCACGAGAAAATAGTGGGAGTAGATTAAGATACAAGTCTAAATCTTGATTGTTTATTTTTCTGTAAAATCTGAATATTATTTATTTATGCTAGATCTTTATTTTTAGAAAATATCACTTTTAAATCTCTTACATGCCATGCTTGATATCAACCGTCTCACTGGTCCGAATTATACGGATTGGTTCTGCAACTTGAGAATTATTCTTATGGTGGAGAAAATTACATATGTCATTGATATAGTGATGCCTACGCCCAAGAAAGGGGCAAGCGAGGATGAGATTGCTCGCTATATGAAGTATACAGATGACTCCACTCTTGTTAATGTTACATGTTGGGTTCTATTACTCTTGAGTTATAGAGATAACATGAAAAGATAGATGCCAGATCCATTCTCTTATATGTCTGTAAACTGTTTGAGGAATAAGGAAGGACTTAGTGATATGAGATATTTAGGAGCCTCTTTCGCATTAGGATGACTAAGGGGACATTAGTTCAGAACCATGTACTAAAGATAATTGAGTTGATAGATAAACTTACACATCTACAAATGGTCCTAGAGGATAACCTATGTGTGGATCTTGTGCTTCAGTCCCTACTAGATTTCTTTTCACAATTCATAATGAATTTTAATATGAACAAGCTTGAGGTGACTCTCCTTGAGCTTCTCAATATGTTGAGGGAGGCAGAGATCACTATCAAAAAAGAAAAGCCAATTTTTTATACTAGTGAGACCAAAAAGAAAAAGAAGACAAAAAATTCCCTTAAGAAAGGCAAGGGCAAGGGTAGACCGGGTAAAACAAAAGTTGCTAAGAAAGACCTGACAAAGGACAAAGGTTGGTGCTTCTACTACGGTAAGATGAGCACCGGAAGAGAAACTATAAAGAGTACATTGCAGAAAGGGCAAAACATATGCTTCGAGAAGCTTCAGGTATATTCATGATCAGTCTCCATTTATCAGACTCTTATGATAATACATGGGTATTGGATACCGATAGTGCTCATCATATTTGTAATTCATTGTAGGTTCTGGCAAGACATAAGAGATTAATGAGAGGTGAGAGGCGAGATGAACCTTAAGATGGGCAATGGAGCAAAAGTTGTAGTAGTTATTGGTGAAGTCATCCTACATCTACTTAGTAGAGCTATTATTGCATTAGATGCATGCTATTTTGTTCCTTCTATTATCAAAAATATTTTTTCTATTTTATGTTTGATAGTTAGTGGATATAAATTAGTTTTTAAAAATAATGATTGTTTAATATTCTTAGATGATGAGAACATCATGAGATGAATATTGTATAATGATTTATTTATGCTAGATACTACTGTACATATCATGAATGTAAGTGTATCTAAGAGAAAACGAGATGAGGTGAACAATGCATATTTGCGGCATTGTAGGTTAAGTCACATCCATAAGGGAAGGATTAAAAAGTTGCTAAAGGATGTATATTTAGATTCATTCGACTATGAGTTATATGCGACTTGCGAGCCTTGCCTTCATGGAAATTCGATCAACTCTCCATTTAGTGGAATTAGAGAGAGAGCCACTAAGTTGTTGGAACTCATGCGTAGTAATGTATGTAGTCTCATATCAACTCATGTCATAGGTGGTTACTCCTACTTCATTACCTTTACTAATGATTTCTAAGGGTATGAACATGTGCACTTGATGAAGTACAAGTCAGAGGCCTTTAAGAATCATGCCGGGTAGTGAGGAGCTAATTCCCCTATATTACGATAATAATATGACGATTGCTTAAGCAAGGGAACCTGGGTCTCATCAGAAGTGTTTTGAGAATGTTCCAATTTATTATAGAGATCGTGACCCGAGGAGATGTAGCAGTGAAAAAGTTTCCTCCAATTGAGCATTACAAGGGTCTGATGGGGATTAGACACGTATGTGATTAGCTTTAGGTTAAGTGAGAGATTGTTAGTCATAGGTACCCTACAAACCAATCATGTGAGTGATGACACATGTGATATGATATATATTTTTTTATTATATTATCTTATATTTTATCACTTTATATTGCTTATTGTAGATATGTATGAGAGACTTAGCTCCTTATTCAAAATAATTTATCTAAAGGCAAGGTCGATACCACATTATTTATTAAAAAATTTAAAAATAATTTTTTTATTGTTCAAATTTATATTGATGATATTATTTTTTGTTCCACGAATGAATCTGTATGTGAATCATTTGCTAAAAGTATGAGCCAAGAGTTTGAAATGAGTTTAATGAGTGAATTAACTTTCTTTTTAGGCTTACAAATTAAACAACTTAGTGATGATATTTTTATTAGTCAAACAAAATATATACTAGACTTGTTAAAATGATTTAATATGGACAGTTCAAAAGCTATTAATACTTATATGAGTACCTCCACTAAGTTAGACATTAACGAAAGTGGAGAAAACTTTGACAAAAAAGCTTATAAGGGTATGATAGGTAGTTTACTATACTTCACTGTAATGAGACCGGACATTATGTTTAGCGTAGGACTTTATGCTATGTTTCATCTAACCCTAAGCAATCTCATTTAAAAGCCGTTAAAAGAATTTTTAGATACCTAAAAGGAACTCCTAAACTAGGATTATGGTTTCCAAAATAAAAAAACTTTGAATTGCTTGGTTATGTCGATGATGATTTTGCTGGCTTTCAAATAAATAGAAAAAGTACATCCGAAACATATCAATTTTTAGGACACACACTTGTCTCTTGGTCTTCCAAGAAACAAAACTCGGTTGCATTATCTATAACCGAAGCTGAGTACATAACAACAGGTACATGCTGTGCTCAAGTTATATAAATGATAAATACTTTAGAGGATTATAGAATTCACCTGAAAAATATACCTATAAAGCGTGATAACACTAGTGCAATATATTTAACAAAAAATTCTATTCAACACTCTAGAACTAAATATATTGATATTAGGCATCATTTTATATGAAATCATGTTAACAACCATGATATATCTCTAGAATTTATTGATACAAAACATAAATTAGCTGATATTTTTACAAAACCCTTGATTGAGGAACAATTTGATTTCACAAGAAGAGAATTAGGTATGCTAAATTTCTCTGATACATGAATTCATCTTTAAATCTTTTCGAATTGAATTATATTTTTCGAGATCATACACTATTATTTCTTCACTTGAGATAAGATTTAAATCATGGATTTATGGTGAATGAATTATTTCTTTACTAAGTACAAATTTTTCCCTCTTACAAAAATCAAACTTTAAAGATCCATGAGATCACTGCCTGTAGGTGGTGGCACCGCCCATAACTCAACACTATAAAAGCTAATGTTAGGGCCGACGGTAGTATTGACCCCAACTCATTCTACACCTCTCCTAAGAGCCCCAAATCACTTATTCCCCTTGCTCTCCCTCTAGTAACTCAAAGGAATACTCATTCTCTGCAAAATCAAGGATCAATCCCAAACCTTCCTTGGGTGATCACAAGAAGGTTAAACAACTAAGGGATTAATCAAATTGTTTCCTTCTTTGCATTAATTGTTCTTGTCTCTCATTTATTATTTATAAATGTAGTCTCCATGACTTCTAAAAGATCCTCAAGGGACAAAAACAAGAGGAGAGTAGATGAAACCTATGATTCCCTACTTTTTGATTCTTCTCAACAAGCCCTTAAATTTTCAACCATAGAGTCTAGAAATGTTCGTAAAGGAAAATACGTAGACTTAGAGGAATTAAACAATTTGGAACCAATTCAATGGTTTGCTAATCTAGATATCATCTCAATCCTTCAAATAAGTGAACCTATCTATCCTAGACTTGTTAGGTTATTTTACAACAACTTGCATGTGGATGAACACGATAGGGTCTCAACTTATCTCTTATAGCACCATATACCCATTACAAATAGTATAATCTGCAACCTCATAAGAATTGCTGAGAAAAGTAGAGGTTGTTATTTTAGAGGACAATGAGATGAGGAATCAGTTGTGACCACTTACTCTAAAGCCTTAGGAACCATCTTTGGTAATCCAAACTTATCTATCATTCCAAAAAGCTGTGAACATTTACTACCTTTCAACACCAAATTGCTTCATCATATCTTGATAAGCATTATACTTCCAAAATAATATTATCATGATGAAGTTAACTAAATGAAAATAAGAACAATGTATTGAATTATGAAAGGACATGACAATTGTTTTGACTACATAATACAATAAAACATAATTGAACTATCAAAAAAGGATATGATGTTTCCATATGGTAGCTTGATCACAAGACTAATCCATGCATATGACATAGCCATCTCACCTACGAAGAAGTCATGAAGCTAGAGAGGTTCAACATTATAAATAGAAATCTGCTAAGAAGATTAAGATGTATTGTCAAAAAAGGGACATGTACTATATTACCTAGAAGAACTGACCTCTCCTCACTTGATCAAGAACCTGAAACACTAATATTTAGGGGAAATCAATCTCCTCCTACTGATCCTTTTGAGGTAATACCTCCAACAGAGTAAGTACCCTCATTATCTACTGATGACATATAGACTCGAATGGATTGATTTGAACAATATTAAAATCAAATTTTAACTAAATTACAACAGATTTATCCACAACTTAATACTTTGTTTAGACATTTTGATTTATCTACATCTGAATAGCTAATGCATGTCTTTTTGTTGATGATAAAGGGGGAGAAGTTGATGGAATCTCTCTTTAAATGTTGTAATGTTCACCTTGATATTGTGTTCACTTTGATGTTGTGATGTTGTGTTCATTTTGATGATGTTGTGATCTCTTTAAATGATTGTGATCTCTTAAATATTAAGAACTTTTGATGTTGTGAAATTTTAATGTAATATCGGATTCTTAATATTGTAAACTTTTGAATGTTACCATGCAATATAATGATGATGTTTCATGCATTGTAAGGCTACTTTATCATGTATGAAGTGATAAAATCATACATTTAATATCTTAATGGCTTGAAATGTATAATGGAATGATTACTTTTAAACGTTTTATCATGCTTGATTTTGTATCAAAATATTATGATGAGGTATCATAAGCTTAACTTGCTATTTACAATTGATACCATGATGAATTGTCATCTTGCTAGATTCCACATTCGTATCATCTTTCGAAATTTGAAAATGGATACGTAGTATCATATTTTGAATTGGTGAATCATGATAAGTATCATATTGGGCATGTTGATAAGTTTAAATAAATATAACTTATCAGTTTGATGCTTGAATTCAAAGGCCTTGAATTCAAGAGTGTTTTTTCTTAAATATGACATATAGATAGGAGGAGTTAAAGTTAACCCCTTCATCGATTGGTTGCCATCATCAAAAAGGGGGATATTGTTGAATCTCATATTTTGATGATGAAATTAATTGGTAAATTATCTGACATAATCTATGTGTTGAGATAAGTATGCATGATTAACTACGATAACGGTAAGGCATAAAGTAGATGATGGGTTAGAGTCAAAGATTCAGATGATGTACCGAAAGTGTGTCGGGAGCTCGTCGAGAGCTCGTCTGAAGATCGTCGAGAGTTCGTCGGAAGATCGTCGAGAGTTCGTTAGGAGTACGTCGGAAGCTTGTCGGAAGATCACCGAGAATTCGTCGGGAGTTCATCGGAAGACTCGCCGAGAAGTTCGTCGGAGGTTCGTCGAGAGAAAAATCGACATACCGAACTAATTGCTTGCCTTAATTATAGTTAGAATATTAATTGAGTTAGGATCGGGAGGAAATACCACTAACTCAGTCAAGGGCCAACTGGACCCTTAACAAGGCTAAATTAGGAGTTGAATAGCCTATTCAACACCTAAAGTCATGGCTGGCGGTGGCACCATTTGGGACTCAGTCTCCCAAGTGCTTTGGGCAGTGGTGCCGTTGACAGTTAATGCTGTCAAGCGGTAGTACCGCCCTATCAAGCAGTGGTACCACTAGAGCTCGGTCTCCGAGCTCTGTCAGGCGGTCATATCGCCCAGTGTTAGTCTGCAAGTGATAGTACCACCCAATATTAGTGGTGGTACCGCCAATATCTCGAAATCCAGGGATGTGATACTTTTTGGCTTAAATTCAGAAGTCATTGGGGTCTATAAATACCCCACCATTTTCTGCATGAAAGAGCATGAAAAATATTGACATAATCTTGAATTTTTTGAGTGTTAAAGTGTTGTAAAAGTGCAAGTCCTCCTCCTCCCTTTCTAAATGTTGAGATCATTCAAGAGAGGTGTGAGATTTGTAAGGGTTATCTCCTGTGAAAAGGAAAAAACATTATAAAGAGGTAGTTGGTCTTCGCTTATTGAAGGAAGACCATTAGCGGATGCTAATGACCTCGATGGGAGAGGAATCAAAAGTAGATGTAGGTCACATTGACCAAACCACTATAAATTCTGATTTGCATTTCCATTATTGCTATTTACTTACTTTGCAATAGCTTCACTTCCTTCTTACTTGGCTTTCACTACCCTTACGATCAAACATGCTTTCAAATTATCTTCCTTTTTACATACAAAGAATTTTAAAACGATGTTTTAATCCGTTGCACTAATTCATCCCCTCTCTTAGTGCCGACTTGATCCTAACAATAACTCCCCTCCATTCCCATTGGATGAAGAGATAGATCAAGAGCTTCGATTGAGGGACATACTCTTTTCCTTCGAGGTTGCTTAACAGATGGACGAGAAGTGACTGATCGACATGAGTCTTAGCCCGGCTCCCTAGGGTATGACCCAAACTTCTCGTTGCTTTACTTAATCTTTCTTTTTAACCCTTAATTTTGTGATTGGGATCCTCCATAGGCATGAATCTATATGCCATAAAAAGGAAGGAGCTCGACTCTTCGTCGAATGTGGCAGAGCCCCGATCAATCTCGATGGTCACTTGTGAGCCATCAATAAAGGAATTGGATCCACCTCGATCTGGTTGTCATAACAATAGACCAAAGAAGAAATGCAATGTCAACACTAGTGAAGAGAATCATGCGCCTTTAAAGGGACATGTTTGAAGAGTCAGTTCAGAAAACGGAGCCTCCCTTAGTTATAGCACCAACACATCTAGAATGTCAAAGTTCCAAGGCAAGCTTAGGAAAGAGGGGGAGTAGGCCGAGGTTGATATTGAACCTATGCAAGGGGAAGCTATTACCCTTCACGGCCTTATAAATGGTTGATCTACCAAACTCAACTATAGAGACACTATTATAGTCCTGATGAGAAAGTCTAAGGGAGATGCAGAAAGTATGGAACAAAGGTCCGATAGTAAAACAATATTATCGTGGGTCCTTATGCCCGAGGATGGTGAAACAGCTCTATAGCTCCTCTTTGGAGGTCATGATCGACACTCGCTATCGAAACGAGGTGGTGGAAAGTTAGGCTGCTGTTTGCTCTTTCAGCTTCGCTTCACTAACTTAATTATTTTTTATTTATAGCATCACCACTATACGATAGATCTCATCGATCGTGTCTGAGATATTAGTGTCATCATTCACCAGCAGGTTACCATAATTGACGACCTTAGGGTCGAGGTTAAAGAGCTGAAGAAAGGGGGAGCGCGACTCACCCAGGAGTTGGAGATGGTGAAGGCACACATCTTAGTGGTTATGATGTGGTCCAGACTTCTTAGTCAGCTTGATGTGGTCTATACTTATATAAACATGAATGTTTGAAATATCTCCAAAGTAAAACTATTATGCTTTCGAGGTCGAAATATTATGCTTTCGAGGTAGAAATATTATACTCCTAAGGTGAAAGTATTATGCTCTTGAAATAAAAGTATTGCACTCTCAAGATGCCACATGCACAATGACAAGGTTAGAGGAGGTTTTTCGATTTGGTCTCTTTATCACTCAAGTTAGTAATATGAGATCCCTAATTATGAGCTTGAGTGATTCAAGAAAAGAGAGAGTTTCTTTTTCATTTCTCTATTTAGGATATATTTTTATACCTTGAAGAAGGGGAATAAAGTTTGGGATGATCTTATTTTATTATAAAGGAAGAGAATGAGGTTTAGATTTATCTTTCTTATCTTAAAAAAGGAAAGAATAAAATTTATGATTGATTTTTTTTACTATAATCAATGATAAAAAAATTTATATTTTTTTGTTTTAAATCTTTATACATGTAGATGGATAGAATATGACTTGAATCTTGCATGACAATCACGTATCATTTAACACTAGATATTTTTTATTAATTTATAATTTTTAAAATTAAATTATTAATAAATTAATTCGAATCAAAATAATTTAAAATTAATTTACTTTTAACTTATTAGTTCAATTTTTATAATTCGATTAGAACACTCCTACCTACAAGTCGCATCCGACTGTGCACATCAAAGTCCTCCCTTGAAGAATGCCAGAAGCCTTGGCTCTCATGTGCAGGAAAAGGAGCAAAACTTTAACGGATCAGTGCAACCAAACCATCCATTGAAGTCTGTGCCAACGCGTCGCCTTTACGCCTTTAATGCCCTGCCAAGTTTGTCCGCAGGAAAAGCGAGACAGTGCGGAGCAAGGCGACGAGAACGCGGGGAAAGAGAAGGCCGTAAGGTTGCCAAGCGAAGGCATCATCATGCCCTAAAGCGCCTCGGCTTCGGTGGGCGTGCCTTGCCGCACTAAGATTCCTGGCGCATGGATTGCTGTACGTACTCTTCTCCTTCGTTAACACACAAACATACACGTACTCTTCTGCTTTGAACACAGAGAAAAGTTGGGAACAATTAACTCGTACTGTCATATTCCCCTTTTCCATCCTTGCTGTGCAAAGTTAGCCCAAAAGCCACTTTGATGAGCTCTCTCTTTGTTTTTTTTTTTTGGTACTCCTTGTAAAGAAGTATAATCTGTGGGTTACATTTGAGGAAGAAAAGGAAAGAGGATTTTGATTTTTTTAATATTTAACAAAATAAATAACGGATGATTTTTATGAAAAAAAACTTTTAGTATTTTTAAAAGATATTTTTAATTTTTAATTTATATTTTTTTTAGTACTCTAAATATCTTTTGTTTTAATAGTGATAGTCAAAAAAGATGATTATATAATCGAAACGATCAGATAAATATAAAAATAACGAAACTTTATGAAAGGAAAAAAAATTATGATATTCTAACAGAAAGATAAAAATGACAAAAAGGAGATGATGAGAAGGAGATAGTCACAATGAGACAGAAAATGATAAAGTAAAAATAGAACAAATCCCAGACAATAAATTAGGTGATAACTATGATAAAAGATATTTAAGGTATTAAAGAAAAAAGACATCAAATAAGAAGGAAATTATTATATATAATCTTTTTTTTATTATTTATAATTATATTTTAATTTTTTTAATACTTGCAAACTTTCTAAATAAATGAAAATATCATCTTCTTCCTTCCTGGGGGGTGTCAGACAGAAAATGTGAGATTGTGAGAAAGAACAATAATAATAATATCAATAATAAATTTAAATAGCAAGAGGGTTATCAGTAGTTCAAAAAAGCTATAAACAGTAAGCTTCAAAGAAGAAACTAAAAATTGATGTCACCTTCCAGAAAAGAACCAAAAAGATGGGCTTGTTGAAAGAAATTGCCCATAAATAAACAAGTCAATTCTATTATTTTTGATACATTATACTATTTGGTAGATAAGTGTTCTGTCAAAATATGCTCTATGAGCTATTATCTGATAAATATTTTACAGGATAAATTGTTACTATTAGGAAAATATATCTTAATGATAAAAGCGTTCCTACTGGAACAAAGTGAAAGGTTATGGAACGTAGAAGTGAGCCATTTATAGGAGGAGGACAGAAGATTAGTGAAGAATTAGATAGATCCGTTTACAGAACATAGTTTCATCAAAGGCTTCCATCTCCGCGTATGATTAGTTCCTAACTGGTTCCATATGCGTATCGTCGTGCCCTTCAAGCTCCATCTATGGCGATGCTAACTGAGCTCGGCAGCGAATTCCCAGCGCAGCCGCCCTTCACCGACGTTAACCTTATGATAGTTCTGTCGCTGACATCCGAATTGCTCCTCATCCGATTGATGCTGGGAACCAATACCCTGTCGAACCATTCGTCGAACACATTGGTGGCTCCGCTCTGCCAAACTCCGCCAGCTATTCGATCCAGTGCATCTTCGTCTATCTCCAAGGGTTGCAGCTTGCCCATGGTTCTCATAAATCTCGATGAAATGGAATCCGACACTGTCTTCCTTATCGTGCTAAGATCTACGGGCTTAAACACAATTGCTTCGGTCACTAGATCTATCAGCTCAGAAGCGTATGATGATGTCGGGCAGTCGACGGCGAGCTGCCCAAACTTGCGCTCGTGCTCCATTGTGAGGTCACTGGAATTCCATGAACCTTCTTCGGCATCATCATCGTCTTCATCTCTGCCGACAGCCAGATTCAAGTCGAGAGAAAGGTAGGACTGCTTTCTCTGTTTCATCGGCTGATCATTCTTCGACGTCCAATCTGCACGATGCTTCCTGCTCTTTTCGCCGAAGGAGAGCTCCAATTGCCACCTGGAATTAGCACAATGGCAGTTCTCTGAGTTCCTGAGATCATCAGGCCACCAATCTGAAATGAGGATGAAGATGATGCTCCCGAGACCGATCTCCTGTCCGCGAGAATCCACAAGCCGGCCGGTTTCAATAGCACGCTTGATAGCCCTCCTAACCAGAGTGTTGGCATGATCGACGTCTTCGAGCACGATTAAGGAGAAAGGGTTCTGCTGGATGGCCTCAGCAACACGGTCAAGCGAAGTCTTACCACGAAAGCTCACATCCGATTCCCCGTCGTCACCGAGGTGGATTCTGATCAGTGCAGTGTTGAAAACAAGCTCCGATAAGGCAGAGGCCATCTTCCACTTTCCAACCTTATCGGGTCCTGTGAAGAGCAGCCAGGAGTCAGCCTTCGCCCCAGAGCTGCGCAGTCCTCGGTTCCCGGACACCCGTCGCGTCACTGCAGTGGCAATGGCAGAGGCAGCCTCCGGCTGCCAGCTGACGGCTTCGGTTAGGCCACTATAGAGCCTCTGCGGAGCAACAGCATCTGAGACACCTGTGATTGTATTGCGTTGTCTCGATGAGTCTTCGATGCACTCGCTACGGGGCTTCTTCGATGGGGTATCGAGAGGCTGCGAAAGCCCCAGAACAAGGTCGGTCTTCACTGGTGGGCTGGTTTGGTGCTCCACCGAGTTCAGCTTCAGACTGTGATCACTGCTACCTTGAGTCGGCGAAATGGTTCCTGAGACTGCTAGTAATCTCGGTTCAAGAAACTGCTGTGGACGAGTGGTGCGAGTTTGGTGCAGGCGAGTGCATCTGCCACGCCATTTCCCCAGCAATTCCTCAACCTTTTGCTTCTGAAGAAGCTCTTGCTCATTCCTCTGCAGAACAGTACATATTTAGGGCGTTTATTATTTGGATTCAAGGGAATAAAAACGAGAGTGGCAGTCGATTCTAACCTGAAGGTGATCAGACGCTGGTTTCCTGCTGGGAACTGCATTCTGCAACCACTGAGGCAGAGTTCCCTTCGTATCCTCTCTGGGCTCCGAAGAATGGCTCTCAGATTCTTCTGAGACGGTCTTAGCCAGCTCAAGCTGATAGCCCTGCATGCAAAGATGGCACAAAGCTATCGGCTGCCAACATTTGGTGTTCTCCAAAGCTCGACTCAGTCCGATGGCAGCGGCACCAGAGGCCGGTGACAACTTTGGCTGTGCAACGACTGTGGCCGAGTAGTTTAGGCTTCCACTATTGCCCCGGGGCCTGGAATCATGCAAGAATCACCATGGATCAGAATGAACAGAGCAAGAGAAGCATTGACGAGAAAACCAGTCTGAGGCAATGGCGGACAAGACATAACAGCGAGGAACAGAGTGGTGGCAGAGTTTTGAACCTCGGGAACAGGCCAGCGAGAGGGGGCGACCTCGGCGCGATGGGCAGAGCTTGGAGGTCCCAGTCTACCTCCATCGTCGGGTGGTAGACCTGGCATCTCAGGTACGTGGCGCATGTCGCCGTTCCGACCACCCAAACTCTGCTTCTGTCTCCGTCGTCTTCTCGCAGCCTGGCCAACAGTCGCCCCATCTCCGTGACCACCGCACGGCCTGTCTGCTGCTGTTGCTGAACTGGGCTCACTCCATGTCCGCCTGGGTTCTCCACGAGCCACTTCAAGTCCCCCAGATCAAGAATTAGACCTCCCACGCCGCCACTGATGGAGCAATCACGAATCTTGGGTTCCAGAAAGCCATATAATTCGTTGATCTTCACGGGTATCAGGCTTCGCTCCAGAAACATGAATTCCTTCTCCAAGGACACCAGAGAGAGAGAGAGAGAGAGAGAGAGAGAGAGAGAGAGAGAGAGAGAGAGAGAGAGAGAGAGAGAGAGAGAGAGAGAGAGAGAGAGAGAGAGAGAGAGAGAGAGAGAGAGAGAGAGAGAGAGAGAGAGAGAGAGAGAGAGAGAGAGAGAGAGAGAGAGAGAGAGAGAGAGAGAGAGAGAGAGAGAGAGAGAGAGAGAGAGAGAGAGAGAGAGAGAGAGAGAGAGAGAGAGAGAGAGAGAGAGAGAGAGAGAGAGAGAGAGAGAGAGAGAGAGAGAGAGAGAGAGAGAGAGAGAGAGAGAGAGAGAGAGAGAGAGAGAGAGAGAGAGAGAGAGAGAGAGAGAGAGAGAGAGAGAGAGAGAGAGAGAGAGAGAGAGAGAGAGAGAGAGAGAGAGAGAGAGAGAGAGAGAGAGAGAGAGAGAGAGAGAGAGAGAGAGAGAGAGAGAGAGAGAGAGAGAGAGAGAGAGAGAGAGAGAGAGAGAGAGAGAGAGAGAGAGAGAGAGAGAGAGAGAGAGAGAGAGAG
Organism: Musa balbisiana; assembly: GCA_004837865.1. Taxonomy (NCBI): domain Eukaryota; kingdom Viridiplantae; phylum Streptophyta; class Magnoliopsida; order Zingiberales; family Musaceae; genus Musa; species Musa balbisiana. The sequence goes on along the minus strand of CM017196.1, from coordinate 9,010,752 downwards.
AGAGAGAGAGAGAGAGAGAGAGAGAGAGAGAGAGAGAGAGAGAGAGAGAGAGAGAGAGAGAGAGAGAGAGAGAGAGAGAGAGAGAGAGAGAGAGAGAGAGAGAGAGAGAGAGAGAGAGAGAGAGAGAGAGAGAGAGAGAGAGAGAGAGAGAGAGAGAGAGAGAGAGAGAGAGAGAGAGAGAGAGAGAGAGAGAGAGAGAGAGAGAGAGAGAGAGAGAGAGAGAGAGAGAGAGAGAGAGAGAGAGAGAGAGAGAGAGAGAGAGAGAGAGAGAGAGAGAGAGAGAGAGAGAGAGAGAGAGAGAGAGAGAGAGAGAGAGAGAGAGAGAGAGAGAGAGAGAGAGAGAGAGAGAGAGAGAGAGAGAGAGAGAGAGAGAGAGAGAGAGAGAGAGAGAGAGAGAGAGAGAGAGAGAGAGAGAGAGAGAGAGAGAGAGAGAGAGAGAGAGAGAGAGAGAGAGAGAGAGAGAGAGAGAGAGAGAGAGAGAGAGAGAGAGAGAGAGAGAGAGAGAGAGAGAGAGAGAGAGAGAGAGAGAGAGAGAGAGAGAGAGAGAGAGAGAGAGAGAGAGAGAGAGAGAGAGAGAGAGAGAGAGAGAGAGAGAGAGAGAGAGAGAGAGAGAGAGAGAGAGAGAGAGAGAGAGAGAGAGAGAGAGAGAGAGAGAGAGAGAGAGAGAGAGAGAGAGAGAGAGAGAGAGAGAGAGAGAGAGAGAGAGAGAGAGAGAGAGAGAGAGAGAGAGAGAGAGAGAGAGAGAGAGAGAGAGAGAGAGAGAGAGAGAGAGAGAGAGAGAGAGAGAGAGAGAGAGAGAGAGAGAGAGAGAGAGAGAGAGAGAGAGAGAGAGAGAGAGAGAGAGAGAGAGAGAGAGAGAGAGAGAGAGAGAGAGAGAGAGAGAGAGAGAGAGAGAGAGAGAGAGAGAGAGAGAGAGAGAGAGAGAGAGAGAGAGAGAGAGAGAGAGAGAGAGAGAGAGAGAGAGAGAGAGAGAGAGAGAGAGAGAGAGAGAGAGAGAGAGAGAGAGAGAGAGAGAGAGAGAGAGAGAGAGAGAGAGAGAGAGAGAGAGAGAGAGAGAGAGAGAGAGAGAGAGAGAGAGAGAGAGAGAGAGAGAGAGAGAGAGAGAGAGAGAGAGAGAGAGAGAGAGAGAGAGAGAGAGAGAGAGAGAGAGAGAGAGAGAGAGAGAGAGAGAGAGAGAGAGAGAGAGAGAGAGAGAGAGAGAGAGAGAGAGAGAGAGAGAGAGAGAGAGAGAGAGAGAGAGAGAGAGAGAGAGAGAGAGAGAGAGAGAGAGAGAGAGAGAGAGAGAGAGAGAGAGAGAGAGAGAGAGAGAGAGAGAGAGAGAGAGAGAGAGAGAGAGAGAGAGAGAGAGAGAGAGAGAGAGAGAGAGAGAGAGAGAGAGAGAGAGAGAGAGAGAGAGAGAGAGAGAGAGAGAGAGAGAGAGAGAGAGAGAGAGAGAGAGAGAGAGAGAGAGAGAGAGAGAGAGAGAGAGAGAGAGAGAGAGTGATGCCGGAGTGTCGATCCCAAGCTGCTCCTTTTCGATCGTTAGCAGCACCTCCTCCATAACCGACGCCGCGTCGGAGTCTCCGACAAGCACCGGATTCCTCTTCTTCGGCCTCGTCATTATCTCCAGCACCTTCATGACATCCTCCCTCTTGCTCGCATCCTGCCCGCCTCTCTCCTGCTGCTGCAACAGAGGACTAAGGTACACGTTCCTCGTGACTGGATGGCTCGGCGAATTGGCGACAGTGGCAGAATTGGAGGAGAGTGACTGCTCGATGGCGGTTTTCACGGCGGGGCTTGAGAAGCCGGCCTCACGCATCACGCGGCTGACGGAGGGATCATCAAGAATCGAGACGACGAGGTGGCCGAGCTCGACCCTGATGGCGAGCAGCGGGGGCTGCTGCTGGTCGAGGCAGCCGCGGCGCTGGTGCGCCTGGGCGCGCTTCACGGCGGCGACGAGCGCATTGGAGAGCGGCGGCTGCTCGGCGTCGGAGCCGGTTGCACTGGCCGGGAGGCGATCGAGCGCGACGGAGAAGCAGAGGTCGAGGGCGCGGCAGTGGAGGGGGTGGGAGGAGGAAGCGAGGAGCGGGTGGGAAACAGTGCAAGCGCGGCGGAGGAGCCCCGAGGGCGCCGCCAGGAGGTTGGCGGCCACGTGGAGCGGCGTCGTCTGGCCGTGACGACGCCGGTCCGCTTCCTCAATAGACCGCACCAAAACCGCTGCAGCCTCCGGCGTCAGCATCTGTTGTATCGTTGCCACCTCCGTCCTCATCGCTTCCTCTCTCTCTCTCCCCGCAATATCCAATATAAATCCACGCAACGACCCCTGTTTTTGTCTGCAGCTCCAACTAACAACAACAAGAACTACGCAGCTCGACAATATAGAAGAACGTACGACACAGTTTCACCTATACAAGAGAGAGAGAGAGAGAGAGAGTATAGAACAAAGATTATAAGAGAGATGATGTAGACTGGGAATCAAGGAGAGAGAGAGAGAGAGAGATGTGGTGGAAGGTATACACAACAAGAACAACAAAGAGAAGCACGTTTTCTTTTGGAACCATATATTTTGGTTAAGGTTTCCTCTCATGACCTCTGTACTGATAAGGGCGGAGGAAAGAGATGACACCACCTTTTGTCCTCCAATGGAACAACTCAAGCTGAGCCATCGCAGCTATATCTACCAGCAAAAAGGACAGCATTCCACGAACACAGAAGCTGGAGCAGCTAAAAAGCAGTCATTGATGACATAAAGACCAGGAAATTTTCAACCATGGCGAAGATAAGAGAATGACAATTACCTGCGTATTTATCTCGATCAGCTCTTGTAGTTCAACTGCTGCCTAGTGTCACCTTCCCACCTGCCCTTCTTCATCGACCCGTTTCCCTTCCACTAAACTAAGCATACGATGCTGATGCACTGTCGCAGTAACTTTCTATCCATTCAACCTTTAAGCGTAAACAAGTCTTATCTCTCTTACCGTGTACTTGTAAAGTTGCAGCCAAGACCACAAAGGCTGACGGAGGGATCGGTGGGAGGACACAGACGAGCATCATTATATTTCTCTGGAACACAACTCGCACGCCCGCTCGCTTTCGCCTGCCACTCCCCTTTTCCTGCGCGCTTCTCGGTAGTAGGTGGGTGGGTCGGGGAAGAGGAGGGAATGAATGCGATTAACCACTTCGTGTGTTGTTTATTAGTCCATCACCAGCTTTTCGTCAAAGCTCGGCCTCCGCCTTTAATTATCACTGCAGCTCCCACAGGCCACGCCCACTTTTAATCTACCACATGACTGTTGTAATATTTCATATCATGTTACGTTGATCGGAGACGTGCCGATGATCATTCGTGGAAGGTTGGTTGATCGATATCTCACTGTTTTATGATTGATCTTTTATTATTTTAATAATATGATAACTCGTTTAGTCCTTCCTATATGATCGGATATTTAATTATTAACTTGGATATAATAGTCATATATCTCACTTAATATTTATATTTGATACTTGATTAAATTTTTATTGACTTAAGCATCGAAGGTATTTGATTGGATATTCTCCTCACATAATGTCATACTTAACTCAAACAGAAAAGGTTAGATTTGAATCATTTATAGGATAATTTAATTTAATTTTAATAGTATGACACTAGAAGAAAGATTGTATCGTCGAGGGCTAAGATTGTATCATGCCAACTTTTTATGGGATTAAATGGTAATTTGTTATAACTAAGCAGTGATAATACACTTGAATCACTTGGAGAGGTAGTTCTCAATAGTAACACAATCGAACCATCTAAAGAGGTAATTCTTAATACCAACATAGTTGAACCATTCGAAAAAATAGTTCTCAATACTAATATGGTTGAACTATTAAAAAAGGTGAGATTTTCGCTACCGGTATGACAAATCACGTAAAGAGGTAATTCTCAATATCAACATAATTGAACTATCTAAAAACGATGCCTCTTAACACCAACACAATCGAACCACCCAAAAAGGTAATTCTCAATAGCAATGAAATCGAATTACCTAAAGAAATAATTCTTTATACCAATACAGTTGAACTACCTTACACGACACCTCTACAATAATATAGCTAAACCCAGCCAGAAAGTGTCTCTTGATAATGACACGATCCAAGCGTCTCTCAACTAACAATATAATCAAACCCAACTATGAAATATTCATATACAATAATGTGACCAATTGACTAAGAAGCATCCTTACGATGTGATTGAAATTAATCATAAAGCATCCTTAGGTATTGACACAGTCAATCTTGATTATGAAGCATGCCTATACAGTAACATAACCAGTTGACCAAGAAATATCTTTCTATAATGACACAATCGAAATAAAGCATAAAGCATCCCTAGAAGACAATGTAGCCAAACTCGATCATGAAGTGTCCCTCTATGATAACACGATTGAATTGACTAAGAAACATCCTTCTATAATGATGTGACTAAATCTAACTATAAATCTTCCTCCACGATAATATGACTTAATCGATCCGAAAACATCTTTCGACGATCACATAGGTTGAAAAATTGATTAAGAAGTATCTCTTAATAGCAACATAGGCTAAATTTGCCCAGAAGCATCTCCCAGTAATAATATGGTTGAAATAGCCAACAATATAATTGAAATGACCCAAAGTGTTATTTCATCAATAGTAGTCAAAATGGCTCAAGTCATTATTTCAATGGTAGTGTGGTCCAAACGATCCAAGGCGATATTCCGATAATAATGATCTGAACGACCTAATGTGTAATTCCAATGATAATATAGATGAAACAACCCAATATGTTATTTTAATGGTAGTATGATTGAAAAGGCCCAATATACTATTTTGATGACAACGAGATGATTGAAATGACTCAAGGTGTTATTCGAATGACAATATAATTGAAATAACCCAAGGCTCTATTTTGAACCCATGGCACTATTTTGACAATACGAAATAGCTCAAGGTGCTATTCCGACCAAAGCATAGTCAAAAAAGGCACAAAACACTATTTTGATGGTAGCATGATTGAAACGAACTAAAGGGTTATTTCGATGACAATATGATTGAAATGGTCCAAGGCTCTATTTTATCAACAACATGATCGAAATGACCCAAAGTGCTATTCTGATAATGTGATTAAATTAACCCAAAACACTATCTCAATAGTAATGCAATTGGATTGGCCCCAAGCGTTATTTTATTGATATTACGATTGAAATGAGCTAAAGTGCTATTCTAATGATCATACGATCGATTCAATATAGAACTTTATGTCGATAAAGTATTATCTCGATAATAACATAATCGAATCGGTCTAAAATAGTATTCTAAAGATTGAGTGGTTAAATAAGAAGTTTGGTAGAAGTTACATCATGCCCAAACTCTACTTCACATGTCAGGACATGTTGGGAGCACAAATGATATGAGAATGATGGCAAATGGAAGATCGTCGACACCTCCCTATTATGTAGTTGATGCCTCATGACCATTCGGATGACCTGACAACCAATTCAATCCTATGAAGTCAATTATCTAAGAAGTTGACTCAGCCAACTATTATCCTAAGTTTTTGGGGTTTAGTACAATATGATTACATCTATGATTGAAGAAAGCACATAATAGTTTTATGCATTTAATCACGACATCTCACTAAAAAAGAGACCTCTTAGGTATATTCTCCAGTACTTGAATTTTTTCTAACACTTAGACTTGACACTTGATCGAATCCTATGAATCCCTTACTAAGGTATTAAAGGGCCTTGTTAGGGAGCCATCGACATAACAAACCATATAAAGAAGTAATTCCTAATGTCAACATGATTAAACTACTCAAAAGAGATGGTTCTTGACACTAACATGATTGAATCACCTAAAAAGGTGGCTTTGAATGTTAATATAATTGAACTATCTAAAGAGGTGAATAATTCCTTACACTAGTACAATTGAACTGCCTAAAGAGGTGAATAATTCCTTACACTAGTACAATTGAACTACCTAAAGAGGTGGCTCTTGATACATGACTGAACTACCTGAAGAGACAATTCTCAACACCTCTATAATAATATAGTCGAACCCAACTATAAAGCATTCCTTGATAATAATATGGTCAAACCTAAGGTCTCCCTCAACGATAATATGATCAAACCCAACTATGAAGCATCCATATACAATAATACGACCAATCGACTAAGAAACATCCTTATATAATAATACAATCAAAATCAATCATAAAGTGTCCTTAGATGTTTGATGTAGACAATCTCAGTCATAAAACATCCCTATATAATAACATAACCAATCGACTAGGAAGTATCCTTTTACAATGGCGTGATCAAAATCGAGCATAAAACTCTCTAGATGATGATGTAGCCAAACTCAATCATAAAGCATTCCTCTATGATAACACGGTTGAATTGGTTATGAAGTATCCTTTTACAATGATATGATTGAATTTAACCATAATATCTTCCTTCACAACAATATGGCCTAATTGGTCCAAAAATATCTTTTGATAGTCACACAAGTTGAGAAATTGACTAAAAAGCATTTCCTGATAGCAGTGTATACTAAATTGTCCCAAAAACATATCCTAATAATAGCATAGCCAAAATAGACAAAAGCATTATCTAGTTGATAATGTAACTAAAATGACCAAAGGTGTTATTTCATCACTAGTGGTCAAAATCATTATTTCAACGATAACATGGCTCAAACGATTCAAAATGCTACTTCGACAATAGCACCTTCGAATGACTTAAGGTGCAATTCGAACGATTACAAACAATATAATATATTATTTTAATAGTAGTGTAACTGAAATAGCCTAAAACATTATTTTGATAACAATGTGATGATCAAAATGACCCAATATGTTATTCGGATGGTAATACAACTGAAATAACCCAAGGCGCTATTCCGACAATACGAAATGGCCCAAGGTGCTATTCCAACCATAGTAAAAAATGTCCCAAAACACTTTTGATGATATCATGATTAAAATAACTTTAGGGGTCATTGTGATAGCAGTGCAATCAAAATGACCGAAGGTTCTATTCCATCAACAACACATTCGAAATAGCTCAAAGTATTATTATGATGATAGTGGTCGAGTAAGCACAAAATGTTATTTTAACAATAATATAATCAAATTAGCCCAAAGCATTATTTCAATGATATCATAATTAAATCGATTCAAAATATTATTTTAAAGATTGAATAGTTAAATAGAAAGTTTGACAAAAGTTACATCATACATCGACTCTACTTTGTGTGTAAGACATGTTGAGAGAGCAAATATATGAGAATGATGACTAATAAAAGATTATGAATATCTTACCATTACATGGTTAATACCTCATAATTATTTGGATGATGTGGCAACTAATTCAATCATATAATATTAGTTATCTAGAAAGTGACTGTTACCCTAAGTTTTTTGGATTCGATACTATATAATTTCATCTATGATAAGAGAAAGCACATAATCCTTTCATACATTTAACTATAACCTGGAATATAATAATTCTAGACTTTCTTACAAAAAGAACCTATACTTCAATTTTTTTTTGAAATCCTCCAAATCCCTTAACATCAAGAGGTGTCTCATTAGGGAGCTCTTAACGTAATTTTTTATAGAATCCTTGTCCAACACACTTATCTCCTCGTATTAAATTTACCATAAACTTAAATTCAAACTAAGATAGGATCTGAGCCCTCCTTCACGTTGGACAACCTTACTGTAATAAGAAGAAATGTGATGCAATTTTGTTATATCGGTGTCGGATAATGTTTACTTTTTCTTTTTTGTCTTTTGGCATCGCGCACACTGTTTTGTGCAGTGATGTACACATCACATAAGATAGGCATCCGTCACCAAAGACATGAGAAAAATAGACAACCAAGATTCGATTCTTTGAAAGGAAATCGAATGTCTTTACCATCTAAGTTAGTGCACATCGACATCATATATAATGTCTATGAGATATTCTTTTTCTAGATTTACTTTTTTTTTTTTTCATTCAACTATCATGTAATAAGAATGTTAAATGCTTGTAATAGAAACTTTTTAACTGCATATACTATGGTTTAATGATTCCTACCATGTATCAGCTGAGAGTTCTGAAAGCATAATATTAAATAGAGCTAGGAATGGATCATATTAGGTCCAATGTATTGAAACAAAGCAATAAGTTATATGGGGATTCTCAACCTTCAGTCCCTTAAAATCGTAAGTAGAATTGTTTTTATGACTTGAACTGTTTACTGGAATTTTAATTTACATGAAAATTGTGATCATTTCAGGTTCTTCGATCATGTGTGATGGTTTTAATCGCTAAGATAAAGAGCTAATAAACTATTAAAAACTTAATTGACGGTGAAAAGTGTTGGTGGCGAACTTGAAGTGGTTGATCGACTCGATTTTAATCCGACTTGCATTAGGAGCTTTTGTGCTCGGCATGGAGACGATCTCCACAAAGATCATGAGATTTGCGATGTGATCTTTGTGATGCTCAAGTTAGATTTCTAAAATATATTAGATAACCGTAAGAGCGAGAAATTATGCCTCGGTTAAAAGTCGAGAAATATTTTTGTGTAACAAAAAATATTTTTTATATATTTTTTAATCGACTTATGTTGAGGTTATCTGATTGACTATTGAAGATTTTTATCTTCTTCAATTTCACAGGATGAATAATATCTACTTGTCACTGATTTTGTCCATTTCCTACCTACCTAAAGCTTGTGAAACTTTCTGCCTACTTTTCTCTTTATGACAGGATAACAGTTGCTTTTCATTTGATTAAGAAGGGTTTGTGCTTTTCTTCTCGTTGGTTAATGAAGTGGATTGTTCAACAATGGAAATTAAATAATCATTTTTTATTATTTACAAAGTTAGGAACTTGGCAATAAATATTCTATTAGACCTTCATTTTCCATTATCATCGACATCATGTATATGGTTGTCATCATCCTCGTCGTCTTCTCCGTAGAAATATTAGACAACAGGATTATAATTTGTTTATTAAATTTATAAATATTATTTTGATGATTATCTAGATCTTGGTCTAGCAATTTTCTTTTTTTTTTTTTTGTCTTAAAGCAATTTTACATAAAATTGTTATGGAATGGACATCTGAGTACTTAATCATAATCTCTCTCTAAATAAGGATAATTCCTGCAGTCATTATTTTTGAAAAATAAAATTATGGATTTTTTTTATTTTTTTGTTACTGTTATTTATAAAAATGTGACATATGATAATACTGATATGGATGTTTGAAATTATTAGAGAAAACTGTAAAAAGAAATATTTCATTATATGAAGATTCGTCGGAGGATAAAATAAGGAGAGTTATTTAAGATAGGATGAACATATACTAATACGACGAATGGATATTATAATTAGAAGATATGAGATGATTAGTATTAGTGATACTACGAGAGAGGAAAAAAAATAAGAAGATTTTATTAGAAATCATACACAGAAATTTAAGTACTTTTAATTCAATTAATAATATAATAGTCGTTCTCGAATAATTAAAACATTGTCACATACATAAAATGAGACAATGGAAAACATCAAAAGAAAGCAGTTATGATGATATTAACAAAGCAAAAAGGAAACCATCATCAATACTATCATGATGAGCTCAGAAGATAAAAGGGGCATTGACAGCAAGCCAGCCCTGGGAAAAGTTCCTTTGGATCTCCCCTTTACAAAAGTAGCAGTTGCTTTGAAGGGTGGTGCCATGGACTTTCCTTGAGAGTTGTCTTCCCCTTGTCCATCTCTACCAAACCACATCTGCATGACACCATCATGCTTTAACCCTCACTTCCCCACTCAAAAAGGCTCATGCCTTGCTTCCCTCATGCTTCCACCTCTCTCTCTCCTCCTTGAGAGATAAATGAAAGCACTTGACTGGGCCTTGCTACTCTTTGGCCAGTGTTAGTGACCATAATAGATGGAAAAAAGGTTCTGCCTTTACAGAGATGAGGGCAGTTGACACTATCAATCATCTGAGCAGCAGATGAGGAAAGAAGAATCATTACAAAAAGTTAAAGTGAAAAAAAGATGTCTACAACATGGACAATTTGCCAAGTGGAGTGCACTCAGAAAGCTTACTTTCTCAGTGCATAAAGTCATTCATTCATTCCCTCTCTTTTTAACTCCATAGTTTTTGTCATTGGTTTCCTTAAAACTGGGCCACAAAAAGGAACCCACTTTTGCACAACAGAAGGCTGATGATTCCTCTGGAGTGGAAAGCTTGTTCTTAACATTCTATCTAACCTCAATTTCTAAGATTGGGAGAGTGGATTGGACTCTGAAGAGAATGCTGATGGTTTCAGCAAGTAGTGCAAGTCATTTTGTTTCTGGTCCCAAGTGATTCCATGGGTATATATGCTTGAAGGAGCTTCCACTTTTCACCTGTGGTGTCTGAGGCATTTCAATGAGGCAATAAAAAAGCTGATCCAATCTAAAGAAGCAACAGAAGAAGAGCTGATTCAATTTGACATGCACCAGAGGAAGGAATCCAATTCAACTTGAAGATGATGACACCATTTTTGACAATCTGACTTGATGTCAGGAGGGCCCCTCCCTCTTTTGTTCTCTCAGAGCTGATCCTTTTCTACTCTCATTCACATTTAAGAACTAATACACAAATAATCTCTTTAAAGTGCTCTGCTCAAACAAAAGTAAAAGGTTTACAATGATAACTATGATTAGTAATCATTGTTTACTATTATACGATTTTATATGATGAAAGAAAGGCCAAAAAAACCAATATTTGAATAAAAAGTTGAAGGTAGGATTAGAAAGATGGAGATGAACCCAAAATTACTGAAAACACAATGTGGCGACGATTTCATCCTAAACAAGATGGAGATGTATTTATACTGATAAATACATCTAGACTGTACAGCAGGCATGCCATGCTTTTTAGAAACTATCTTAACTTGTACTCAGTTCAGATGATACCACATTATCAGAGTAGCCATGCGTATAGATTTGTTTGGATGAAGATTTGCATCCTCAACATCATATTTTACCAAGTACAAACCCTTGCTCATCTGAATTTCTCTTTCAACTGTAATCTAGTGAGAAGCAAGCAGGTGTCCTCATAACAAGTTCAATGATAACTAATCACAAGTGTCCACGGAGAAGTGAGGCTAACCTAACTAGAACTGTGAACCCAAGATTTTGTTTTGGGTGAGAAGTACTTGTGGAATTATGTTGACTTCATCTTCTTTCAGCATCGACGATCGGGAGTTAAATGATTCCCTCCTACTCAAATCCTTTGCCTTCTTTCTCCTCCTGTAGCGATGCCAAGCTGCCTGAATGAAGCAGGCAGCCCATGTTCTCCAGTGATGAGAGTAGAAATGGATAGTGCTGCAGCTTTCAGCTTTCAGCCCATGTTCTCCAGTGATGAGAGTTAAAGGCCTCAACTTTAGCCAGTGTTCTTACAATTCTTAGAGGAAGGCAAGTTCACCATGGCCTTTGGAAGAAGAGCCCAATCAAGAAGTTCCTTACCACAGAAATCACTAGGCCTGTGCATCACAGAATTGAAGAAACCTGTTCCACCTCTACTAGCAGTAGAGTTCTTCAGTCTGTCATATGTTGATGAAAAGCATTTCTATCAGGGTCACCCTCTCGAACAATACAGGCGCCTTCTGTGCTTAAAGAGGATACAAAAAACTCACATATAGTATCTAGAAGTTGATCATCCATCTGCAAGAAAAAAGGAACCTGCAATTTTGAATCATAAAATATGATGCAAAAACAAAAAAAATCACTGAATGGTGCAGAATTATGGGCATGCATGAAAGCTGGTTTATTTGCACAAGAGAAATAAGATTGCCAACCAGATGATGCCCTCCAAATGTCCTTTAAGGAAACAAGCATTGTTACAGAGATTGCCAAAGCAAACAACATCATCAAAGAACCGATACAAGAACAGAAACCAGTTTGACCAAAGAGTCGGTTTACCTAGTTGCATTGAACATAGCAGGTACTGGAGATTTTTCCTCTCCCAGTGAATAGAATCTGTAGTATTCCTGATGTTTAATATGATCAACTCTTATAAAAGAACACTATGACAAACCTCTTAGTTATGCACATTTTCATTAGATAGCCAATCACATTTTGTAAGATGTTAGACACTGATCTCAGTAGGTTACCTCTAGCAGATTATATCCATCATACAAGATACAATCTGCTAGAGCTAACCTATTGAGATCAGTATCTAATATCTTGCGTCATATATTCAAACACCAAGACCAATGCTCGAAGACATTTTGGTTTCTGGAAAGCCAGCAGGAACTTTCCAATGGATCCAAAAGCCAATCTCCAGACCTGCCAGCTAAATCACAAGGCTGTTCCGTTGCCATGACTACCATGACCTATCTTACCTTGAAGCACAGAGGACTATGTGACTCATCTAAACTAAATGGTATTGATGCATCTTATTATTCATCCATGTATGTCCCCATCCTTGCCAATGGATGATAGCTCAAACTGGGTAAAAACTCTTAAAGAACAATCAGAAGTTATGCACACAACTAACACAGATTAAACCAAGATAAAGAGCAAGAAAAAGATATGTGAGATGCTATGTGTAAGCACAGACCTTTCTGTAGTTGTTAAGCAAACCAAGATGAAAAGGTCCTGGTTCAATGTCAACAAACATGTTCATACAGTAAAATAGTGGCAAGCAAGAGGTATTCCTCTTCTATCTGCCTGAGAGACAGAATGATAAAAAGTAGATGAAAGAAAAAAAGAAGATATAGCTTAGCTGTGACAAATACAGATGCAAGGATAATATGAAAGAAAAACTCAGAAATGCATGCATGACAAGCGACTGAAACGTTTAATGCCATAAAATTGACAAAGTAAACTATTATGTCACCCAGCAGCATGAGTTACACATTAATAAAAATTAAAGATATTCAAGTTCTAAGATCCCAAAAGATTGAGATTAGAAAGTTGGTACCAATGTTTGATTCAAATATTTTGTTTGATAGAAGAATATATGTAAATGTTATAAATACAAGCACATAGATGATCCGTTCATAAGATTAGAGGAACATGTATCTATATCGCTTTCTAATGAACAAAGAATTACCAACCAAACCAAAGTAAGCAATTCAAGGGAAGATTAACCTATGCTGATGCTTGTTGTTAATTAGTCAAAAACATTGCATTTACCTGCAGTGGTCCTCTGTCCCAACCATACAAGTGGGTAGGTTATCATCACTGGGAAAGGGCAGGTGCTGCATGCAGTGCCTGCATACGGTATCAACTATCATGCACATAAATTTACATGTGCCTGCCACAAGGACAGCACATATGGCAGAAATGCCAATATGTCATGGTAATCGCCATCCCATGTTGACATAAGGCTAACAGGCGCATAACAGACATGATACCGGCACAAAAAATCCTTGATTGCCTTGACCAGAGTAATATCCAAATGAAGCTGGAAGGATTTTGGATGAATCAAGTTGGGAAGTAACATCTTGGAAACAAAGATGTACAGATTATCTAGCGTAAGTAACTTTGCTTCTTCAACAGTTCCAAGTTTCCAGTGGAATTATCTTTATATAGTTAACAATTCAGATGCACTTTGCTTTGCCAATTTCATCCTAATGCATGTCCCAGCCAGTTCACAACATCTTGATACTGATCTGCATGATACAAGCATTTGTATCAATTAAATATTTATGTTTATTAGAAGTACTCAAAATTCCACCAGTGCAGTGGAAATAAAACATTGATAATTATTGTCAAGGGATCCATCATTAGTCCTTTGCAATAAAGGCAAACTTGCTCCAGCAATAAACTACAGCTTACATGAAATTAACTTCCGTTAACTTTAGAGAGCAACCTAAGCTGTTTCATTTGAGATGATATTTAATGAACCAGAATGAAAACACTCATGAAAAATGTGACTGCAACTGAAACGGAGCCTATCAATGGTAACATGTCAATACAAAAGTGTCAGATACAAAGTAAATATCACATGGAATCCAACCTGGCAATAAAACTTATTCAGCTTCATAAAAAATGAAAATAGGATTGACTACATACGTGCTGCATTTCTTTTTTAGTATCCTCAACAGGCATTTACCCTCTCAACACTCTCTTTAAATAATTTTCCATAATATGCACATTGCACAATCATGACTACAAGACCCTTCAGTAATGATTACTTTCTTCATTTGTTGGTTCATTCCACGTCTGGACAGTAGTTCAATCATGACTATCATTAGCTAACATGACTAAACATTTAGATTTTAGATAAAGTTCAATGTCCGATTCCCTGATCCTAATATTCCTCTCATCAAAAGGAAACAAATAAGATAAGGGGTGTTTATATACGAAGTCAAGCTGTATGTCAGTGCATGGTAAGCATTATTATGGTTGTTGCCTTTAATTATTCAGAGAATATAGACCAAATAATTGCAAAGGCATCCATGCATGGAAAGCATTCTTGTATCCTTGAGACATTTTCAAATTTTGAGCATTTTGTAAAGAAAATATTTACTCCATTAGGAAGTGACCAAGGGAAGAAAGATATGATTGGAATGTTCGGCTGACATGATGGAGCATGACTAGATTCGAGGAAAAAAACAGTATAGTTATTTCTATTTGTATGGTATGCTAATGGAGCGCAATTGGATACAAGTCTTCCTTAATAAGAACACTAAAGAGCACGTGTTGCACCCATCCACCAGCATAAACAGTTCGGTTAACATTCAAAAAGACATCTTTTTTATACCAATCAGTCGTTCTTGCCCAACAGAACAAGCACTACAATCGTTGATACAACCCAAAAATCTGATAAAGAAATGGCAACAAGAAAGCATAAGTCGGCTTGAGGATCTCACCACAGATAAGTGAAGGGTTCCATGAAACAAGATCGATGGGAATGAGCTCCTTGGTCGGGTCAATGGAGAACCTCACAGATTTCTGCCCGTCGAGGTACGCCCTTCTACCACCGGGAAGCGGCTTACCTCGCGGAGGACCTCCCGGCCGGATGCGCGGCGAGAAGAAGACGACGAACCGCGGGGTTCTCGGAACCCTAACCCCAGTCCGAAGGATTGCGATTGCATTCCGGAGGGTGGAAGGGGAGAAGAGGACGGAGGCGAAGCCACATGATCCTCTCGAAAAGACTAGAGTGTTCACGTATCGGCCAGTCTCACATCTCAGCCGTTCACTGAGATGGTAGACCCATCTTTGGAATATCAACGGTGATGGGATCAAAGCAAACAAGAAGGGTGCGTTTCTGCCGTCTCGCAAATTTGCTTTCTTCTTTGACCATGTTTACCTTACCAGCGTCACCTACCAGTCTTGTGACTGGATGCATGCATCAGATCCACGTGGGTCCCACCTTCCGGGGTCCCTGCTTAGGAATGCGATGAAAAACGAAATAGTTTTCTTACCCAATAACAAGTCACTGCCTGTTTTACCCACCTTTAGGCGAGGGGTTCCTGCCTGGCCCACATTGTCATACGATCATAAGGTAACGGAGATTACCGGGTAAATCATCAAAGAGTAGTAAAATTATTAGCATAGACTCCGATCGGTGCCCTCAACGCTTAAGGCAGGCGTTAATATCGAGGTCGAATCCCCGCGCTCTCTCCACTATAAGTTCTCTTCCGATTTCAAATCTTGTCCGCTACTCGTACACTCGCTCGCTCGCCATGGGAGGATCTCACCACAGATAAGTGAAGGGTTCCATGAAACAAGATCGATGGGAATGAGCTCCTTGGTCGGGTCAATGGAGAACCTCACAGATTTCTGCCCGTCGAGGTACGCCCTTCTACCACCGGGAAGCGGCTTACCTCGCGGAGGACCTCCCGGCCGGATGCGCGGCGAGAAGAAGACGACGAACCGCGGGGTTCTCGGAACCCTAACCCCAGTCCGAAGGATTGCGATTGCATTCCGGAGGGTGGAAGGGGAGAAGAGGACGGAGGCGAAGCCACATGATCCTCTCGAAAAGACTAGAGTGTTCACGTATCGGCCAGTCTCACATCTCAGCCGTTCACTGAGATGGTAGACCCATCTTTGGAATATCAACGGTGATGGGATCAAAGCAAACAAGAAGGGTGCGTTTCTGCCGTCTCGCAAATTGCTTTCTTCTTTGACCATGTTTACCTTACCAGCGTCACCTACCAGTCTTGTGACTGGATGCATGCATCAGATCCACGTGGGTCCCACCTTCCGGGGTCCCTGCTTAGGAATGCGATGAAAAACGAAATAGTTTTCTTACCCAATAACAAGTCACTGCCTGTTTTACCCACCTTTAGGCGAGGGGTTCCTGCCTGGCCCACATTGTCATACGATCATAAGGTAACGGAGATTACCGGGTAAATCATCAAAGAGTAGTAAAATTATTAGCATAGACTCCGATCGGTGCCCTCAACGCTTAAGGCAGGCGTTAATATCGAGGTCGAATCCCCGCGCTCTCTCCACTATAAGTTCTCTTCCGATTTCAAATCTTGTCCGCTACTCGTACACTCGCTCGCTCGCCATGGGAGGATCTCACAGCCGCGAGGCCTCGGAGCTCTCCGATTCCGACGAAGAAGAGGGGGGAGAACAACAACAACAAGACCAAGGAGGAACCGGTCACCGATCGGGGGAAGCCCTAACCCCGACCTACTCCCTCGACGATGTGGATCGGCAGCTTCAATCCCTCAAACTCGAGTATACTAAGCCCTACTCCTCGCCGTCTCCCTCTTCCCAGAACCCTAGCCCTAAGAACTCTGTCAAGCTCTACCTCCACGTCGGCGGCAATTCCCCCGCCGCCCGCTGGGTCCTCTCCGACAAGCTCGCCTCCTACGCTTTCTTTCGGCCCTCGCTCTCTGGCGACTCCGACGGCGAGGATGAGAGCCCGTCCTCCTCCCCTTGGTTCCTGCGGATCGGCGCCAGGGTCCGCGTCAGGGTCGGTCCGGAGCTGCAGCTCAAGTCGTTGCCCGACCTGCGCCGCGTTGATTTCGTCGCCGATGGGGTGTGGGCCATCAAATTCCCCACGCTGGAAGGGTATCGGGAGTTCCAGAATCAATACCAAAGCTGCCTCTTTGAGAACACCTACGGCTTTGTAGCGAACGAGGCGAACAAGGTGAAGGTGTTCGGAAAGGATTTCATGGCGTGGGTGCGACCAGAGGCAGAAGAGGAGAGCATTTGGGGAGATGCTGAAGAATGCTTTGAAAGGAGTTCTGGGCCGTTGGCTATGCCGACCAGGGTCAACCAGGACTTGCTGGAGGAGTTCGAGGAGGCGGCCAATGGAGGTGGGATACAGAGCCTCGCACTTGGTGCACTTGACAACAGTTTCTTGGTGAGTGACTCTGGGATCCAGGTTCTCAGGAACTTTAGCCATGGGGTTCATGGAAAGGGGATTTCAGTGAATATTTCGAGAAATGGTGGCCGAGCTGGCGAGTGTTCTACACCTAAGAAGGCACTTTTGATGAAAGCAGAGACCAATATGTTGTTGATGAGCCCAGCACAAGGGAATTCCCGTGCAACTGGGCTTCATCAGCTGGACATTGAAACGGGGAAGGTTGTCACAGAGTGGAAGTTTGAGAAGGATGGAACTAATATTACCATGCAAGACATAGCAAATGATAGCAAGGGTGCTCAGTTGGATCCATCAGAGTCCACCTTTTTGGGGTTGGATGATAATACTCTTTGCCGCTGGGACTTGCGGGACCAAAGAGGGATGGTCCAGAACATTGCAATTGCAATGGAATCCCCGGTGTTGCAGTGGACGCAAGGTCACCAGTTCTCTAAAGGGACAAATTTTCAGTGCTTTGCTACCACAGGTGATGGTTCTATTGTTGTGGGATCTCTGAATGGGAAGATACGGTTATACTCAGACGGTTCTATGAGGGTGGCCAAGACTGCATTCCCTGGACTTGGATCACCGATCACTCACGTGGATGTTACTTTTGATGGAAAGTGGGTATTGGGCACAACAGACACATACCTAATACTTATAAGCACAGTCTTTAAGGACAAAGATGGAAGGGAGATGACTGGTTTTGGTGGGAGAAGAGGTCACAGGATTGCTGCTCCAAGATTATTGAAGCTTACTCCACTGGACTCTCAGCTGGCTGGCACCAACAATAAGTTCCGTGGGGGACAGTTTTCATGGGTATGACTGACACTCCCCTAGTTTTTCTTTTTGAAAATGCATAATGTACAATTTCCCGATTCATGTTTGCTGCTGATTTTTGTTGCTCAAGTTCTAGTTGATTTCTTAATTTATTTGATTGAACTAAATGCTTTGCCTTCTGGGATTAACATATTTGATTGTGTTCATGTAATTTTTGGCATGGTCTTCTAGTCACAACATTCATTGTGACATCTTAGAGTTTGTAATTTTTTTGTTGTTCTTCAAATTAGGAATTAGTAATTGTAACTTACGTTTCTGTGACTACCAAGTTCGAGTTTATTAAACATGTACACCTTCATGTTCGAAGTTTAGTTTCTTTTTTTGTTTTCTGTTTTTGAATAGAAATCTGTCTTTCATAAGTAATCTTGTCCATGACTATCATTTTTAACTTTAGCTTTTCTGTGTTTCCATGTTTTTGCAGTTATTTTTTTCATTATTCTCAATCAAAATATTTTTTTAAGAGTTACATGAGTTACACCTTTAATTAGGTATTCTTCATCTTAGTTTTTTTGTATGCCTTTGATGTCATGATTCGGTTGAATGAAATAACTGATCCATTAATTTGATAGGTCTAGAATTACGTGACTCAAAATACTTTAGCTCAAATTAATAGCAATAGATTCATTTAGTACTATAAACCAGCTCAGATCTCCTTTTACATTTGATATGAGACTGAATTACATCTTTTTCTTTTTCACTCTGACAGCTTCGTTTCTTTATTTTTTGGATTCTATCGTCCCAAACTCTCTCTGTGCCATCTTGGTGTCTTTGGACATCAAGAGGCATCGATCATCTGTAATATTCTTAATCTGTATGTTTCTCCACGGTTACTATATTTATTTCCTTCTGAATCCTATTCATCAGAACTAAAATCTTATGAAGTGTTGGTTGATTTGTTGCCTCTTTTTTTTTTCTTTTTTTTTTTTGTTGCTCATTGTGGGATATGTCATGGGTCTCCTAACTAGAGGACATGATTGAGATCATTAATGGTTTAACAAGAAGGGAGCGAAAAAGGCTATTTCTTTTGAACAAGAGTCTAGAATAGGTAGAGACATTCACCTTGGTTGACACTTGACATATTTTGTAGGATATATACTTTTGGGCAAGAGAAAAGACAAAAGAAAACTGACTTAACATAACCATTGATCTGATATCTACTTCTGTCACAGTCCATCCCTGAGAGATTGTTTTTGTCTCATAATAGAACTTAAAGACCTTCTTTTATAGAGTAGGAAATTGGTTGTCACTGTGATTACTGTTGCCCATTTGAGTTAAGATATGGGAGCTCTGAAATATTTATCCTCATTTTATTTTATTTTTGCTTGAGATGATGGACATTGCCTTGGCTTTTGTTTGAGTTTACAATGTTTGTAAAAGTATTGCATTGGCATTTTGAGTGTAGTATTTGTAGATGATTTCTGACCATGATTGATGGACCTGTCGATATGTTAGTAGAACATAGTAAGATTGTTACCTGTGTTACTGCTTGTTTGTCATTTAAGCAGACGTGTTCTTTTATTTGATATATGTGAGTGCACACATAGGACTATGATTACTACTATAAAAGAGAGTAAGATTTGAAAATCTGTTAGTGGTTTGAGTATTCGTTTCACATAATTGATTTATGAGAATGGTTGCAAACCTGAACATAGCATTGGAATTTCTAAATGTTGGTTTACAGCATTATATATTGTTTAGTGTTGCATAAACAAAATTAATTTCCTTGATCTGATATCAAATGGTTGGCATGAAAAGGATTTGATGCTCATGTTTTGCTATATTAATGACTTGGATATTTCTATTTTATAGCTGTAGGAGTAAATCTGAGCTCATCATCATATCAAAAGTATCTTTGGTACTTTAGACGAGTAAAAACACTAAGTGATTTTAAAAAGATGTTGCCAATTTCAGGACTGAATTGGTTGACATACTAACGAAGAGAAAAAGTTTGTAGAACTTCCAACTCAAACTATGGTAGCCATTGAAGTGAGAATGTGGTGGTTCTATTTGAATGTCAACATATGGTAGTGACTGGAGTGAGAATGTGGTCTCATGTGAATGTTTCACATGATGTGGTTGTTTCTTAAGCAAACGATGGAAATATATCTTGAAAATCCATATCGAATATTATATTTGAGAGGCCAAGGAGTATCTAGCGGTCCATTGAAGCGGCAGAATCTGCCAAGTAAAGTGCCTATCATGTGATTTAGCTTCTTTGCTGCTCTTTGTTGGTATGTTGGATAATGGTACTACAAACATCATGTGATCCCTTCAGAAGTAAGGGATATGAAAACTAAAGTTTATTTTCATTCTAATGTGCGTCATTTTTCTTTTTTCTTTTCATTTACTCTAACGCTCTTTTGTTAATTTTTTTTGTTTTCTTTTGTTTGTGGGTCCTTTTTCACATTGTCTCCTGTGGTTAACAGCCAGCTACGCAGTTTGCATCTCCATCGATATTTTGGTTGATTGTTTTGTGATGTCTATGCATCCAGGTGACTGACAATGGTAAGCGGGAGAGGCATCTGGTTGCGACTTTCGGCAATTTTAGTGTCATCTGGAACTTCCAGCAAGTAAAGGACAGCAACCACGAGTGCTACAAGAATCAGGAAGGGCTGAAGAGCTGCTACTGCTACAAGATCGTCCCCAAAGATGAATCCATCGTGGACAGCCGCTTCATGCACGAGAAGTTTGCGGTGAGCGACTCGCCGGAGGCTCCTCTGGTGGTGGCAACCCCAATGAAAGTGAGCTCTTTCAGTATATCAAGCGGGCGGCACTGACTTCCGACCCCTCTGCTGACCGCTGGAACCTCACGGATTGTATCAACTTGTACTGGTTCGCATTACCTCTTACGATCCTCTACTTTGGTGTCATTCTTATGTGAAAACAATTGTTTTTGTTGATATCATTCAAATTGTTTGCTCGAGGGTTAAGATGTGCGTTTCATCATCGACGGTACTTGCTTATGGTGTTGGAGAACATTAAATGTATGACAGCACCTAACTCTTACTCGTGCGGGCTTCCTGTCGATTGTCTTGGCGCATGACAGTAGCTGTCCTGTAGAGAAAGCTGCAAACGCTTAATGGGGTTAATTTTGGTTGTGTTGGGTTGTTTTAACGTGGTTGGTTGGCTCTATTGTGTCGGCAACCGATCTGATCACTCGATGATCTTAAATTTTCCTGTCCTATTACATATTGTCATTATAATAATTGCTCCGGTAAAATGCACCTTCCGTTCAAATAAAGCACATATAACATCCTACCATCAGATTTATTTATCCAAGGGAAATATATATATATATATATATATATATATATATATATATATATATATATATACATATACATATATATACATATACACATATATATATACATATATACATATATATATATACATACAGGCAGGCACAAAAAACTCACTTAAGAGTTTTGTCATGAGTCGATGCCATCGCCGCAACTCTCCGCTGAGAAGCTTAAGGTCAACATCTTGCAGATGATGGCACCAAGGACTTCTCCAGTAGGATTCATGCAAGCTTAAGAGGAGCACAGTGAAGCATCAAATGTTAAGATTAGAGAGCAGCATTCCACGCATCACTTGAAGAATTTTAGTTTAACGCCCCACATTTTGCAGATGATAGCCATGCAAACAAAATGTGGTGACTATGTCAAACAAATGCTACCACTCCGTTCGACATATCAGATACCAGAACCTGGATCTATAGCTCTCCGAACAGAGAAGGTTCATGTAACAGGTTATCGAGTAAGAGGTTCATACATGGAAGTCAAGTACCAAGTTTTCTTCCCAGTGACACCAAAAATGCTGGAGCAAGGGAAAACCAATAGGATGGCAAATACATTTTCCTCGTCCAACAGCACGCAACCCCTAGGGCCACTTAAGCTCCTGCAGCCAGAAGCATCAGAGGAGAAAAGAAAAAGGTTCAAACACGAGCAACATTTGCTTTTATTGAAGTGGCATGTCAAGTACAAGTGCAAAGCTTATGAAAATCATCACGACGACGTATCAAACGTTTGCATGATTTTATATGTAGTACATGTTCTCTGACAAAAGAAAGAAAACAAGAGATTCACTACTACTACATAGTTACACACGGTTTTTGTTCCCTATGAAGATTAAGCAAGGTGAGCATCAGTAATGCATATGGACAGAAAAATAAATGAAGTATCAGGGTTACAATTTAAATAGCAAAACGTGTTCCTGATCTGCCTTACTCTTTCATTGAATAAAATCACTCCAGCAATATCACCATCAAAGTCTCCCTGAACATTGAAGTTATAGTTCCCAAGGAGATAACCTAGGTGTTTGGGCTATCACCTTCAAAGCACAATGAAATTCTTCTTTGGAAAATATGACAAAAACTCATCACACACACACACGCAAGGTATCTGTTACTACTGCCAAGACTATCATAGTTGAAGGTCTTGGTTGCACATACAAGGAAGTAGTGGAGGGTATAGGCAGAAAAGATGACAAGTGAGACTAGAGATGAAAAGTTGGCAAATGGTGACCATGTAGAAGGAAGTGCCAGAGTAGGACACCATGGTGGCAGTTATCAGTCAAGGACGTCAAACAAGAGGAAGAGGGAGCGAGGTTTGCGGCTCAAGGAGGCAGATCTTGTGGCCTGGGCACCATAGGAGCCAAGAGCAATAATGGCTTTTTGGGGTGTCCACAACTCAAGGAATCATAATTTGTCAGGAGCAAGGCATCAGGAAAGTGTTGTCCTTTTATATAATACAAGTCAAGCTCGAAAGCTGTATCCAAGCTTCATTAAGCTGGCATGTTCAAGGCTCAAAGGCCCAGCTCACAGCCCAGGCTCAGCTTAGATATGGCCCAACTCGAAACCACACATTCCCAGACCTGAACTTGGACTTGCTTCACAAGGCTTGAATCAATGATCATTCATCAAAATATTCCTAAACAATTAGAATTGCAAAATCCATAAAAATTATATAAATAATAATCCAGCATGATAACTCAAGTTGTATGGACACATTTCAATTTTCAACTTAATGCATTATTTAATTTCAAATGTTCCTTTGGCAAAGAAAAGGCATGGAGAATAGATGAAGAATAAACTAGACATTCAAGCTTTCAGGTTTTACTTCCAAGGAGCTAGGTAATAATTACCACAAAAGAGGAATTAAGTTAAATGAAATAGAAGCAAATCAAATCTTCCAAAAAATGGATCCCTCGAAAATTTAAACTTAGCTTATACCTCACATTGAAATTCTAATTTTTGAAAATGACACAGAAGTTGAAAATATTACAATAAGAAAGGTGAACAAAGATCACATGTGATGATAAGAACATGCACACAAACACACATGGAGAGGCCAAAGGAGGATTGCACATAGTGTTTTGATCAATTGTACATGGAGAGACAAAGAGAGAGAGTAAAAGTAAAAGCAAGGGAAAAGATTAAAGACTACTAATGCAAATGGATGAATATTGGAAGAAAGAGAAACAATCACTCACACAAGTAAAGAGAAAAATTGAAAGAGGGAGGATGAGAAACACAAGGTAAGTTACATTGAATAGCTCACAGAGAGAGGAAACGTTGAGGGTTATATAAAGTTACTAAAAGACCCAGAGTCGACTCACATGTGAAACGGCAAATAAAGATTAGCAGTGTTGTAACTTCCCTCTTGTTTAACTTATGAGAATCAATTCACGAAAGCCTCCAAATAAGCACAACTTCCTTTTTCTGATAAATGGAAGCTTGCTCATGCATGACAGATTCGAGGTATCATCGAAAAGTGGTGGTGTCCTCTAACTAGACATCTTGGCCTTTCAATATAATCATGTTCCTTTCCACATATCCAAGATAATTCAAAATGACGGTGAACAAGGTTAAACAAACAACATATTTGTAATCTGAGTTCCAAACATAGCCAGCCAAATCCCTTATTGGCCTTCTGCAAGCATACGTCTAAAAAGTAATTAACCTTTATGTGCCATTCGACCACATTGCTATATTCGTAATTTGAGTTAAGCATGTAATGGATCCATCAGGTGACATCAAACCTCCAGTGGAAGTTTAATCATACTGACATGGACAAAAACCAGCAGTTTGCTCAGACGTTAAGTTTATGCATAAAGAGAAGTAATCGGACAAACCAAATACTGAAACATCTCTTTGGAAAGATATCGAGAACATCGGACACTATAACCACTTCAAACACAAAGACTAAGTCGAAGTTATTTCACGTATTGCGACCACAATTTGTCACCCCTAATGCATGAAAACCCAATTCCTTTGCTGAATCAACAACATAGACCACAAGGATTTCAGATCCAATTACCTAACCGGAGCCGACAATGATGTTGTTGATCGGGATAAAGATCAGCTTGACGAAGAACCCGACGAATCCCATCACCACGAACCCGATCGCCGTGCGGACCGCCACCTTCGAGAACTCTGCAATCCCGACCCGGCCGATCCAAACGAATAGCGCAAGTTTTAGGGAAAAAGACAAAGATCCAAGAGACAGGAAGCATTCGATCGAGCAAATCGACCGAATCGAGCGGAGAAACGATCTGACATGAGAAATGGGAGCGTCTTACCCTTGCGATCGGGCTTGTGGCAGCGCTTGACGAGGCGGACGCTGTCCTTGGCGAACTCCCTCAAGGGATCGACCGCGGAGTCCAAGGCATCCATGTCGATCGCAGATAGCAAAACCCTAAGCTCGAGATCGAGATCGAGCACTCGGCAAGCAAAGTAGGAAGAATACAGCCCCCCCAGGTCTTATACTGCCGTGCTCCAACTTTTGATCTGAACCGTCCGATATGAGACATTACATTGAATCAACGTTCCTATGATCCCTCCACCATATTGGAATGACGCGTCCACTACGCTTCGATATGCGTGGAAACTTTTGATGGTTGATCCTATGACCTACTTCTGGGTCAATGGACGGTCGGATTCTCGCGATAAATTAAGTCAAAACTCAAATCCGCCAATGACTTTAAACACAATTTTTAGTGACACTTTTTTCTCTATTTTCCGTAATAAACTAAATAAAAGATGAACTCAATGCACATGTTTTATATTTAAAAGAGATATTTTCAAAAGACGAGTAAAAATATCATTAATGTCTTAGTTAGCTCAACAAGATCCAGACTCATATGTAGGATTATTCAAGATGTCTCATAGGAAAAAATGTTAAGCACCCGAGGTATCACCTACATAAAACTTAAGAGTCAAAAAATAGTTTCCTAACTTGATCACTCTACTGTAATACAATATGTATAAATATAAACATTTATAGTAAAAAAAAAGATAAGCCCCTCTTATTCTATCTTTTATACTTAATTATAAATGGATAAAATATTTTACAAGGTGGTAGCATGTAATCACCTCCAACAACCTCCCATTGACTTTTTGTTCATATGGACAACAAATGGTAGATAGCCCATAATCATTTACCTTGAACCTTTATCCATGTGGGCAAGCAATTGGAAGGTATCCTCTATCTTTTCTTTTCATCATGAGTATCATATGATCATTACATGTCGGATGATGATTGTGTGTATTCCTTATCACTTGTCCCCCCCTTCCAAGGCATGCTTCATGGCTTTTGTGAGAAGAGTCTGAAGTGACATTTAGTTCATCGGGCATGTCAAACTTATATCCCTTCAATCCATTAATAATCTAGTAGCACGTTGAGCTTATCCGACACATCTATTCACACCCTTGTGTTATCGGGGGATGCATATTGGTTGAACAAGATCGGGTTTCTTGACCTTCTTTTATCTTCTTGACGTTAATGACTAAATGGATGTAGGAGTCAGCCTTATCGATCTCTCTGTCCATGACAAAGGAGGGGGTTGGGCTTCCAAATCCCCTCACCTTGGGCGAAGGCAAAGGTTGAACTTCCCAACCTTGCACCTCGGACTTATTTGACTTACGTCTCTTATAGTGGTGGGTTTCTTTTGAAGCAGGTCTAGTTTTCTTAACTCGTAAGCTTCGAGCATATTTGGTCTTGTGCGTCCCACCATGGCGAGTTTCGTCTTACATAGATTGGATTTTTTCGACTTACATATCTCAAGCATATTTTGTCTTGTGCCTTCTATTACAGTGAGTTTCTTCTTATACGGGTCAGGTTTTCTCGACTTGCATATCTTTGGTATATTTTATCTTGTACCTCCCATCGTAGCGGATTTCTTCTAACGTGAATTAAACTTTCCGACCTCCACACATCAACCACATTTTGTTTTTTGTCTCTCGTCAAAGCAGGTTTCTTCTAACGAGGGTTAGGTTTTCCCAATTTGCATACCTCATATATATTTTATATTATGCCTCCCACCATGACGGGTTTCTTCTGACATGAGTCGAACTTCTTAACCTCGATACTTCGGACATATTTTATCTTGTGTCTCTCGCCATAATGGGTTTTTTTTAAAAGTAGGTCGAGTTTTTAACTCACATGTCTTAGGCATATTTTATTTTATATCTCTCGTCAAGAAGAGTTTTCTTTGATGTAGGTTAGGTTTTCCCAACTCATACATTTATGTTTTTTTAGATATTCTTTGCATATCAATTGCTTGTACGCTTTTTGAGATAATTTTCGTACATCAATCACTTGTGTGCTTTTTAAGATGGTCTTTGTATATTGATCATTTGCATGCTTTCCAAAATGCCCCTTCATCAATTAATGTCCCATTGGAATTAACCCCAAGAGACACTTTATCATCATCGTAGGTGGATAGAGATTGATCACCTCCCTATAAATCTCCCTTGAGCATTGGGGGGTTGAGATTCATTCTTTTATTGGAGCCTTCAAAGACTCTTAAGAGTCATCTCTACTTAGATTCGATTGCCTCCAAGGTGGGTCGGTTATATAGCTTTGTGCCTTTTAGGTATATCGGTTCAACAACACCTCGGTCTTTTAGCATCTCGCTCTTTCACCTTCATATCGGTAGGTCAGGATGTCTTTCCATTGTCGCACCAGTTCCTCCCAATCTCATGATCGTCAGTCAATCGAGGAGGTTGATGCTTCATCCTTGGACAACCTAAGGGCGGGGAAGTCCTGACCTCCCCCTCTTCATGAGAGTTAATTCTTATGAACTCTAAGGTTGTATGGGTCTTAGAATCTATGAAAAGTATGTACAATAAAGACTTAGTAGTGAGTACATAACTCTTGAATCACTTACAGATCAAGTACTCCATTATGGTCGAATTTGATTTGAAAATCTCTCAGCTCGATGACCAGCCATTTGACCCCATGTTCAGATCCTTTTGTTTATCTTTTAATGCTCTAGAGGCAGGACTTTATTTCTTTCTCCACCCAGTGAGTTTCTTGTCTTCAATACTAGAGGATATCACCCTCACATATGACTCTCCAACTTATGATGTTATTTAGTAGTGTTTATCGGAAAATCTTAATATATCGATATTACCTCGACTCACACACTCTTTACTGCCTACTTTCAGTTATGCAAGAAAAAAATAGCTACTACTTGGCTCCTTAATTGGGCTTCAATTTTAGTGGTACCCCTTCTAATAATAAAGTTTAGAAGAAGCATTTTTTCCTTATAGGTTCAGGTCGGGGTTGAGGGTTCGATCTCGCTTAGTCGACACATCTCATAAATAATATGATTCCCTTCTTGTTAGATAAGGAGGCAAACCAAGTGCTTCAGTTGAGTAATATACTCTATTCTTTCGAGGTTATTCGGAAGATGGATAAGGACTAACTAATCAACGCAGGTCTTAACTCGACTCCTTAGGGTATGATTTAAATGTCTCGTCCTCTCTTTTCTTTTTGTACCTTAAATAGAGCTAATATGTGTAGCCTTGTGGTTTTGATCTTTTGTATATATGGACCTTCAAGCTTTGAAGAATAAGAGAATTGGTTCCTCTTCAAATAGGGCAGTGGCTTCTTCGATTCCTTTAATTACTATTTGTGAGCCACCTACCGAAGTTTCAGGCCTGACTCAGTCGATCGTCCTTCTAGCGTCAATAAGTCAAAGAAAAAGAGGGTCATGAGGAAGGTGTCTCGCCCCTGACGAGACAAGAAACATGAGAGGGAGCATATTCCCATTAAGAAACTTAACGAAGTGTCTCTTGCTCTCGAGGGGTCGATACCTCAAAGGGCCCCAGAAGTTTAAGGTCCTTTTCGGGGAAAAAATGAGGGAGGTAGAGGTCAATGTTTAACCTATGCAAGGTCAAATCCCTATACTTCATAGCATTATAGATAGCTAACCTACTAAACCTAGCCCCGAGTGCACTACTACAACTAAGATGAGAGGATTTACAAGAGAAGTAGAAAGTATAAGGCGACAGTATAATGGTAGAGCAATACTACTAGGGGTCCTTATACTTAGGGGTGATAAAGCAGATTTATTGCTCTCCCTCGGAGGTTTTGATTGCTCTCCCTCGGAGGTTTTGATTGACATATGCTACCACAATAAAGTACAAGTAAGTTAAGCTATGGCTAACCCTTTATTTCCTTATTACTTACCCCATTGTCTTTAGTTTGTAATATTACCATTATATTATGACTCTTATTGATCATGTATGGGACGTTAGCTCCGTCATCCACCAATAGTTTCTAATAATCAATAATCTCCATGAAGAAGTGGAGGGATTGAAGAATAAGAAAGGAGACATTGTGCTCATTGCTAACGCAAAAGCTCGAGGGGATGAGCTAGCGAGGCAACTAGAGAAGGTCGAGTGATGCCTTGTCAATTACATTGAGCAATTGAGAGGGGTCCAGAGTAATAATCGGAACATTTAAGAATGAGCTATCAGGAATTACCCTAGAGCTAGATTCAAAGTAGACCTATAACTAAAAGCTTGTTGAGTGAGTCATCATGACTGATGAGCAAGTCATGAGCATCACTTAGTAGGTTTGGGGCCTGAAGGCATTAGCGAGTGAGCAATACATGATACCAAAGTATCAGGAAGAGGTAATCACCAACTACAAGACCTATGTCGGGTTCAGGAGCGGCTTGGAGAGATTGGGATCGTCTTATATCATTACGGGTACTATATTGCCTTATCTCATTTCAAGGTGAGGCACCTTAGAATGGAGCTCAAAGAGGATTCATTCACTGATTATCCTGAGAATCAACAAGTTCTGATAGCACCTGAAGTGCCTTTTGATTACTGTCCTAACTCATCACCTCATCACAATGCCTAGCCTATTACCTCATACTGTGTTGGTTTGAGTCATCCGGTATGTTTACCTAACTTGTTTCTTGTGTCTTCTATTTGTAGCATCTTTAATATTGTTCATCCGACTAGTTCTTTATCTTGGTAAGTCGGGGCTTCATTTTAAGATGTAGAAACTTGATCGAGTTAATGTAATCCCTTTTAAGGTAATGAAACTTTCTTTTTTTAGCTTACAATATTGCTATTAAAAGTATATATACACTTTATAATTGACGCCAAATATCGACGCTTGGGGCGTAGTCTCCCTGACATAATCCTAAGAGACATCTTAGGAAAAAACTTGTTTAGGTTTGCAATATGCCATGTCCTTAGTAGCACCACTCCTTCTATTATCTTGAGGCAATAGATTTCATCTTGGATGACCTTAATGACTCGATATAACCCTTGTCAATTTAGCGCTCGCTTATCCCGGGATTTAGTTAAGTCACCATATTCAACTTTCTAAAGCACTAAGTCTCATAATCCAACTCTGCGTGAGCGAACACCTCAGTCATATAGCTTGGCTACATTTTTAATTTCTCAATGCCCTTAGTGTGCTTCTTTAACCTCACAGATTAGGTCAAGTTCGGCTCAAAATTCTTTAGAGATTTTCTTATCAAAAATCTCAATCTGAGGTGTTGGAAAGACTATCTTTATGATACAAATGATCATTACCTATGTAATACTAGGTTTAATGTTGCTTCACTTTTTAAGCCAATGTAGTGCTCGTGGAGCATGTTTCATCTTTTTTGTAGCATAGAATCTTATCTATCAAACTTGGCTCTTCTTTGACTATATTCATGTTATACTTCTTAATGGTTCGAGTTGGTAATATCTTGACAACAAATAGCCCTCTTTCAGGGCCCAGGTCGATACTAGTCTAGTAAGTACATTGATTTGAGCATTCTTTTTATAAGAGACTTACAACACATTGAGTCGAGAGAAGCTGTGGGTTAATCTTTACACCTCGGCATGGTACTTTACCATGGTTGTATCTCAGGTTTCATAGTTCCCCTTCACTTGGTTGACGACCAGTTATAAGTCATTAAACATTGTTAAATCTTAGACTTGAAGCTCTTGGGTAAGCCAGAGCCTAAGAGAAATGTCTCATACTCGGTTTCATTATTAGAGATTTTGAACTCAAACTAAAGAATTTGTTTATACACTTATTTATTTGGGCCTTTCAAGATGAGTCTAGCATCGCCCCCATCTAAGATGGCAAAGCCATCCACGAATAGTATTCAAATTAGTATAGTGTGATTGGAGAGTTAATTCTGAGATATAGTCTACCGACTCCTTGAAACATATCAGATGTTGAACTCATCCAGCTCTACTAACCACCTCAACAATCAACCTGAGACATCAAATCAAGAGAGAACTTGTTTGACTAGTTGGTCAATGATCACCTACATAACAAGCACTTAAAAATAGGGACAAAACTTTTTTGTTGTCAATATTAGCGCAAATGTGAGCCTCTCAATAGGGGGGTACCGTTCCTCGAGCCCACTTAAAATATAATTGATATAGTAGATAGGCTTTTGAACTATTTAGTCATCCTATACTAACATCTGGCTAATAGCTATGTTAGTGGTAGCAAGGTGTAAGTTTTGAGTTTTGCTTGAGATTGAGGAGATGAGTTGTGATAATTAGACGAGGTGATCATTCAGTTTTTCAAATGCCTCATAACACTCCTTTATCCATAGAAAGCCATTTGGGTTCTTTAATGCCAAAAAAAAAGACAAACATCTATCACTCGAGTATTCTATTGAACTTCTTTTACCAACCAACGTGGGTGCATCTTTAATATAGCTTGCACCTTCTTAAGGCTTGCATATATTCTTCATTGGTATGCGATGAATCTGAATAACTTTCCTGAGTTGACTCTGAATGTGCATTTGGTTAGATTGAGACACATGTTAAACTTCTTTATGACTTGAAATATTTCGGCCAAGTCTACCAAATGTGAGTCGATTGTCTCGCTAGTTACTATCATATTATATATACTTTAATGTTTCTCCCGATCCGATGTTTGAATATCTTATTCACCATTTCTTGGTATGTTGCCTCTATATTTTTTAACTCGAATAACATAACTTAGTAGTAATATGTCTCGATAAGTGATAAAGGAAATGTATTTACGATCCTCAAGTGTCATTTGATTTATTTATACTCTAAGAATGTTTTCATAAAAGTGAGGAGCTTATGACCAGAGATAGCCTCAACCAACTCATCAATTTGAGAAAGAGAATACTTGTTCTTCGGACATGTCTTATTGAGATTAATATAATCATCACACATCTTTCAATTTTCATTAGACTTTTTAACAAGTACAACATTGGCGAGTCATTCAAGTTACTACACCTTAGTAATATACAATGCTCCTAATAGCTTGTCTATCCAATCACTAATTATCTGCTTGTAGTCGGGAACAAACTTATGAGGCCTTTCCTTAACTAATTGTGTCTTAGGATAAATGTTTAAGTAATGTTGAGCTACATTAGGGTCGATTCCTAATGTCTTTTTGGCGACCACGTAAATACCTTAGCATTCTCCCGAATAAAGTTGATGAGTTGCACCTACTAGTCATAGGTGCTCTGTAAGCCAATCACGTGAGTAATAACATATGTGATACGATACACACTCTTTTTACTTATTATTTATTCGATATTGTTTCTCATTTTATGTTGCCTATTATATATATAGTAATGTCCATAAATCTGTGTAATATGAATTGGATCATGATGATATCATGATAATGAAACCGATTCACTTTAAACACAGACTATAAATAATCTCGATTATATGTTACTCGAGAGGGATATCGAGATAACCGGACATATTGATATGCTGTATATTTGTCCATATGATGGAGGCGGCTAGTCTCATAGCTACTCATGTGAGGACACTAGGGATACAGTACATGTGCTTATTGGAGAATGAGTTCACTAATCGATGCACTCACGAAATGCTAGATGATTGATGATCTCTCATTGTCATATAATGATTCTATCATCCTAATAGTGTATCTGGTCCTTCGACTTGATATACCAAGGATGCCCTGTATGAGTACTCATATCTTTGATATCGAACTTATAAGTCTAGATGTTCCAAATCTAGCATAACCGGTCATCGGGAGTGGTAGTCAAATTTATTAGGGTAATCGAGTGTTGATGGAGGATCATTCACTCTCAATATCATGAGAGAAATATCTTATGTATTTTTGCTTAAGCAAATACTTGGTCATGATTATTCGAATTAAGAGAGAAAGAGTTCTCCGGGAGAATCCGATTAGAGTGAGACTAGAGTAGAACTATATGGGCCTAATAGCATCATACTTGATATACGATCTTTATGATATTAGATGGATAATGGACTATAGTTACATGGTAATTGAGGATAGACGAGTCCAGTAGATTGGATTCTCCTATATTGTTTGGGGACCCTATATAGTAATGTCCATAAATCTGTGTAATATGAATTGGATCATGATGATATCATGATAATGAAACGATTCACTTTTAAACACAGACTATAAATAATCTCGATTATATGTTACTCGAGGGTTCCGGACATATGATATGCTGTATATTTGTCCATATGATGGAGGCGGCTAGTCTCATAGCTACTCATGTGAGGACACTAGGGATACAGTACATGTGCTTATTGGAGAATGAGTTCACTAATCGATGCACTCACGAAATGCTAGATGATTGATGATCTCTCATTGTCATATAATGATTCTATCATCCTAATAGTGTATCTGGTCCTTCGACTTGATATACCAAGGATGCCCTGTATGAGTACTCATATCTTTGATATCGAACTTATAAGTCTAGATGTTCCAAATCTAGCATAACGGTCATCGGGAGTGGTAGTCAAATTTATTAGGGTAATCGAGTGTTGATGGAGGATCATTCACTCTCAATATCATGAGAGAAATATCTTATGTATTTTTGCTTAAGCAAATACTGGTCATGATTATTCGAATTAAGAGAGAAAGAGTTCTCCGGGAGAATCCGATTAGAGTGAGACTAGAGTAGAAACTATATGGGCCTAATAGCATCATACTTGATATACGATCTTTATGATATTAGATGGATAATGGACTATAGTTACATGGTAATTGAGGATAGACGAGTCCAGTAGATTGGATTCTCCTATATTGTTTGGGGACTGCGACGTAGTGGCCTAGTACATTCGTAATCGATGAGTCGAGTGAATTATTATAAAGATAATAATTCATGAAGATAATAATTCACTAATCTAAAATGAGTTCTAACATATATGACTCATGACCAGCTCGATATTAGACCTAGAGGGTCACACACGTAGGTGTTATGATGAGTAAAGGTTCGAACATGAGATATTCGCTAGAGCTCCTATCTTATTGGATATCCAATAACCTCTTGAATTATTGAATCCTATGGATAAGATCCAATAAGAGCCAATAAGAGATTATTGGGTAGAGATCCATAATATCCAATAATTGGATGGAGATCGAAGAGGCTTAGATAAGTGAATGGAGATCTAATATCTAAAAGGACAAGATCCATTAGGGTTAAGTTAATAGGAACCTCTATAAATATGAGGAAAGAGGCATATGCTAAACCCTTTTCTAGTTGTCACCTTAGATACTTCTCTCTCCCTCTCACCTCACCCAACAACCCTAGTTTGGGGCATGTGGATAGCAAGAAGGGTCGACCCCCTTCTTGATCGATTTTCGTGCACCAATTTTCGCATGACGACAAAAAACTATTTTATGTGAACAATCTAAGAGTTTTGCTTCTTTTTTTTCGCTACACATATGATGCTATCCTAAGTTTTCTAATAGTACTCGTCTCTCTTCGAGAAGTGTCGCCCCAACTTTGATAAATTGATCAAATCGAGCTCTATCTAAAGGTGCTTTAATCAATGGCTTCACCTATTTAGGATGTGGGGTAGACTTGACGAAGTCTCATGAGTCCATAGGTAGTGCTTCGGATTAGACCTTCTTTAGTAGGAAGATCGTCATCATGTAGCACTAGCGCAACTCCCTTGGGTTGCTTTTTAGATCCCCAATGTCGGTTCTCATTAGGAACTTTATCACCATATGGTAGGTTGACACCATCGTCCTTAGTTTACTTAGCATGGATCGACCTATGATTGCATTGTATACCGAGGAATATCCACTACTATGGATTTGGCCAGTATCGTTTTGGAGCAAGACTTGCCTTTGAATGTGACGTGTAGGTTCACGATTCCGAGATGAAAGACAGAACTACCAATGAATCCCATCAACAAAGAAATCATTGGAGTAAGCCGTTAGTTGAGAACCCAAGTTTTTAGACAGTATCAAAGTAGAGGATATCGACAGAGCTACCTATGTCGATCATGACCCTCTTCACTCAGATCGTTCGTTCCTCCTTTGCCACAGTGACCTCGGGGTCAAGGTGGATTGTGGTCGCTTATATTTTAATCTTTTACGTGACTCCTCATGCTTATTAGAGATCATTGCCTCAATGACAATGTATTGTTTGGCCCTCTGAAGTACCTCTAGTACCATCACTAATAACCTTTCCCCTAATGACTAGGCTTGAGCCTCATCATAAATGTTTGTATTATGAGTGATGGATGGATCTCTACCACTCCTCAAATTTCATTGGTGAAGCATATGATGAAGTCTGCTAATGTCTCATCCTCCCCTTGCATGAGTCTAAGAAGCATTGTTGTCGATAGTCTTTGACACACATTCTCGAGGAAGTCAAGTTCAAACTCTCTCATGAGCTAGGAAAAAAAACTAATGGAAAACGATTTCGAGCGAGTGTTCCATTCTTATGCTGGCTTTCTTAACATGGTTAGAAAGATGCAACATATTAAGACATCCGAAGTGTCATACAATAAAATTTAAGCACAAAAAACTGTAATATACTTTATCGGGTCAACACTACTATTAAATGCCTCGAACGAAAAGAGTAAAAGTTTGGTGGAATCGATTCTTCCTATATTTTTTAGGTGAATGACGATCGACCTATGGTAGGGTTGACCAATACTTCTTTTTTGAATTGTTGAAACTCTCGTTGTATCTCCTCTAAATGTTGATCTATCTATTGTAGTTGGATCAATAAGGAATCATCTTTCAAATCTATTGATTTGGTTTCAGATTCAAGCAAGATAGAGTGGTAGTGTGATCTGCTGGATTCCATAGTTAATGAGTAAAATGCCCCCTCGAGCGATGGTTCGATAAGTCTCGAGTGCTTTTAGAATGTCAACACCATATCGATTGGGGGAACCTCGATGGGTACCAGCACCAGTGGTGATTAAGCTAGTGATTACGATTGAACTGGTGGTGTCGAATGTTGGGCTAATTGAAACAAAAGTGGAGCAACGATCTACATTATGTCTGTTAGCATCTGTACTTGCTGAGTGAGATTTAGAACAACTCAACAAAGACATTGAGATTCAAAAACACTTCAACGGAGACAAAAAAAAAAAAAAGTAGGAGTCATGGTATAAAACAATAATTTTCTTGAAGAAAACAGAAGCATACAAAGGCCGCATTTCCATGATCCACAGATCGGATATGAAGCAGCACAAAAAGGTTAGCAATAGTTCAGACAACTAATAGTTAGGTAATATACTGGTAGGCAGGACATTTATTGTCCGAGCACTAAATTCTAACAGCTCTGCTGAGATTGACCATGCCTGCAGAAGCCTCCATCTGTGAGCCTCTCACAACTGTCCTCCCGGTACTACCGTAGTAGCCGCAGCCGCTGCCCCGTGACTCCTGTCCACTCCGATCTCTCTGAAACCCTCCACCGGTTGTCCTGCCATTGTATCCAAGGCGCCCTCCATAGCCACCACCCTGCCTACCTCGCGAGGCCGAACCAGCATTGTCCTGCCATCTGCCAGTGGCTGCCGAGCTAGTATAGTCCTGACCCTCTCTGCGTCTGGGTGGCAGTCCTTCAAGGCCCCCGCCGATCCTTGCCTCAAATGCCCTCTCGTTGTTTTCAGCTAGAATCACAAGCTTATCCGCCATCTGAAAGAGTAAACCCTGCAGCCTAGTTTGCTCCACATTGTGGCAGACAACACACTTTGTTGGTTGATCCCAGCTGGTGTGCAGCTCGTCCATGATCATCATCTTACTAACGATGCTGTGGACATGGGCCTCAGAGACGTCAAACATTAAAGTAAGCTGGCTTAAACTCAGGGAATCGTAGCAGGATGAGAATGCAAAGAGATAAGTCCGCAAAGCCTCTTCCTTGATCTTGGACTTCAGCATCTCTAGCACATTTTCTTGGTTTCTAAGAAGCTTCCAGATGTCAAGAGAGTTGATGACATCAAAAGCTTTCCGGTGATCTCCCTTGCGAAGGGCCCTTGTGGCAGCCATAATATGGTCCCTTACATTCTCAGGAGGACCAACAAACGTCTGTCTCTCACTCACTTCAAGCAGCCTCCTGAATGTCCTGCTGATGGGCTTGCGCTTTGGATCATATGTGGTAGCAGCCATGTTTGGGACCTCGAGGAGCATCGCACATATCAGGTGAGTCGCCTCAAGGAGCTCAAGGTTAATGTGCATGTGGTAAGGCATCTGCCTTCTCCTCTCAGCCTTCTCCTGATGAAATTATTCAAGATGATAAAACATTTAAGTCAAATTCAATCACGGTTGATAATGCACATCATCAAAAGGAAAATTAAATTCATTCTGCATAAACAACTGAAGAGGGCATATAACGCCATAACAAGTAACACTAAACCACAAGAAATAAAAATTGCAACAACACTTAACAAAGAGGATATCAAAGATAAACTATCATAGAAAAGAACAATCAAGTAATATTTCACATTCAAAACAATAAATCCTAGAAAGCAAGCTGGTGAAAATAACAGCTTAATTGCATGGAATTATGTACACCAACAGAGGTGTTCTAAAAAATACTAACCTGAGAAAATAAATTTAACGAGAGAAAAGCTTTACCAGGTAAAAAAAGACATGATTTAGAAAAAAAAGCTACTGCATATATGCATGCAGCAGATTCCATATATTTTATTAGAGTGCCAGATAAAGACTGGCACTCACAATCAGCTTCACCTTCAGAGCAAGATGACCAAAATCATTCATGCTGAGAACTGTCACATCAGACAGACTATTTTCTTGTTCGACAATATCTTGCAGTTACAACAGAGGTACATGCACCTATAATTCATGAAATATTACTGGAGGAATCATAAATGATGGATACAGGCAAAGAAACAATAAGGCAACAGTCAGAAAATATCAGCCTTACCAAATAAACATAAATAAAATGCATGGATGAAAATGGAAGACTCATCAATAATGCTACACTCTCGATTGAAAGCTTTCAAACAGAAAGACAAAGTGATGTGAATGAAACATCACCCAAACTTGTGAATCACAATTATATACACCAATACGATAAATGATAAAAGTCACTCTATATGTTCATCCAACTTGCTATGCTTACAGATTAATACCTTTCAGAAAAATTTCTGGATGTGTATCTAAGAAATGTTTTGAGCATTTATTATATACTTGTTAATATCAAAAATTAAATCAGTTGGAATTTGATGAAAACAATAATTCAGTAGCAAATTGATTTTTTTTAGATGCTAAGTTGCTGTAGGATTATACTACACTTGCTGTAATATTGATCTATCCTCACTGTGGTATCAATAACAGATCAATCCTACTAGTTTACTCAATATAAAGAGAAACCAATTAATCTGTAAGAAAAAATAAACTATAGTGAGTCATAAGATACCTGCTCAGGAGTTTTTTCATGGTAACGATTTTGTGACATGCCTTGTGCCAGTAACTCTTTTACCCTACCACCTTGATAAAGTTCAAAGAGACAACCATGAGCTTCCTGTATCAACCCTGCCCTGAAGGCACAGAGCCCAAGTTGGGCCATTACTCTGTTGAACAGGATTTGTGAAGATATATCCATGAGCTGTATACCATCCTGCAAATGGCTCATCAACAGAAGATCACGAGCGACAGGGAACTCATCAAAAATCGCATGGTGATAGATATCACACAGCATAGCCCTGGCCTTGGTTCTCTCATCACCATATTTGTAGATAAGAGACACCAGTGCATCCACCAATGCCCTACTGCTTTCGGGAAAGGTAGCCCTCCTAGGCACGATTTCAGGAATCGGGACAAAGTCTGGTGGGCCCCTACTTTCCTGTACAATCTGATTCTCATCACTTTCATCTGCATCTCCACCCTCCTGACCAGCTTCTGTTTCAGCCTGCTCTGCCAATTTCCTCATTGCATCATAAACCTCCTGAGGTTTATAATATATAAGCTCAAGCCGGCGCAGTGCTACCTTAGAAGCTGCCTTGAAGTCCCCAATCCTTTCAAGG
Organism: Musa balbisiana; assembly: GCA_004837865.1. Taxonomy (NCBI): domain Eukaryota; kingdom Viridiplantae; phylum Streptophyta; class Magnoliopsida; order Zingiberales; family Musaceae; genus Musa; species Musa balbisiana. Next base: position 8,972,055 of record CM017196.1, on the reverse strand, counting down.
TACTCCTGAAGATTCTGTGCAATGACCAAAAACAGAGGTTCGTCCCTAAGCCTCTCGACATACTCTCGAGTGTGTGGATCAATACACTGCAAACTTTTAAAAAATTCTGAATCAAGGCGCTCAAGGAATGCAACCAAGTTTCCCCAGACCCGAACTGTTCCCTTGTGATCTGCACCCTTCTCGGTCTCATGCTCATCAACCTCAACTGTATCATCAACCACAATATTAGGATACTGCTCAAGGATGTCAAGAACAAGAAGCATATTCCCGACACACTTCTTCCAAACATTGATAGGCATATGACCAAGCAAGCTTGGGTTGACATCAAATTGTGCCGATATTACACTAAAAAGAATCTCAAGCTTCTGAGCAGGTGTTTTGGCAACACGAGTCAAGAAAGTAAGCTGCTCAACCTGCTCCACTCTCCCTGTTCCCTTTTTACCCCTAGCTGCCACAATCTCTTTAAGCTTCTTGGCAATGACATCCCATGTGATCTTGCTTGGGTCCTTCATGAACTGCTTGTCCATGAGCTTATCCTTCCTGCTCATCTTCTTCTCCCAGGTCCCAGCATCCTCAGCCTGCTTATCATCTTCCTTATCCTCGCTCTCATCATCGGACATCGTAATCTTTGATGGGTCCTCCTCTACCTCCGAGCCCGACTCTTCATCCTCATCCTCATCTTCAGCTGCTTCATCCTCGCTGTCTGGCTTTTCCCGGTACTTTGTTATCAGCTCCTCATACTGTTTGTTATTCTTCTTCAGCTTCTGCTTCATTGAGTTCAGGGCCTTAGCATTGCTGCTGCTCATCTTCTTCTTAGCATCCTTATTAGCCATGGACTGAGACAACGCCTGAGCCAAGAAGTCCTCCAGCATCACCAACGCCTTAATATAAAGGTTCGGGACCTTCACAGACTCTGTGACCCGCATCACCTTCTCCAGCTGCTTATTGATCTTTTCAAAACTCTCCTGCAGACTGACCCAATCATTGATCTTCATAGCATTCCTCATCTGATCGATAGTGGTGGCCATCTCATCGAACCGCTTGTCCCGGGCCGACTTCACCACGCGGTGCTGCCCGTCCGAGTCATCACTATCACTTGCTTGATCTCGGAGGTAGCGGCTCCTGGCGATCGCCCCGTCAGCATCGCCAGCGGGCTGCTCAGTCTCACTCCCCTCCTCATATTCGCTGTTCTCTTCCTCCTCCGTGTCGCTGTCACCGCCCTGAGACAAAGAAAGGACTTTTGAGAACCGTAAACGCACAGTTAGGATTCACATCTGACGACCCAAGCGCACCTGTGTCCAAAAACGCGAAGCCATCGTTGTTGCCGATCCCCCCTACCTCGAACAGGAAAGAAAAACCCTAAAATTTCACAAGAAAAGGGTTCGCATGAAATTCTGATCGATACATAAATATACAACCTCAGCACCAACACATGAAATTCTGATCGAGATATAAATAGATCGTAAAAGGAGGAGGAAATCGAGAGGATCTACGAGACAAAACAACAACAAACCAAATCGACGGAGAGGGGACCAGAGACTGATGAGGCGAGACGGCAGTTTGCAGAGACGCTTACAGAGACGAAACAGCGAGGCGGCAAACCGAGGAATCGGCCCAAGTATTTACATGGTAAGAGAGCACGGATGATTCCTTATCACGCGCTTCTCACGTGAGTACGATCTAGGGTTACGCGTGGCCAGTCGAGAGGACTCCAGTCCGGTCTGCTAAACTAACAAAAAGAACCGGACCGGACTCGAATAATAAAACAATGGAACAAATTAAAATGGCAAAAATTAAAAATCTAATTATCTTTATTAAAGTGAGAAAACAACATAATAGACCCAAAGTGGATTCACATTAGCACAGGAAAGTGGATTTATAATTGAAATCATATTAGCAAAGTATATAGAACATGTCAAAGTGGATTTACATACAAATTGAGCTGAAATGGCCTCCCAAGAAAGATGGATTGCATCAACAGTTCCACTCTCCATTGTAAGTTTGGGAACTCAGCATCAAGAAAGTATGAGCAAATATGATGACTTTGAGATAGAATTGATTGATCTACAGAACTATATATGGATTACTGAGCTTTCTTATATGAAGAATACTGTTTACAGTCTCATGAAACCCGAGAAAAGAACTCAGCTATCATCAGCATCAAAATCTATTGCATCTGAAGCAGTACTCCTTCTTCCTATATTCTTTTACCATCATCATCATTTGAGTTCTCTACAAAGCATAGCATGAAACGATCAAATAACACCGTGAATCATCATTTGCCAGTGTGAAGCTTTGTTGGATTGGCATTGACTGTGTTCTGTTTTAAGTTGACTACGGATGACACACTGGAGCTCTTCAGATGAAGTCATCTACTCTTTGTGTGCCAATCTGCTGATCTCCACCTTCCAGCACTGACCTTTCCTAGTTAACTTATTCATTGTAAGATCACGCTCGGATCAAACTCAAGGATCCAAAGAAGATGATGGTAGGATGAGAAGGTCTTCGATATATTTAGCTAAATGACTTGCGTAAGCCACCCAGCAACGTTGCATGTGCATATGCATGCATCCGTTCACACACACGTACGCGTCACCAGGCTTGGGGGTGGGATGCAGAGATCCGATCGCCTCACCACCGTATCTCTTGCTCGGTTTAGGCCAAACCACTGTCAGATCGATCTCCCAAGGAGAAGCCTCTCTGCAAAACCGTCGCACTTGTTAGCTTTCTGGGGTTTCCTTCCTCTCTTGCTTTCTTTGAGATTTCTGAACCCTGAGAGCTCAGCCGACCCTAGCCGTAATTATTCCGGCGCACAGAGAATCCATGCAAGACTTGACGACTTCTCCCCATCGTAAGATTTCTCTGCAACCGTTCTGGGAAGTGACAACTCAGGAGGAGAAGGTTGGCTTGCAAACGCAGCTCTCTGTGGTTTGGGGCATTGCTTGCTTCCGATGCCAAACTTGCTGTTCTTGTGATGAGCTCCACCACCCGTATCAGCTGATGCCTTTCATCTCTGCACGGGGTTTAACGTGGGGTTTGACCCTCTCCACCATTTGCAGATATTGATTTCTCGGTTGTGGGGTGTCGCTGCCGCTCCTCGTGGAATATGGTGTGAGACTGTCGCTGTGTAAAGTTGTGATGTGCATGGAATCCTTAGCCCTGTCGAGTCATATGTTGCTTGTGTTTGGGTGGTAATATGCACGATAGATTTGTGGCATAGAGATGTATAAAACTTAAGCTTTTTATGGCTTTTCCAAGCAATTGCTTCAAGAAATAATACCTTAATGTTTAATATATCTAATTATTATTTTTTATCCATCAGAATCCAATACATAAAAATGACAAGGCACCCACCAATGAAGCATCAATTGGATGTGACACCTCAGACCTTAGAAATGATGAAACAGATATATTTCACATCAGTATGATATGAAAAATATTTTTTTTATTAATTCACTAAATATTCTTTAATCAACACTATCTAAATTAATCTTTCAAGAATATTTTTCAATCTAAAATTGGAATGCTAAAACTTCTTACAAATCTATTTGGTTCAATAATAAATTAAAGTCAATTTAATCGTTGGAGAGATCATATTCGACGTATTTTGACATAGTCTCTAATAAGAATAAACTAAAATATAATAAAAAAATAAATTATTTTTCCTGATCAATCAAATTTGTTTTCCTCTTCAAACATGATAATACTCAAAATAAATAAATCAAATGACCAAAACTGACCAGAGTTATTCCACAAGAGAATGGCCTTTTGATGGATTTTGAGTAGATTTACTGTGGTTTGTGTTGATGGAGATATTACCCATGTAGTTTTCTCGTGCTAATTTTCGGACATGGAAATAGTGCGATTGAGCAGGGAATAAGCAAATAGAGAAGCAAGCAAAAACCCAAATTGCATGACCAAAGCATGCAGGAGAGAAAAGCCAGTCTTGCTGGCTTTCATTCAAATCCAAAGAAGCTGATTGCTGCAGGAGGATACGTAATAGTTTATGAGAATTGGCTGATAATAAGGTGCACAGCATTCCATCGAGTTGCAGGGAAGCTGATGATGCCCATTGTTAACACTGTTAATTGAAAGAAATAGGTTCTTTACATGACTTCACCAAGGAAATCTATTAGCTGTAGCAGCACACTTACATCTTTGTAAATGATCACACAGAGAATAAAAAATTAGAGATGGAATAGATCATTAGTTACCAACATCATGGGCCCTAACCAGTCATTAGCATATGCCACCACCTTCACTTGTATCAACAGTATGTTGGGAGCCAACACCTGCAGTACTCAAAGCCATTTAAAATCCTGGAAACAGAAGAAAAAGTTGATGCATCATGTTGTGGAGCTTTCTGCCACTTTAGCCAAAGATTTGTTTGTGATAAAGATGATCACTGGGCAAAATCTATCTGAAGAGAAGCTCATTGGTTACTGTTGATAACTAATTTTTGAAGGTTTAGTGATGAGCTTAGGTCATATAGTTTACTTTCTACAACAGTAGCAACATTAACAGTAGAAGTTGGTTCTTTCCTTTAATTCTTACTAATCCTTATCATACTAACAGTAGCATGAATGTTGATGCCTTCTAATCATGATTTAGATGAGTTTCTATGCTCTAAAACAATGTCTAGATGTCAAATAACATGAGAATTAATCTTGGAATAGCTCCAAAAGCACATGTGAATATCTACATGCACATGGAATTCTGTCATAGTGCTGGATTTGTTGGTCAGTAAGTGTATGAGATGCTATAGAGGAAGCTCGACACTGTAAAACTTTTGGTCTGAGTGAACAACCAAAGTATGTAAAGGAGCAAACAGATTACATGTAAAATATCCTATATGAGAAAGAATAAGGGAAATAAATGATACAAGTCATTCTTCAAAAGAATTAAAAAAGGGACACACCCAACATATTTTCTGAAAAATTGGAGTTCTTGATATTCTAAACATAAAACCATCTGAGATTGTCTTGGTACAATGACAGACATCCCAGCCAAGTAGGAGGGGTTACTGCAGCCTTGACTCCACTACAGAACTGGTAGAGTTCTTGCACTGCCCAAAGAACTAGAGCTGAAAACACCACTCAAGCTTCAACTTCTCCAGCTTAAAACAAGGGGAAGTCACATGTGATGCAGGAAAACCCACACACAGACACCATGTGGTGGGATGGCCCAACATGTTGACTTAGCTTCCTTAGATGTGCATCTTAGAGCTGGTTTTTTTTCTTCCCAGGCCATGTCATTTCTGCTAGCTGAAGCAGTCTGGTATTGCTCCCACATGGATCAGTTATCATGTAGTACACCAACAACCAAACAGGTGGGGAGTAATTAGTGCATGGTACCATCCATATCACAAAAAGAGATGTCTGATATTAATGTGAGGTTGCTGATCAACTCTTGATGTCTCCTTCCACTCTCTCAGTCTCTCTCTCTCTCTCAGTTGAGATGTCATCTGGAAGAGCATGGGAGATAGATGCACATGCGTCTTGTCTTGGTATTGCCTACCCTCATAAACCACCAACTTGTCCTCTCCTTCCTGATGTGAAATCTCTTTCTCTCTCTCTCTCTACATCCTGTTGTGATCCCTCTGTCTTCAGTTTCTGGCAGTATATGCACTGGAAAAACAATTATGTTAATATCTTTCTGGTATATCCACAATTACATAAGAATGACAGATAGTTCAGTGTCTTTCTTACCGGTGAATCAAACCAACACAGAATTGTTAACTTGCATTTGTCCTCTTCATTTGTTTTAGAAGCTTGCTAAGTTGTAAAAATTGACTGACTAGATCATTTGGTATAACCCAAGGGATAGATTCTCCTTCCTGTACACAAAGATACCTTCTGAGCACTTTTGATGCATTAAAAGAAATCCTGCAGATACAACATTGCAGGTACAAGAATTAATATATAATCCAATTGTTATGAACAAGTAGTCATTATTGAAAGAAGATATTCTGGAATATGTGTGTATGTGCATTTGTGATTGATATTTCTCCCATACTGCAGGTTTAGATTCTTCCATATATGCACGGAGGATTTGAATGACTGGATAGATTTGTCAGCAAGTTCACAAGCAGTCTTCCATGTATCAAGGGTTGCCCATGTTCATGCCCACTAACCTTGAATAGGCTCCATCAGTGTCTTGAAAGCGAAGCTGGACTTGCCCATCTGTCACAAGTGAATACAGCAAGTGCTGCAGATGAACTTTGCCTTTGCACATCCTTAAATGATGATGATAAAGGTGACCCTTGTCCCTGTTTGGACCTGAAAGGTTCAACCAGATCCTAATATCATGCAGCTAACGTTATATTCATCTTTTGGATAACAAGACATGATGATGACAAGCAAGAACATTACAAAGAGCAGACAGGAACCAGTTGATGTAGTTCAACAAAGGGCAGGGTAAACCTAGTTAATATAAAGCCAACCTTGAAAATTTTGAGCTTATATCTAGTTTTGAGTATTTCAAGATTCTGAAACCAGATTCCGTCAATTGCCTTTTCTCTAAAGACTCAGAGGTAAATAGACAGCAGACAGAGGAGCAAACTCCCTATGAAGGCTCTTCTCACCCTTCTCCCCTGGTACTGGTACACTATTGTCATCAAGCCCCAAGATGCTTTGCATGTTCCTAATCAACCTTGAGCTCTTTCAAAGGAGTTGGATTAGTCTGTTCTAGAGGAATTTTGAACAGAATGTATCCTAGTTTATGCAAGAGAACCATTCTTAAAAATTGACATGGATCCAATTGTTAACAGGAAGATTATGCAGAAACAAAATTTGATATGAGGGTTACTATCAAGACTTTGTTACAAGTGTCTTGTGATGAGTAGCATGTCACCACCTCATTCCCAGTGACAGCCTACCCCAGCTTTGTCAGACTATCTACACATATATTTTGCAACATTATATAACATGAGAAGGAGCATGTTCAACTTCAGGATTATGTAGCTTTGTTCATCTCAGAGTAGGTTGTCCAACAAGGAACAAAAGTTGGATTGGATATCCTCTTTTAATTCAGATCTGAAATTCATAACGACTCCTATTTTGGGAATATGATCTTTCCACTAGTAATTTTGTGTATGTAGGAGCTGTAAGCTTTTCATTCAGTATCTTAAGAATCAAAGTCTAATTACTATTCTAGTACCACAAAGATCTCCAGTAAAATTATTCTAACTCTGATAAAATGGTCAAAGTGGGGTCAGGAAACAGGCATTCATATCAAAGTCTACTTTCTTTTTTTCGAAAAACAGATAAAATGTTTTAGTTCTATAGTATCCTGAAGGCCCTGTTGCATAATGATTATAGTCTGATATATATACTGACATCATGATGTTAGTTATCATACATTATATTCTATCAGTAAGCAATATAGTCACTGTTGCATTTTTTTCACAACACACAAAAAATCTATGTAAAATCAGTATGTACCTTCCCCCTCCTTGACCCAAAAACCAAACACAAAAAAGAAAAGGCACCTCAGAAATAACGAGCATCTTCCCCACTTGGCCACTAAGTTAACCTGGGTGGTCCCAAAATGGGGGCAGATTGACCATTTAGAAGTAAGAATGACAGAGCCCACATGCTCTGATTTCTAGTAATAGTTATAGGTCAGCTTACAAATAGTGATCTAGGAAGTTCCAAGGACTACTATCAGTTGTCCTGATAAGCTTTGCATGGTTTAGGAGGCTAATAGTTGTCCCCAAATGCCACAGTGAAATCACCTTTTCATGTCTATTTATACTTGATCCAACTTCCCTAAATCTCATCAACTTTCTCTTGCATGGCTAGGTCATCAACAATAGGAGTTCCCTCAACTTCCCTCAGAAGGAGAACCAGAGGTACAACTCACCATGTTCAACCTTTGGTGACAAGGAAACTTAGGAAGCTCAAGAAGATCATCCCAGGATGTGAAGAAGCTGGGTTAGAAGAACTACTTCAGAAAACTGCTGAGTATATTTCTTTCCTAGAGCGGCATGTAATTATTCTGGAGAGAATATCAAACCTTCATGGGGCTTCAGGCTATAGCTTGTCTTAAGCCATATCCTGATCCAGGCTTTGATGGTCAAAAATAGAAAGTACTTATATTTTCTGCTGTAAGTCCTACTAGCATTTCTCATAAGATATTTGGCAATATTATCTCATTGTATCTCCTCAATTTCCTTGATCATCATAGTTTCTTCCCAGGATCACTTGCAATGATTAAACTCAATCATGCAGCTAAGGAGAAACATTTCAATGGAAGAAAGTTCATTTCCTTTTTTTAAAGGTTCCATATCTTTGAGATGAGCATGATTACTCTGGTTATCTTTTTCTGGATGCTTTTATACTCCCACACCTAATGAAAATAAAACTCCACCTCAAACCATGATTTAGAGGTGATTGCAGTTATCGATTGCAACACTTATTCAGTGGGATATGGCCAGCTGATGCATAAGTAGCTCTCTTTTGTCAATCTTAGACTTTGCCCTTCAGCACCAAATTGATAAGAAGAGACAGTGTTACTGTTCTGAATTTTCCTAATAGTTGTCATATGTCTAAGCCTTCAGAGTTAGAAAGTTGATGCAAGCAATAAATGTGCTATTATGTTAAACTATTTCCCGATCAACCATAAAAATAATTAGTCTGATTGACAAAGGATGTCAAGCAGATGCAATACAATTTAACACTTGATATTTGTCATAATATCTACATGTGAGGCGGTCAACCAAATCTTGAGCCATATATAGAAAAGCTAAGAATCAACCATCTGGTATTAGAAATGCACGTTTGATTTAACACCTATTGAGACAACTCTTATGTGATTGATAAGACTGAAGTGAAGATGTTGTTTGCCAAGAGAAAAGATATGTGCAAGTGTGATTCATCAGATAGACAAGAAACAGTGACAGTGTTGGTAAGAATCATGACTTAACAACCTTTCACCTGAAAAAAAAATAGATCTTAGTCAACTGAATTTACTACATGTGACCTCAGTTCCCTCAGAGTTTGTAGTTCGCAAAAGTTCAAGATTTTTCCCTCTTTTTTCGGTTGAATAATGCAATGCTCATTTGTAAATTAACCAGTCTGGTGCCTGTGCAGATCTGGTCTTGCATCAGAGAATTCCAATAATATTGACTAAGATAGCATCACCCTAAATAGCACATCAAGCATAGCCGCTCAGTTAATTAATACGGTTTCAATTCTAGTATGAACAATTGGCTGTCCGTGGGTAAATCGGAAGTTGCTCATTAAAATAATGAACAAAACTAGTTAACTGAATTGTGAATTATTTAAGATAAATTTGAGTTGGAAGGAAGAAAAAAGGCTATCAAACATTTATGTCCCTATCAGTTGCTTAAAAGGCAAAATCATCGAGAAGGTCATTACTAGAAATATATACTTTGGTTTTGGATATTGGAGCTTAGTAAAGAAAATTAAATGATGTGATATAAGCACAACATATGCACAAATCATAAGATAATTGAAAAGAATAACTGAACAATCAACTTATTGAATAAACGACATAAGAATCATGATATGTCAAACTGGAATTTATTTAATAATATTTATAGAAAACATATACATAGCATATTATATTAAACTTCGATTCAGATGATAGTTATCAGGAAGCACATATCCATCCAAGATTAAGCAAAAAAATGAGGACAAAAAAGATCATTTGCTTTCAGCGATCAAAGGGGCGGCCAGGAAACGATCCTCTGAAATTCAAATATTAGAACAATATATGTTCAGATCATGCTGTATTTTATATCTTTCCTCGAAACTAAAGAAGTCAGAAAACCATGTCCATCAAGCATGATTTGTGGATTCTGCTGCTTTTGATTGCCATATTTAAGAAGGAGAAGAGAAAGGGAAAGCAGCATAGCATAATTCCATCAACCTCAATCAGAAAGGAGAACCCAAAATTTTGAGTTTCTGTGATTTATGTGGCCAAATGTTTCTTTGTTACAGTCTTCATTCTATAGGCGACAGGGTGTGAATGCATGTGGTGTGCCTTTTGACACAAGGACCTCTCTTCCTGAAGAAAAAGGATTCCTATTACATCCCTTTCAATGAGTTCATCTTTTTCTCAAGTCCTCCAAGTCCCTTTCCCTCTAATGATATCCTAAATTTGCAACATCCTACTACAAATTTGATTCTTCTAGTAGTTCTTAGATTCCTTGGTGAACATGCGAAACCAAGAAAGTAGAACTCCATTCATCAACAAACATCATTTCCCGTCCAAACAAGTTGTATCAGGTTGACAAAATGGGGTTCTCATGATCATCTCAATGAATCCAAACTTTGTTAATCCTCCTCGAACTCATCAAAATGACCAGCAATAAAGTATATATGCATGAAAAATATATTTAGATTGTAGATTGAAAACCTCTTTCCTGCTTGCTATTTGCACTGCAGTAATCCCTCTTGCCACATTGATCTCACAACATAAAGTTCTTCCCACGATAAAACTAGAACATCTAACTAGCAAACATATGAACACCTACTAAAGAGAGATTATTACTCAACAAATTCAAACAAAGGTCGAATTTTTAAAGCACGGACACAGGCCTACCAAGAAACAATATCTAAACATGCGAATGGAATCGGCGTAATCCTCGAAGAAGGCAACGAATCGGAAAGCGGGTCGACGAGTGGAGGCATTAGTAGTAGGAGTGAGGAGAAGATGTGGTTCGCCATCACCTTCGAATAATCCGGCTTCCTTCTAACTCATCCTCTTCTTGGCCCAATCAAGCCTCCCTTCGTCGTCTTGTCGATCTCCAAAACCCTAATTCATGGGCCATAAGAAACACAGCTCGGAATGATCTCGACATCAACCCTAATTTAATTTGCATTGTTGGGCCGGACGCCCCAATTTCATCGGTTTGGACGATCACTATCATACCGACACTCCTCTGCTAGCAATTGGCTTGCAGACCGAGTTCAATGCGTTATGCCCGACCATAAAATGATGTGATTTGGAATGCATTTATTCCCACTGAACTCCCATGCTCGACCTCCATGGCAGCTTTTGCACCATGGAGACAGCCTTACTGCCAAGTGAAGGATGACGGTCGGCTTCACGATTGGCTGGAGAATATCCTTATCGATGATACGATCTTTTGGCCCCCTGCCTTGTCAACCACATTAATGCGAATTCAACGATACCATCTTTTTCGATGGGTGGAATGTCAAATCAAACCTCTTCTACACGCAGGCATATACAGCACATCTGCCATCCAACATGAACAATGACACATAGCCCGATCCCAAAGGATTAAGACAATAGATTTCCTTTCTTAACATTATTAGATAATTGGCCCTCGGGACCTTAATCACATCTCAGTAATTTCATCACGACACGAGCTTTGGAGCAAGCAAGCAAGACAAGTATTCGAATCCTTTTTCCCAGTGGAATCACCACCGCAATCTATAGGTACATGCAATGTGGGCAAACGCTTCGGCTGAAGCGACCGAGAAGGCGAGCGTGGGTGTGTCAGACGGGCGTGAGGCCGTGCTTGAGCGCAGCTCGCCACACGACGTCGATGCGGTCGACGTCGATGGCGCCGACCTCGTGATGCGTCCAACCTTCCAGTAAGTGCACCGCCCCGCCGGCATGGCACGCGTGGACGATCCCTCGCTCCAGTGTGTACTGTTCCATCGCCGCAACAGCAGCAGTGATTAGTATGATGCTCGGACACTGTGAAGCGATGACGAGAAGCAGGGGACGTTACCTCACACATTCCCAGTCCTTGCACGTCTTGCGGCAGCCTCATGGCGGCCAGTTTGCCGTAGGTGCAGTCCCTCCGGAAGCTGATGATCGGGGGGACGACGAACTGGTGGAAGTGCGTGCCCGGCGGCGCGCACCGCTGCTCCCTCAGCGAGATCCACTTCCCCACGATCCATGTCTGGAGACCCAAGCGAACCAGAGATATCAGTGTGGAGTTTGCAGTCCGCCTGCGTGAGACCGGCATGAGCGAACATTACCTTGCAGTTCTGCCCTGCTTGATACTTGGTGACCTGAACGAGGTACTCCTGGCACTCCACTGGGGCTTCCTTTTGGATCTTTTGGAATCGTTCGGTGGAGAGAGTTAGCATCTGTCAAGAAGAGAGGGGACGATGTTGACGATGGTGCTCGCTTCTTAGCTGTGAACGAAGAAGGAGATGAGCTTACCAAGACACGGACTCTCTTCCGGCACAGGTATAATGCGATGGCTCGACCCAGCTTCGACGTCGCGCCGGTCAAGAAGACCTCGGTGACGTTTGCAGGGATCTCGCTGAGGATGACGGCGGCGGTCAAGGTGTTGCCGTGGACTACTCGAACTCGGAGGTCGGGGTGTTTGTTCACGAACAGTGTCCCTCCGCCATTGAGCGATTCATTCTGCAAGGGAGTCATTAATCATATTCCAACAGCGTTTATACATCAAAAGTAAATCACATTTCTTTGTCGATTTACTAAGGACAAACCCAAACATATGTTCCTCCACATCGGGAATGCTCAAGTGGGAACTCTGAATCGGGAATCTGCTCAACATCTAAGTGGGAAGAACAGGAAGTCTACCTTATTTAATGCTGCAAGACTGAGAACCTTGACCCCCAGCCTATCGGCTCTCAAGATGGCCTGCTCGATCTGATCATTGATGCCATCGGTAGCAAAGGGGAGGAAGTACTGCAAAGAACAGATGCAACCACGGTTCAGATCGAGGAGACTCCACAGGTGTGCATACCACAAATGAAGCTCACATGGAATCCCCATCTCGGAACCACCCATAGCTGGTACAGTCGCCCCCTCAAGGTGTAGAAGGAGAGCAAGAACGTCTTGGACGACGCCCACATGATGAGCATGGTCACGAACGCACCTGGCCACAACAAAAGCATGTGGGGTTTGGTGCAGAACGGGAGGGCGCTGAAGCTGCGGAAGACGAACGGCACATGCACCGACGACATGACGTCCACCACATGCGCCAGGAAGACGAAGTCAGGCACCTGCTCGTTCTTTCCTGCATGCATCATCTCGATGAGCTCACTTCACTCGGTAAAAATCTGAAGTGCGTCAGTAACTTTGTTATCCGTACGGATTTATTTGTCTTGGAATATAAAGTCTGCTCGGCAGACATAATAGTCCATTGGAAGGACCAAAATAGTTGAAGGTGACAACTACCAGTACACATAATAAAAACTTCTAACAAGATAATTAGATGTCTTGGATCTGAGTTAGGTTCAGTGTCGAATATATCTGGACCTGTCACTGTCAACAATGATGAAGACATGGAAATGATGATGGACCCCAAAGCCAAGAAAATACCCACAGCTTAACAATCAGTAAATAAACGCAGGAAGCAAGAACAAGATGAGGTAATTGCTAGTGTTGTGATATCTCTCCATTTGTAGGTGATCTATTATGGATGTCCTTCAACTAACCTGCTTAAATTATAATACGTGGATCAGCTCTGATATCTGAGTTCTTTTTCTTATAGATGTTACAGTACTGAATCTGGCTTTGATGTTGTCTTCTACCTCTCACAGATGCCAACATTAGCTACACTATGTGAAAGCATGCCGCCTGAGCTTATCACCTTTCGTGGCTCCCATGACTTGTCATCCAATGTCCCACCCAGTAGATACAAATAAACAATATGCGAAAGCATACCTGAGCTTATCTCCTTGTGCAGCTCCCATGACTTGTCATCCAATGTCCCACCCAGTAGATCAAATAGAGGCATGAAAAGGCAGAAGTTGGATTTCTTTTCCATGCGATGGAGGCTATGGTACCTGCACATGTAAAACCATTATGTGCCCATCCTTTTAACCTAAGCAGAATTAAAGCAAACTAGCGGAATAGCTGCCATTAATGCATTATAAGATAGCAAACAGCATCCCGATTTCCATGAATGTAAGCCCAACAACCTAACAAGATTAGAAAGAAGCCTTAATACTATCACTAGAGGGGTAGACTTGAATGCAGCCCAACAAAATGATAACAAGGAAGAAGACATAAATGCAATAATGGCACACCAAACGCAGCTAAGAACATGAAGCCACAGCTAAAGCTTGTCCTACCATAATATATGTCCATATCATCGAGGCATTTAAGAGAGAAAGCCGAGTGGTTCACTTGGATAACCATGCAACCAAATCTAAAGGTGTGGCAGAGAATGATCACTCACGTTGGCGTGTAAATGAGGTATCTCAACAAAGGCAGAGACTGGAATAACCCATGCGGGAAGATCTCGACGTTGCTGTGCCCCATGCACCTTAGGAAATCAAATAGCAACACGTAGCCATATATGAGCCCAGCAGAGCCACGGTCATTAATCATATTCCAACAGCGTTTATACATCAAAAGTAAATCACATTTCTTTGTCGATTTACTAAGGACAAACCCAAACATATGTTCCTCCACATCGGGAATGCTCAAGTGGGAACTCTGAATCGGGAATCTGCTCAACATCTAAGTGGGAAGAACAGGAAGTCTACCTTATTTAATGCTGCAAGACTGAGAACCTTGACCCCCAGCCTATCGGCTCTCAAGATGGCCTGCTCGATCTGATCATTGATGCCATCGGTAGCAAAGGGGAGGAAGTACTGCAAAGAACAGATGCAACCACGGTTCAGATCGAGGAGACTCCACAGGTGTGCATACCACAAATGAAGCTCACATGGAATCCCCATCTCGGAACCACCCATAGCTGGTACAGTCGCCCCCTCAAGGTGTAGAAGGAGAGCAAGAACGTCTTGGACGACGCCCACATGATGAGCATGGTCACGAACGCACCTGGCCACAACAAAAGCATGTGGGGTTTGGTGCAGAACGGGAGGGCGCTGAAGCTGCGGAAGACGAACGGCACATGCACCGACGACATGACGTCCACCACATGCGCCAGGAAGACGAAGTCAGGCACCTGCTCGTTCTTTCCTGCATGCATCATCTCGATGAGCTCACTTCACTCGGTAAAAATCTGAAGTGCGTCAGTAACTTTGTTATCCGTACGGATTTATTTGTCTTGGAATATAAAGTCTGCTCGGCAGACATAATAGTCCATTGGAAGGACCAAAATAGTTGAAGGTGACAACTACCAGTACACATAATAAAAACTTCTAACAAGATAATTAGATGTCTTGGATCTGAGTTAGGTTCAGTGTCGAATATATCTGGACCTGTCACTGTCAACAATGATGAAGACATGGAAATGATGATGGACCCCAAAGCCAAGAAAATACCCACAGCTTAACAATCAGTAAATAAACGCAGGAAGCAAGAACAAGATGAGGTAATTGCTAGTGTTGTGATATCTCTCCATTTGTAGCCATGACCACACACAGGATGAGGTGCTCCAAAGGCGTGCCAAATCCAGCTGAAAACAGAACAGATCATCAGCTTGTAATTCATCGTGCATGGATGGTCCGAAAAGCGAGAAGAGATGCGTGCTGTGTTACCTGTGAAGGACTGAGGCACCTGAGAAGAGTGATGCAGAGAATGATAGTTCTGGAAGAGGTGGGGCCTGTGAAGAACCCTGTGCAAGCAGTAGAACACCGGCTCTGAGAACACCACATGGAGGAGGAGAGCTACAAGGAGCCCCCTCAGGTCCCACCGAGGGAGGCTCTGCAGAGATGGAAAGATGAGACAAGCCAGGGCTCCAATCATACACTGCAGTATCAGGAAGTTGTCCCTGTAAACAAAGCTCAGTTCGTCAGGCAGCCATCCAGTATAACTCGACAGTGGCTGCATGTCACGAATCTGCCATCCGAGCGTACCAGTGCCACTCCTGGTCGATTTGCTTGAAGTCAACGCCATCCTTGAAGATCCGGCGCCGACGGACGAGGAAGAGCATGTTGCCGAAGGAGTACCAGAGCTGGTACATGAGCCCTCTGAGTGCAAACAGTATCATAAGATGCAGGCACCATCGCCCTTCCTTGCTTTCCTCCTCCCATGGCCTCGAGCTGATCACCTTGGCTATAATTGGACCATAAAGCAGATACTGCACTGACATCAAAAGTGATGTAAAGAACACACAAATAAACATATATATTTATTTATTTATATATAAGAGAGAGAGAGAGAGAGAGAGAGAGAGGACAGAAATTAGAGGCATGGGTTCAGAGAAAAGCCATGCCTTGTAGGCACCCAGATTCTGCCAAGGCCAGGAAGACAAGGGAGCACCCATTTCTCTTCTTTGAACTCAGAAGAGAAAGGGAGCTCGCTAATCACAGTGCTTGCTATTCCTTTCTGCTGTCGATCACCTTGCCTTGTGGGGATGAGGAGTTAAATCCTCTCGTTATATAATGTTCTTTCAGTAGCTTTGGAGGAGGAAGACCCCACTGAGATAATGAATTAATGGAGGTAACCAACTGTGCCTATGTTCTTTCAGTAGCCTTATTTGACTCTCGCACACAGGAATGCTAAGGGTAAGCTATCAAAGAGCCGTAAGATCTCTCCCCACCACAATCTCTGGGCATTAGCACAGGCCTACTTCCATGGCTGCTCCTGGAGTCTTGCCTCTGTCACTAACTCCTTGTGGTTATAAATCGCAATCAATACATAAAACCTTCTCCCAGACCATATTCCCATTCAACAAGCAAAACTTCAATTGAATTACCCACCTTCTTCCACCATCATGATCAACAACTTCAATTAAATTCACCTCTGATGCCACGGGGAAAAGAGGAAGAGTGTTTCCTCAGCTAACGCTGTTTGATCATTCTGCCCTCCCTCTTTCCACAAGTGTTTTCTCTCCTCTCGCAAAGCTAACGCTGCCACAGCCTCCTCTGGTGTCTGTTTCTGTGGTCTTGGTCCATTTGCTCCGTTTGCTTTGGCCACATTGCGATCCCCACGTGTTCTATCAACGTCAGATAAGAGAAACTATCCTACAGAGTGTGGGATTAAGTAATGGTGGCCGTGAAAGTGGCAAAAGTGAAGATCCAAGGAGAGCCGTCGCATGAAGTTTCAATGCGCATGTCATGAGAATTCCTTTTTCTTCTCTCACTGCCAGATAAGAATAATTATATATACCTATTTAATTATCTCACATAGTATAAATCTTGAGTTATATACATATGCATGATCTCAAACAGCCATGTTCATGGTGTGGAGAAAAGGAGGAACAGAAGCACTGCATCCTGATTTAACATATCAATAGAGACAGCTTAGTTTTGTTAGAATTAAATGATATATATATATATATATATATATATATATATATATATAATATTTTCAGCTTCCAATTAATTAGATGGATTGCCAGTAAACTGAATAAGAAGATTTAAAATTAGATATGTGAGGGTAATTTCATCCAATCATTTAAACATGAACCAAGCATTGTTTTGACTGACATCTTCCTCCTACATTTCATCCTCATATGACCATGTATGAAAGATCGATAGCAGAGACAATGATCAAAGACAAGAAGAAGAAGAAGAAGAAGAAGAAGAAGAAGAAGAAGTCAAACTCTTTCCTTGATAAGATCACTTAGATCTTCAGTATGGGAATCATAGAAAAAAAGCTAATTTTATCTACCACAATAACAATATGGTGTCATAACCCCCCTTACCAAATCCTTAGATTATCAAGAGGGATTCCAGAAAATCTTTTGTGCATCTGATATAGAATTTTCAACAAAAATGTGTGTGAAAATTGACATTGCATTCGAGAAGGAGGCCACACGGATCAACATAAAGGAGGAGACAGAAGGACAAGTAGAGGATTTAATATGCTTACTAAAAGATACTGAATTAAAACGTGTTTAGGTATCGACCAGATAGACGACATGGCGATGTCAGATGAACTTTATTAGGTACTTAGATCATCAACAAGATTTCAAGAGAAATTTTGCATGTTAATGATTTAGTATTCAATAAAAAACGTGTGTGAAAATTAGTATTGCATTCAAGAAGGAGGCAAGATCTTAAGTAGTGAGAACATACACTCTCGTTGACCAATACTGGGCTACAAGAGACACAAGAAGAGGAAAAGATAGACATTGTGAGGCATGAAATCAATGACCCTAAGCAGATTATGCACATGACACTTATTCTATATATCTCAGATTGAGACAACTTATGCCCATCATAATTCATCTAAATAAAAACCAAAAAGGGTACAAAATGAAATGTATAATATCTTCCCCTTCTGGCCCTGATGCATCCTATCCTTGTGGTTGAATCCATGAGATGCAAAACACAAGGAAAAATTAGAGTCCACGATCTGTTTGATCGTCTATAAACTCGATCTGTGACCACCCTCAGCTGTCCATTTACTTCATGGAGAAGGAAGGAAGCTACCTAAATATGAAGACACCTAACCAGCCCCACTGGAGCTGGTGATAGCATGTGTATCATCACCACATTTTTTTTACTCAGTGAGTGCTATTGTGGTGTCAGCAGTAATGTCAGCTACAGGCACGGGAACGGACCTGATTGTCGTGATATATCGGGTCTCTAAACCAGACCTTGTGATTTGTTTTTTTTTACTCAGTGAGTGCTATTGTGGTGTCAGCAGTAATGTCAGCTACAGGCACGGGAACGGACCTGATTGTCGTGATATATCGGGTCTCTTCCCAGCCATGAAGAAGACGAGCTTCCAACTGCACCGAGGGGACTGAACGATTGTAAAGCAGTGCAAGTAGCGGACGATAATGACGGACGTCGGGCGGGGCTGGTGTGGGTCGACGTCGCAGCTGCCGAACTTTTACTCGGTGATTACTGCCTTCTTACCAGTCCCCTGCCACATTGTCCTCTCTCCAAATTGAGTCCCATAAATGCCCTCCCGTAATGCTCTGCTCCGCCAAGCTTTGCACACCTTCCAAGTGGGAAGAACATGGCGACCAGGGCAATAAAGAAGAGAGAGAGAGACATGTAAGCAGTGGGAAATTGAAGGCTTTTAACATCTCAACCAACACACCTACGTCAACTGACAATGCCGCCTGGATGGGAGAACGGGCATTCATGCGTGTGCCACGTACAGCGGCAAATCGCACAGATCCATTGGCAAAACGACAAATAGGTTCCAGGCATCAGCAATCCCTTCTCGAATATAAGGAGGAGATGACGACGATGAGGCATTAGAAGTATAAACCAAAGTGAAGGATCGACCAGAAATTGATATGGTCATGGAAGTATAATATTTGAGAAAGAAAGAGTCGATCGATGAGAAATTTAGTGACAATCCATATTGATAAGGTAAAATTTGGACCCTGATCATATCACAGTCAACACTGCGCTACTCCACCGATAGGTCAGCAAAAGGTGCGTTCCCGTACGTCGAACTAGAGTCAGTACCAAAGCATCTTCCCCAGTACGCCTCAGAAAGCTCGGGGCAGCGTCGTCTGGCGCGGTCCCGCATGGCAGCTGCACAGAGATACTGTCTCGTCGTTTCAAGCGTCCCGGGACGGCAACCGCGCAAATGTACTATTCCACCGTTTTAAGCATTCCAGGACGGCGACCGCATAAAGGTACCATCTCGCCCCTTGAGGATCAATCGCCGCACCGAATCCGCGTATGGCCTGCCCTCGTGCGGCAATATAAAAACCCATGGTCGGCATCTGGCCAGGGAGAGGCAAAAAATAGAGAAGACAACACTAATTTACTTGTTGAGGGGCCAAAGTCAGGAACCACCCGACGAGGGCCTTCTGTGCAGGAGAGCGGCCACCCCTGAGACGCGATTAGCCTAATCAAGAGGCGTTTTCCCCAGATAGCTTTAACAACTCGACCGACACCCAAGGATTTCCGACCAAGAGGGTGGACATCCCGAGCCACGACCATCCCAACCATGAGACAACGACCATCATCCCGACATCAGCACCCCGACCTGCAGACGATCAACTACGGTGATCCATCAAGCCGATCTTTGACTCTCAACATCGACCCGTGGACCAGGCCATACTGACTCAGCAGCCACGGTACACTAGTTCACCAACATTTTTTGTGCTAGAGGAAGGGCCATGTCGCAGGAGCATCCCACAGAAGTTCCCCCCGAGGGAGAACCGCCGGCCGGCCAACCCCTCCCCATCCTTAGAGACGGGAGAATCCTGGCCTCAACACCAGATTGCTATTGATAACTGTTCAATAATCCGGGGTTTTCTCCCCTCGAATATACCATGAGACCCTCAGTCGTGTCGCCCGAGGCATTCCTCGACTTAGCCAAGCAACTGCAAGCCTTGGCGGGAATGATGCAGACAATCGTCCCGCTCATGCAATAGATTGTATAACTAGCAGCTCCCCCGACCGACCCGACACAGCAAGGGCCAAGCAGGGAGCATCTCGAGATGGGAGGAGGCCAAGAGCAGACATCAAACCCAAGAGGTCTACCCGAGCAAAACACACACGTGCCCCGCCAGATCACTCCACCCCGTCTCGAACCTGATACCATATCATTAGACTCAGTGGACGACTCATTCCGACTCCAACTATCAACGGTAAACTAATGCCTGGATGAGTTACAGTGTGAAATCTAGAAGTCGTGGGGCAAGACGCACGAAGGTAGCTCGGGTGGATCCCCCTTTGCTCAAGAAGTACAGGATAAGCCTGTGCCACTTAATTTCAGGCTACCAGCATTGGAAACGTACGACGGTGGCTCTGACCCTGCGGAGTACGTTGCCACGTTTTGGGCTCAGATGGCCCTCTACGACACCTCCGATGCCCTAATGTGCCGGGCATTCTTGACTACCTTCAAAAGATTGGTGCGAGCATGGTTCAGCCGGCTGCGCCCATTCTCGGTCTCTTCTTTTGACCAGCTTGCAAGGGAGTTCGAGCAAAACTTCCTGGACAATGTGCGGCCCAAGCCTTCCATCACCACCCTGCTCGCGTTATCCCAATGCGAAGATGAATCGCTCTCCCAATTCGTGGCACGTTTCGCCACTGAAATCTGGGGATTCCCGAACGCTCACCCTTCTCTGATCATGCAGGCATTTCTGATGAGCCTAAGACCCTCAAGGTTCTTTTGGTCGCCAATTGAGAAGCCATCTGTGACCATCCCCGAGATGCTATAGTGCGCCAACCAGCACATCGCTGCTGAAGCCCTAATGGCAGGGAGGTGCGAAGATAATAAGAGGTCGAGGATGGAGCCGACCTGAGGACCAGCTTCGGTGCAACCTCATAGGAGACCCGACCAACCTGAGCTGTCACTCCCGAGGCCCCCACTTTTGCCTCTGAACACATCTCGTACCAAGATCTTTCTCTATATTAGGGAGAAATGTCTCTTATGGCAACCAAATCCCCTGAAGGTCACTCACAAGGACTGATCTAAATATTGCAGGTTCCATCGAGACTACGGCCATGACACGAAAGACTGTCGCAACCTCCAAAATCAAATCAAGGAACTAATCTGAAGAGGTCACCTCAGGTGCTACCTCAAGGAGCTGGGAGAAACAACTTCGCGCCCCAGAGGACCTGTCGAAAGGTAGATTGATGTCATTACTGGTGGACCGGCCACCGATGGCAGCAACTTGATGGCAAGGAAGGCCTATGCACGAAGCAAGGTGGAAAAACATCCCCGACCCGAGTTTGAGCCCGAAATCACTTTCAAAACCAAGGAGGTCGAGCACGCCCACCATGACGACGCTTTGGTAATCTCCATCCGGATCACCAACGCTCGGGTCAAAAGAGCAATGGTCAATATTGGAAGCTCTGCCGACATGCATTACCTCGACGCCTTGAAGAAGCTTGGCTTAACCAATGAAGACCTCACCCCCATGAACTTGACACTCACCAAATTCACCAGAGATTTCATCTCCCCGCTCGTGACCACCGTCCTCCCCGTTACCATCGGGGAGGAGCCAAGAGCCAAGACGACAATGACTACCTTCATGGTAGTTGATCTACCTTCGACCTACAACGTTATCCTCGGTCACTCGACCCTCAACAAACTAAAAGCAGTAGTTTCCACCTACCACCGGGCCATCAAATTTCCAACTTCGGCAGGAGTCGAGGAATCCCAAAGCGATCCGAGAGAATCGAAACGATGCTATCTTACATCTGTTACTCTCCCGGAAAGGTCACACCCCCGTCAAGTTCCAGATCCCCGTGAAGGAGTCGCAACCCCAATGCGTCTCGAGCCCCCTGTGTGACTCATCGAGGTGTCCTTGAAGAGGAACCGACCCGATTTGACCATGAAGGTCGGGACGACACTCCCTGAGGCAAACTAGCTCCAGTTCATCAATTTCCTAAAGGAAAATGTCGATGTGCTTGCGTGGTCCTCCAAGGAGATGCTCGGAATCGACCTAGGGGTGACCCAGCACCACCTTAACATCCGCCCCGAGGTTAGGCCGGTGAAGCAAAAACCGAGGAAGTTCACTCTCTGCCGTCAAAAGGCGATCTGTGACGAGATCGATCAACTCAAAGAGGCAGGATTTATAATCGAGGTGAAATACCCTCGGTGGTTATCAAATGTAGTCCTTGTTAAGAAACCCAATGGAAGCTAGAGGATGTGTGTTGACTACACCGATCTCAATCAAGCATGCTCCAAAGATTACTATCTGCTCTCGAGAATAGACTAACTGATCGATGCCACCGCAGGCTATGAGCTCCTTACGTTTATGGATGCATTCTCGGGTTACAACAAGATCCAGATGGCATCACGAGACCAAGAGAGCACTGCCTTCATCACCAATAGAGGAGTGTACTGCTACAAAGTGATGCCTTTCGGTATGAAGAACACCTGGCAACTTACCAAAGAATGATCGATAAGTTGTTCAAACAACAGCCCAGGAGGAACATGGAGGTGTACGTAGATGACATGATCGTGAAAAACAAGATAGCAAGTACATATCTAGCTGACCTGATGGAGACATTTCGAATACTCAAGCAATTCAACATGCGCATGAATCCCTCGAAGTGCATCTTCGGGGTCAACTCTGGAAAATTCCTCGCGTTCGTCATCCACCAGAGAGAGATATATGCCAACCCGAAAAAGATTCGGGCCATAATAGAGATGCAGCCTCCCCGCTCAGTCAAGGAGGTGTAGCGCCTTGCAGGAAAATTGGCGGCGCTCAACCGGTTCGTGTCACGATCAGACGACAAGTGTCTTCCCTTTTTTCGGGCTCTTCGGTAGGACAACAGCTTCGCATAGACCCCGGAATGTCAGGAGGCCTTTGAGAATCTGAAGGTGTGCCTCACTCAATTGCCCCGACTCACCTCACCCAAGCCGGGCGAAGTCCTCGGTCTCTACCTTGCAGCTTCGACACAAGCGGTCAGCTTGGTGCTAACTCGAGATGCACCCCCGACACAGCAACCTATCTATTATCTTAGCCACGTCCTCATCGGGCCCAAGGTATGGTACTCCCTGATCGAGAAGCTGACCCTCGCGTTGATGAAAATGACCCAAAAGCTACGACCAGACTTTCAAGCCCACACGATCAAAGTGATAACCGACCAACCATTACGACAAATCCTCTCCAAGTTCGACATGTCGAGTCGGATGCTGCGATGGTCGGTCGAGCTCAGCGAGTTTGACATTTAATATGCTCCCAGAATAGCCATCAAAGCTCAAGTATTGGTCGATTTCATCTTTGAACTAACTCCTGAAGATCATGTTGTTGAACAGGAGCATAGCAAGGGCGCGTGGATGCTACATGTGGACGACTCGGCCACCGCTGAGGCAACCGGAGTCAGACTTATCCTCAAAAGCCTGGCCAGAGAAACCTACAAAAGATCACACTGGTTACAATTCCGAGCCACCAACAATGAAGCCGAGTATGTGGCACTACTCCATGGGCTGCGCCTCGCCTTGGAAATGCATGTAGGTGATCTCAAGGTTTTCCACGACTCCCAGGTAGTGACAGACACAACAACGAGAGTTATGAAGCCCGAGATCTGATGATGGCGCTATACCCAACAGAGGCAAGGCGACTCACCCGCCGCTTCAACCATCTCTTGGTCATAAGGGTTCCTCGGGCACAGAACATACAGGCTGATGCTTTGACCAAGTCGACCTTCGCTTACAACCTGGAGGCAATCCCGACACTTGAATCCATAACGGCGCCAACCATACCGACACGCGAAGTCACTGAGATGAAGGTCTCGCCGAACTGGATGGAAGAAATCCTCCATTTCAAGAAGGACGGGACGCAACTCGATGACCCGACAGTCGCGCGATGACTGAGGCGAACCCAAGACTAGTACTGCGAGGTTGGTGGAAGGCTATACTAGAGAGCTTTCTCTCAACCCCTCTTGCGTTGTCTCGCGCCATTAGAAGCTGAGATGACCCTCGCCGAGCTCCACGGGGGGATCTACGGGGAACACATCAGGGGCCGGACCTAGGCCTTCAAAATTCTTAGGCAGGGATACTACTGGCCAACCATGTACCAAGACGCCATATCATACGTACAATGGTGCCAACAATGTCAAATGCACGCCCGGTTGCAACACCAGCCGGTGGTGCCTCTCACCCCGATGGACGCAGCTTGGCCCTTCGCCGAATGGGGACTTGACCTTCTTGGGCCCTTTCCTCCAGCTTCGGGACAACGACACTTCCTTATAGCAGGGGTCAATTATTTCACGAAGTGGGTGGAAGCCGAACCCCTAGCATCTATCGCCAAGAAACAAGTTTAGGGCTTTGGAAGAACATCATTACCCGATTTGAGATCCCGAGGGCTATCATCACCGACAATGGAGCCCGGTTCAACAACCCCAAATTCAAGGCCTACTACTAATCATACGGGATACAATTGAAGTTCAACTCGATCGCGCACCCCCAAACCAACGGCCAGGCCGAAGTGATGAATCGAGCAATCCTGAAAGGTCTCAAGAAGAAGGTCTCGGGCACACGCGGGGCCTAGATGGACGAGCTCCATAGCGTCTTATGGGCGATGCAGACGACCCCTAAAACCGCCTTGGGGGAGTCCCCATTCAGTCTAGCGTTCGGGACCGAGGCCATCCTTCCGCCTGAAATGGTGTTCCCGACCTTGCACACTACTACCTACAAGCAGGACAGCTCCGAGGAGGGCCTACGAGCGAACCTAGGTCTCCTTGAAGAGAGAAGAGCTGAGGCGCATCTGCGCGCCTTGGCATACAAGAAAGTCATGGCTCAGATCTACAACCGCAAAGTTTGGCCACGACCAATCATGGTTCGACTCTAGTTCTAGGTTCGGGTACCTCGCTCGGAAGTGAGCATAAGCCACCTGGTACCCAAACTCGTACGTCACCCACCCTGACCTCACCAGGCTGCGCTCGAACCTGGCGGATGACTTGTATTCGGCAATTGCCCCTTTGATCTTCTCGGGCAGCGCCAAGCGCTCCACCTTCATAACCTCCTCGATTGCCCAGGTAGAAGATCTGGTGGACTCGACGTCCCAGGAGAGGATCTGTAGCTCATCATCAAGTGTCCGAATGCGGGCTCGGCTTTCCTCCAGCTTGGCCTTCAGACGAGCCACCTTTTCATCCAGGACCGAGGTGCGTTGCTCGGTCATGACGACGGCCTCCGAGCCAGATCCGCTCTTCAACTCCAAGATCTCTAGGCGAAGAGCAGAATTGGCATCTAACATATGCTCGATCACCCACCTGGCATCACGAATGCAGTCAATCATCGCCATGGTATAATGTAGACCCTGCACGAAGACCGACATTAGGACCCACATGAAGAAGGAAGAATCGAACGAGGAAAAGGCACCACTACTTACCCAGACAAACGGCTTGGCTGCTTGGTTCACCAGTGCCTCCGAGGAGGAGCAGTAGAGCTCTTTTGCCATGGCCGAGTGGAGCGCCCCCCGGATGAACTCCTGGGCGGTCGGCCTGTCGGCCCAGATCCGACTGTCAACTTTGAGGGTCACCCATCGAGAGGCGTAGGGAGTCCCCGACTCCCCTGCAGGAAGATCGGCCATGCTCAGGGCCTGGAATTGTTCATCTTCGGCCCAAGAACGGACGCGGCACAGGTCCGGTCGCACCGCTGGCCTCCTCGAGGGGTTATTGTCAAACGACCCGGCCACCCCCTTTCCTTTCGTGCTCCTCGAGCCCTCACCCTGGGGAGCATCCCCCAATGACCTTGGGGTAGAACTCAAGTAAGCGGTCGAGCTCGCGTACGTCTTCCGAGTCGCGATTTTCACCTTCTTCTGCAAGAGACCTACCTTCGGAGATCCCGGCATCCTCCTTGGTGTGCCCTTCTATGAGCCACCCCTAGCACCAGAACCCTTGCCATCACGAGACGACGGCATAGCGGCCTTGGCATGAGATGCCCCTTTCACCGATTGGAGGTTCACCATCTCTGCAAACAGAAACCCGATCAATTAGCTAGCTCGGGATGAGGTGGATGATCCACAATGCAAGAGCGGCCATACCCCTAGTGGTTGGGCTTAGTCCCGCCTCGACTAGCCATTCCTCGTTCATCTTACTAATTGCCCGAGAGGAGGATAGAATTGCCCTTAGACGATTCACGTTTGCTGTTTCTCCGTCAGAAAGAAACTATGAGACATTATTGATGGTTCGGGAAGTCCATCCAGTACTGAAACCCCACCCCCTACTGCAACTGATAAAGAAATAGTGACTCTTCCAACCTTTATTGTTGGAAGGAGTGTCGCTATCTTGAAACCACTACGGGCGGTCATGTAATACCCACCTCGCCCCTTACACAGACGGAAGTAAGCTAAGAAGAGCATTCAAGTCAGTTCAATCCCTACTCCCCGACACTCCCCGAGGAAAGCCACCATATAACGCCAAGAGTTTGACGCCATCTAGGACGGCGATATCCCCCACTTACGGAGGCACCCCTCGATAATGAGATGCAACGAGAACCGTAGTCCCGCCTCGAGGGCGCCCACAATCAGCCCAAATCTCTCAAGAAATGGATCATATGGCCATTGGCCGGGCCAAGGGGCGTAAATACCATAACACTTCAGGATGCAATAGTGATCCCGAATCACCCCCTGAAGTTCCTCGGTCACCATCGAGTCTACATCGTGCCACGACTTGAGGGTTTCAAGCACGACAGAAACCCCGGCGGCCCCCAAGGGCGCACCACCTGAAGACGAGCTAACAACCTCAACCCTTGGAACCCCAAAAGAAGAAGAAGAAGAAGAAGAAGAAGAAGAAGAAGAAGAAGAAGAAAAAGACGAAGAGGAAGGCGGAGACATCCCGACCTCAAGGTTGGAAAGCCGAGGTGCGGAACGAAAGGCTGAGTAAAGTAGCAACCATTGTTCTAGAAGGAGCTTATAAAGGGGAGGCAAACCCACTGCGAAGCAACGTTTTGGCTCCCCAAAGAAAGAGATGATCGCAACATTCAAAGCCCACCATGACTCCTAGGATTTCCCCAGATTCTCTAGTCTTGAAGCTCCCGCCAAAAGATCGCGCGTGACAATGGGCCTCCCGCTAGAAGCAGCTCGTGATGAGAGGCCTCTCGTCAGAAACCACTCGTGATATGAGACTTCCCGCTAGAACCTATGTCGCTCCACTCAGCACGCCACATGGCACGATGGCACGTGCATGCACCTCGGCACGCCACCCAATGCCTCGCCAAGTAAGCAGGTTCAGTCTTTGCTCTAGTCGCGCAGTTCGGCTCCTCGACTTGTGATTCGCCAGTCTTAAACGTGAGTACGAGACTAGTCACTCGGCCAGCAGGTCTAGTCTTTGCTCTAGTCACGTAGTTTGGCTCCCCGACTTACGACTCACCAGTCTTAAACTTGAGCTCGAGACCAGTCACTTAGCCAACAAGTCCAATATTTGCTCGTCACGCAGTTTGGCTCCCCAACTTGTGACCTGCCAGTCTTAAACTTGAGCTTAAGACTAGTCACTCGGCCAGCAGGTCTAGTCTTTGCTCTAGTCGTGCAGTTCAGCTCCCCGACTTGTGACTCGCCAGTCTTAAACCTGAGCCCGAGACCACTCACTCAGCCAGCAGGTCTAGTCTTTGCTCTAGTCGCGCAGTTCGGCTCCCCGACTTGCCACTCGCTAGTCTTAAACCTGAGCCCGAGACCAGTCACTCGGCCAGCAGGTCCAGTCTTTGCCCATCGCGCAGTTTGGCTCCCCGATTTACGACTCGCCAGTTCAGCCTATTTCCGAGACTAGTCACTCGGTCAACAGGTCCAGTCTTTGCTCGTCGTGCAGTTCGACTCCCCGACTTGTGACTCACCAGTCTAAAACCTGAGCCCGAGACCAATCACTCAGCCAGCAGGTTCAATCTTTACTCTAGTCATGCAGTTCGGCTCCCCGACTTGCGACCCACCAGTCTTAAACCTGAGCCCGAGACTAGTCACTCGGCCAGCAGGTCCAGTCTTTGCTCGTCGCGCAGTTCGGCTCCCCCACTTGCGACTCGCCAGTCTTAAACCTGAGCTTGAGACTAGTCACTCGGCCAGCAGGTCCAGTTTTTGCTGTAGTTGCGCAGTTCGACTCCTCGACTTGCGACCCGCCAGTTATAAACCTGAGCCTGAGACCAATCACTCGGCCAACAGGTCCAGTCTTTGCTCTAGTCGCGCAGTTCAGTTCCCTGACTTGCGACTCGTCAGTCCTAAATCTGAACCCAAAGCCGGTCACTCGATCAACGGTTCCAACCCTTCCCAAAGCACAGGGTGCCACCCACCGAGCAACTTCACGACGAGCCAGCCCGACTTCCCCTTACGAGCAATCAATACACCTGCGACACTCCGACCCAGGTGCGCCCTTCGCCCTCCTGCAAGGACCCCATGGCATGCCTCGGGGGGTGGTGGGAGAGAAATGATAAGGTAAAATTTGGACCCTGGCCATGTCATAGTCAACGCCGCGCCACTCCACTGACAGGTCAACAAAAGGTACGCTCTTGTACGTCGAACCAGAGTCCATACCAAGGCGTCTTCCCCAGTACGCCTCGGAAAGCTCAGGGCGGTTGCACAGAGATACTATCTTGTCATTTCACCGCATCTCGGGACGACAACCGCGCGAAGGTACTATTCCATCATTCCAAGCGTTCCAGGATGGCGGTCGCACAAAGGTACCATCTCGCCCCTCGAGGATCGGTCGTCATGTCGAATCCGTGTACAGCCTACCCTCGTGCGGTAATATAAAAACCCATGGTCGACATCTTGCTAGGGAGCGACAAAAAATAGAGAAGACAACACTAATTTATTCGTTGAGGGGCCAAAGTCGGGAATTACTCGACGAGGGCCTTCTATGTAGGAGAGCGGTCACCCCTGAGACGCGATTAGCCTAATTGA
Organism: Musa balbisiana; assembly: GCA_004837865.1. NCBI lineage: Eukaryota > Viridiplantae > Streptophyta > Magnoliopsida > Zingiberales > Musaceae > Musa > Musa balbisiana. Next base: position 8,942,957 of record CM017196.1, on the reverse strand, counting down.
GAGGCATTTTCCCCAGGCAGCTCCAACAACTCGGTCGGCGCCCAAGGATTTCCGACCAGGAGAGTGAACATCTTGAGCCACAACCATCTCAACCAGGAGACATCGACCATCATCCCAACATCAGCACCCCGACCTGTAGACGATCAACTACGGTGATCTGTCAAGTCAATCTTTAATTCCCCGACACATGGACCAGGTCATGCTGACTTACCAATCACGAAACATCAGTTCATCAACACGTACCATCACCACTTCGACGAAGACAATTACAACAAGCAATAATGACCTAGTTATGATTCGTGTCCCAATGGCACGCCCAAAAGTTATGATTCGGGTTAGATTGGTATTAATTCCGGGTCGCACAGAAAAGTAAATGTAACAGGTACCTTGGTCAGGAATATCGAGGTAAAGACATCTCGAGTTGATGACACGAGAGCTGGCTCCCAGAGAGGTGTTTGGTGGGTACCGAACGGGGGGAGTACAATTTGGGGCTGTATCGGGGGGCCCTGAACCACTGAATGGCTCGGCACGCGACGACCGTTGGATGTGAACGCGTGACGTCGTGTCTCGATCCCTATTAGCCCGACTCGTCGAGACGGGGCGTGCGAACGATGACGTCATCTCACGGAGTTCTCACTTCTCGGTGATGACTCGATGCTTCATGATTCGTGATTGATTATAGAGCTTTAAGATGCGGGATGCGGAGGAAGGCATTTCCCGCCTGTTTCCGGCGTCTCGTGAAGACCCATCGATCGAGAAGGAGGCGGCTGCTATCTCCTCCGCCCCTTCTCTCTCTTCCCTCGTCCTCGCTCAAAGGTGGGCGATCTCTCCTCGTCCCCCGTTGCTTCATTCCCGACTCCACCCTCGTCTCTTACTCCTCGCATATCGCTGCCTCTCTAGGGTTTCGCAGGCAATTCCTGCTCCGTGCTGCAGTCGCCGATGGAATTTGTTCTCGAGTATTGGATTTCGAGGAACTCTTCATCGCCATCTCGGATTCGTCCTTTCCTGAATTCCTCTCGAGTTCCTCGATACCTCACTCAGATCCCTGAGAGGGAAAGATCTCCTCCGACCCTTCGCCGAAGCCCGCATCCACTGAATTCCTCTCGGTAACATCAGGCACTGCTCTCTCAATTAATATTTTTTTTTATTGTTAGAATAATTTATTTCCTAAAAGGTATACGATAGTTTAGAAATAAATTGCAATTATTAAAATTGTTTAAAATATTAATTATAAAAAATAAGGAATCCAACAAAAAATAAACATGAACAGGTAACATAATAATATCAATAACAGTATTAATTATATCACAGTCATAACTCATATACTAGTCAAAACTTATTACAATACATACAAATAAATAACTATAAGTACTTCTACAATCATTTTTATCTTCAGAACCAATTGTAGAAAACACCAAATTATCATTTAATTAATAATTCGAATGCATATGAGCAATCAACATAAATACCATAACTCATACAACAGCCAAAACTTATTACGATGCATACAAATAAATAATTATAACTACTGTTGCAATCATTTGTATCTTCAGAGCCACGCATAGAAAACATCAAATCATTATTTAATTAATAATTCAAATACCATACATAAATTTGATATCCATTTATGAGTAAACAAGACCATAATTATGACTAAATGACATATCAGAATAAATACTATATTCATACAAATGATGAAGATCAATTCTTTATAATTTAAATAAATATACCTAAAGATGCATATCTAATTTATAATAAATATAACTATAGCTAAGAGTATATGTCAAAATCAACAATCATAATAATACTCCTTGTGACAAGATCCAAAATTATGTTTGACACCTGGATAACATAAATCTACCTATGTTAGGATCCAAAAGAAACTAATTTCTGAATAAATACCAGTATATAACCTCTATTAGTAGGGTCGAGATCATAATCATAATAACCATGCAATATCAAGTATCAAATACATCTATGAAACTAATATTTGAATAAATTCTTTTTTACTTTTCATTTCAAATCTAGCAATATATATAACATTTAAAACTAATAAGAATCAATCATTTTCAATCCCTTTCAATAATTAAATTATCGAATCGATACTTCCATATATAATTTCATAAGTGCAAATCATGCATTTTCATAAGTTTCAAACATATGCATTAATTTTAAATACATGCATATTACTTTTAAAATAGGCTAGACATGGATATTGGATACTTACCCACACTCAATGTGAAGTTTAACTAATCATCCATAATTATACATAAAATATTGTTCACTAATCATCCATAAAATATAAACAAATATCACATGTTAATATTTTTTTCTTCTTTATTTTCCTTGTTAACAATTTTGATTATTCTAAAAAATTGATGAATTCCTAAATGCACCCTAAATACCATTTACAGCTTCCAGTTACAGCTTAAAACACCTTCACAGCATACCTTTTGCTTTCTTTTTGTCATCAGAACTTCAATCACAGCTTAAAGTAATTAACTTGCATAAAGTACAACTTAAGCACAAATAAACCTTGTCTCTTTTTAATTCATCAGAAACCTCATCTTCACTGTAAACTAATGCCAATTAAGAATTAATATCAATAAAAGCCTGGTTAACTTAGAAAGCTAAAATTAACTAATTAATAATCATATTCAAAATCATACCTAAATTTGTTTTCTGATCTCTAATCTGAATTCTCTAACGTCAGAAACGAATCCTCCCTTCTCTTTCGTCTCTAAGAAATTGTTCTTTTGCAGTCTAATCATTTTTAAAACTTCTATGGCAGTCATCATTATCGAGGAGATAAGTAAGTTCTAATTTATGTTTAAAATTGAAAAGCATTCAATTTATGTTGATGATTTTTTATGAATTTTATAATTAATTAATGTTAAATTTTTGAATGCATGAAAAATATTTTTTAATTGATATGATTTTTTTACTTTGGAAATTAGATGCATGAGAAGTGTTCAACTTATGAATTAAGTGATAGAATTTTTATGAACTTTGAAATTAATTGATGATATTTTTATTCATGAAAAGTGTTTAAAGTATGGTATGTTTAATGATATTTTTTATAAATTTGAAATTAATTAATAATAAAATTTTGATGCATGATAAATTTAGAATGTATGATGTTACCTCAAATTTTTATTATAAATAAAAAATTTTAATTAGAATTTAGGATGATGTTTGGGAATATATTTATATTTTTAATGTGCATTTGGATGAAAAAGTTAAGTGAATGTGCAGTGTAGTTGTGAAAGTATCTGATAAACAATAGATGAAAACTATATTTTAAATATACATTGACATAAGTATTGCTTAGTAAAATTATCATTTAAAAGAAAAATTACAATTGAAAACTTCATTATATATATATATATATATATATATATATATATATATATATATATATATATATATATATATATATATATATATATATATATATATATATATATATATATATATATATATATATATATATATATATATATATATATATATATATATATATATATATATATATATATATATATATATATATATATATATATATATATATATATATATATATATATATATATATATATATATATATATATATATATATATATATATATATATATATATATATATATATATATATATATATATATATATATATATATATATATATATATATATATATATATATATATATATATATATATATATATATATATATATATATATATATATATATATATATATATATATATATATATATATATATATATATATATATATATATATATATATATATATATATATATATATATATATATATATATATATATATATATATATATATATATATATATATATATATATATATATATATATATATATATATATATATATATATATATATATATATATATATATATATATATATATATATATATATATATATATATATATATATATATATATATATATATATATATATATATATATATATATATATATATATATATATATATATATATATATATATATATATATATATATATATATATATATATATATATATATATATATATATATATATATATATATATATATATATATATATATATATATATATATATATATATATATATATATATATATATATATATATATATATATATATATATATATATATATATATATATATATATATATATATATATATATATATATATATATATATATATATATATATATATATATATATATATATATATATATATATATATATATATATATATATATATATATATATATATATATATATATATATATATATATATATATATATATATATATATATATATATATATATATATATATATATATATATATATATATATATATATATATATATATATATATATATATATATATATATATATATATATATATATATATATATATATATATATATATATATATATATATATATATATATATATATATATATATATATATATATATATATATATATATATATATATATATATATATATATATATATATATATATATATATATATATATATATATATATATATATATATATATATATATATATATATATATATATATATATATATATATATATATATATATATATATATATATATATATATATATATATATATATATATATATATATATATATATATATATATATATATATATATATATATATATATATATATATATATATATATATATATATATATATATATATATATATATATATATATATATATATATATATATATATATATATATATATATATATATATATATATATATATATATATATATATATATATATATATATATATATATATATATATATATATATATATATATATATATATATATATATATATATATATATATATATATATATATATA
>CM017196.1:8860499-8932999 GCA_004837865.1 Musa balbisiana | reverse complement strand
TTCTATTTGAATATGATCTAATATACTATATCGATGACTCTTAGTTCTCTATCAGAAAAGATTTAAATGCCAAGAAAACCTATCCCAATGGCAATTTTTGATCATAAGTAATGGCTATGATAAAATCGCTTTATTCTACAAATTATTTAAGCCTTAGTAGTTGGCTCTATAGTACCACTAATCTCTTCGTGCAATATTACAACAGTAGTATAGTCTAAGTTATAAGCTACCCTCGCCAATCTCTCTTGCACTTGCATGCTAAGTCTTTTATCTACTATGATAAAAAATAACATAAGAGAAAAGTAATATTATTGATTATATGTAAAATCTAAAAGTTATTATACATAACTTGGCTTTATTAAGTCATCTCCTAAGTAAAGAAGTCATTATTTATAATCTCAATGTCCTAAAAGATAAATATTACGAACTAGCGATAATAATTTCGATATTTGTCTCATTAATATCATTTGAAAAACTATATGATAAGCTGATTATTCATGAAAGATATATAAAACGAAAAGAGAGGAAGATAAAACCAACTATCATACTCATTTAAGTACTATTTGTGCTTGTTAGCCTTTTGACGATGATAGTATTATCAAAAATTCAAATTTTATAATAGTTATACCATCATAATTCAAAATTATGATGTCAAAAGTTATGATTGGTCATACCGCCCATTATAAGCGGTAGTATCACTCGTATCCTAAAATTTTAGGAGATTTAATTTTTTGTCTCCACTTTAAAAGCCTTTTGGAGCTTATAAATACTCAACTTAGACTTAGTTAATGAAGTATCTATTCTTAACTTTGTCAAGTGTTGTAACTCTTTTTTTTAATATTGTTTGAGTCTCTTCATCCCTCTTGAGTTCAGTTGTGACACTAAATTATAAAAGAATGTGGATATTCTTTTTTAGCCTATAAAAAGAAGAAAAGTTGTAAAAAGAGAAGTTGATTTTCGCCCATTAGAAAAAAGATTGATAATGAATGCTAATGGCCTCGAGTGAAGAGAAATCGAGAGTGGATATAAGTTAAGAAGATCAAACTACTATGAATCAATTTGTATACCTTTGTCTGTGACTTTTGTTTGTGATTGTTTACTTATTATTATTCACTTTACTCACAAATCTTACTCACACTTAATATTTGGTTAATCATATTTTCGATACGAATTTTTTGATCTAGCTTTAAAGTTGATTAAAATTTTCTATAACATTAAATTCCCCTCTCCCCCTCTCGGAACAAATATTGCTATGTTTCTCAATAAAACTTATGACTTATGACTTTTATTTTTAATAAATAAATTATAATAAAAAAATATAATTTATAATTATCAATAAAATGATATTTATTTATGTGACTCTTGATATACCTATAAAAGAATATTGTAATCATGTAAAAAAAATCCAAGATGCGATAATAAAGGAAAGTTAGATAAAAGATATATACTTACAAATCATAGCTAAAAAAGTAACTGAGATCACAATTTTGACAAATGGAGGATAGTCTTTGTATTTTAGAAAGTCACCTGATAATGTTATAACTATTTGAGGAAGTCCATAAATCAAAATTTATCATTTATTCCAACAGTGCTAAAGTGTTGTGAGATTTACATTAGAGATATCAATCGTGAGGGCATGAAGAGAAATATAGGTGAGTGTGTCTCCCAGTATTTATTTCATCAATAAAAGCTGAGCATAAGTACTTATGAAAATATTATAGAAATAACTGAATCTTGAATAAAAGGGAGAGTATACTATTATGCATTTTATGTTAGTGCCACCTAAAATTGATTAGGGATACGATGAGATCCTCTCACTAAATCTATCTAGTTTCTGTCTATTAAGAAGAATTATTTATTCAATAAATTGATAAAACTAGATATTAGACAAAACATTCGAAATCACGGAGTGTTGGTTAGTATTAATTATATTTAAGTGAGATTTGAGGTTCATATCTAAGTTTTGAAGAAGCTCACAAAAAACTTTAGATACTTGATTAAAATTTAGTATACTTTCTCACACCCAAATTAATATTCAATATAAAAAAAATAATACAAACCTTTGATGATATTTTAAGAGCATGTGCCTATGATTTAGGTAGAAAATAAAAATAAAATTTTACAATCAATTCAGTTTATTTATTATAATTATTAATATTCCAACATTCACATAGTACCTTCTAAAGCTCCTTGTGATAGAAGATATAGATCACCTATATACTGGGATAACATTAGAAAATGAAAGCTACTTGAATCATGATTTATTCAAAGAGATGCTAACATTATCTAAAGGAGCTTAGAATAAACTACATAGATGAAATTAGAAGGATTTTGACATTTGAAGATTATATCATTCTAAAAACATCTACAACGAGATTAGTCGCAAGGTTTAGTCACACAAACAAATTAGCTCCCACGTTTGGGGGTCCTTTTTGAAATTTTGTAGGAATATGATCTCTAGCTTATCGATTGATCATGGCCTTGTCTTTGTAGTACATGATATGTTCAATATTTCATATCTCGATGTTATGAAAAATATATCAGGGATTTATCTTATTAGTGAGAAATAACATTATATTTTTGAAGTAGCTAATCCAAATCTTGAAAACCTCTTGAGGAAAACAAAATTCAGTAGTAATATCATGTAAATTAAGAAACCTATGAAGAATCAACCAACAAGGAATAAACTCAAGGGGCGGAATGTAGTCATCATATATATATATATTTATTTATTTTCTAAGCTAGAAATTTCTTAATTAGTATTTTGTTTATTATTATAATTTATTTCCTATTTTATAAATAAATTATAGCTATTAAAATTATTTCATAATATGAATAAACAAATTGAGTATGATATTATTAATTATTTATATATTAATTACGAAATTAAAAATTATGGATCATGCCATAAATGACTTTCCCTCACTTATTTAAGACAAATAGACTCTTCCCTCCCGTTCAATCTGAGGACGAGAAACGAAGGAGATAGAGCGGTGATCATCGTCGAGAGGAGTAGTAAATCCTCATTTTACCTCTTTTATTGAAATTAAAAATAATTATTGTATGCTTATAAATTTGGTCATAGTAGATCTAGCATTTCATGACTCCTAGTAGAGCTTGTTTGTTGCTTTTCAAACAATTATTTATTTATAAGAAAAACATTTGAATTTACGTTCTTAGATCATATATTTATATGCATTGTGGGAAGAAAAAAAAAAAGAATACCGTCCATGAAATTCTAGTGATTTAGGTTCTTAGATCATATATTTATTTTTTTGACACAATAAAATAATATATTTATAAGCATATTCTTGAGCTAAAGGTTTGAAAGTTTCGTACAAAAATTAGCACAGTATGTATTGCATCTTCATCAAAGTCATTGTGGCTTATTTATGGTGCTTTTGCTTCAACGCTGTCGCTGTTGGCGATGATGAAGACTGCAACTTAGACTCATACTACCAGCATGACTTTAGCTCTCGTTCGATCCATTGGTTTTCCTCTTGCTTCTAACAGCCACAACTTTTCTGCTCCCATTCCAACTCTCTCTCATCATCTTGGAGCTCTCGAATTTGAGCCAGGATGTACGGGCGATCTGCATCTCAGCTTCTGAAGGAGCAAGCATCCTGTGCATCCGGTCAATTGACCGTCTTTAACGTAAGTCGTTCCTTGCCTCATCTTCATACTGCTCCAGGTTACGTATGGTCTTTTTGCATGGTTGTGCCTCATCCATGTGCTTGTGCGACAATATTTGCCTTCGGAAGATGGTGTTAGTCGTATGGCAAATCGATTTCTTTGCTAAGGTACAACTTTCGAAGAGCAAAGAAATCTAGTAGATTTCTTTGAGACAGACATTAGGAGATTTCAGGGTGGTGACCGGTCTCCGATTAATTATTAGGTATTTAGTATATCTGACACCAAAAATTTGGATGTAGAACGAGGCATTCGACCGAGTTATCAAAGAGTGCGACGAACACCATATGCAGCTCGAATCATTATTCAGGTACGTTCCGGTCGTCTTCCTTCTCGGAAACGTATAGTATCTCTGATGTAGCAGATGTGCACTCCGTTGAAACCAGGAAACTGATGGAGCAGAACTTGGACGTACAAACAACCAGAAACGGAGATCACTTGGGTGCGTTTATCCATCACCATTCGTTGCTTCGCAATAAACGCTGCCTCATGGCTTACATGTAAGAATTTTCACCTCCCTGAAGATGAAGTCCTTCTCGTACGAGCACCTCGGGTTTCATTTTTAAGATACCACCGCCGATGGCCAGGCAAAACCGAGCAGAGGTCGTCCGGAGCTTGAGATGGCAACTCGGCCCTGTGCTCCCCGAAGAACTAAAAGCAAAACTGAGTTATTCCGAGGTGGTGTATTTCGTGGATCACTCCAAAGCGATAGCGTCTTACATGTCAGAGATGGACATCGATTTGACTGTGGTATCTGGTGTTCTTCGTCCGACATGATTCTACTTCTGTATTGCTCCTCCTGTCACCGCTCACCGGTAACCGGCAACAATTGTTTCTAGGATATGGTTCCGCCGAAGCAACCCTCCATTCAAGTTAAGGTGCTGGACGACATTGGTGAAGTGTGTCTCGGAGACCATTCCATCTCTCTCACCAAGCACTCGCTGCATTCTCTTAGGCGGACCGATGCCGAACCATTCATTTCCCAGGTTTCGTATTATCGCTTCGGTGCCATGCCCTGATGATGCTGCGTTCCGCCTGACGCTTCTCTTTGTGCTATATTATTAGGGTCTAATGGAAGAACTTTTGGACTGATGCCGCTCCGCGTCGGACTACACTATGGTAACTCCCTTTTTGCTGATGCCCGAGAAGACGATAGACAGATGAGATGAGACGAGCCGTTTGCTGATAGATATCATTTAGCATGGCGCATTTACACGTAATATCAGCATTACTTATCCACTTGATTTAATTATTGTGTGTGTTAATTATCTGTTTTTGCCGAAATTTTTAATAAGATATATCGACTCGAAATAAGGAGTCCAATATATTCTTTCCTTTGGTTATTTGGTTAAATCATTAAATGGTCGGCAGAACGCGGTTCGGGATGCTTCCGTAACGGAGGCAGCCCCCCGCGAACGCCTGACAACGTATCGGGACAAGTGCGCGGTGGACGGCCCTCCGCCCACGTGGCTGCCGACCATTTGGGGAGAGAGAGCTCAAGCGGTGTCGGGGCCCACCGTTGGATTCTCCAGCGGTGATGATCCGCTGCGCGGCGCCCGCCTCAAACTGGGAGCCCATTGGTGCTTGATGCGCTGTGAGCCCGAGGTAGAGGCCACGGCTTCATCAAGGCCGTCCATCACGGGGAATCAACCACCCACAGAAGCAACCACCGGTGGGTGCGCTAAGGCGTGTTCCTTTTCTGGTCACTTGGCGGGGCCCATCAAAACGTGGTGAGTCACACCAAGGCGGGGTGGCATGGGATGCTGGTCGTCGTGGGTACGGAGACCGATCCAAGAACAGGATGATTCGTCCGGTATTTACGAGAACGTCGGCCTCTCGTCTGGTTGTCCCGTGTCACCGCCGACCGGTGAGAAGGATGGATTACGTCGGAACGAGCACCAATAAAAATGTCCGTCACAGGAATCATCACCGTAGCAAACGATCGAGGACACGCTTTGACGGGGATTTCTTTTACTTCTCGCTTGATCTTTGAAGAAAGGCCTTGGCAGAGGCGAAGCAGAGCCCTTGTCTTGCTTCTTTCTTTCGTTTTCCTGCCTTTTTCTTCTCCTTCTTTGTCCCCTTCCTCAAGAAAAGAATCCGAGTGGGGTGGGTTACTTGATGGTCTTCCTCGACGATCAGCAGGAAGGAGAAAATAAATGAAGAAAAAGGACCTAACTTTAACAAAAATCGATCCGGAAACCAAAGGAAAAGAGGCATCTTTACAAGCTCTTGGCTGATCCTGTTGTGGCTTCTGCTGCCGAGCCGCCGCTTCTGGGGCTGTAGCCGTAGTAGGAAAGGTACCATCTGACGAACTTCTTCAGGCCGGTCTCTAGGTTGGTGGTCGGCTTGTAGCCCAGCTCGGCCCGCGCCAAGCTGATGTTGGCATGAGTGAACGGGACGTCTCCGTTGCCCGGCATCTCCACCACGTTCTTCTTCGCCTTCACCTTTAGGTGGCGCTCCAGGATGCCCACCAGCGCCGGCACCGTCACCGGCGAGGTGTTGCCCAGGTTGTAGATGCGGTACTGCGCCGGGCCCCCCTTCCGGCCGCCGCTCCCGGTGCTCTTCTCCGCGGTGTCGAGGGAGGCGACGCAGCCCTTGACGATGTCGTCGATGAAGGTGAAGTCGCGGGCGAGGTCGACGCGATTCTTGCCACGGTAAACGGTGATGGGCTTCCCCTGGAGGATGTTGCGGGTGAAGGAGAAGTAGGCCATGTCGGGGCGGCCCCAGGGCCCGTAGACGGTGAAGAATCGGAGCCCCGTGATGGAGAGGCCGTAGATGTGGTTGTAGGTGTGGGTGATCTCCTCGCCGGCCTTCTTCGTGGCCGCGTACAGGGAGGCCGGTCGGTCGGTGCGGTCCGCCTCCGAGAAGGGCGCCTTCTCGTTAAGGCCGTACACCGACGAGGACGACGCCCAAACCACCGCCGGCTGCGGGTCCGCGGACTTGCACGCCTCCAGCAGGGTGACGAGCCCGGCGATGTTGCTGTGCACGTACGACGCCGGGTTCTCGATGGCGTAGCGCACGCCGGCCTGGGCTGCCAGGTGCATCACGTGGGTGAAGGGCACGACGTCGAAGAGCTTGGCAAGGAGGCGGGCGTCGTCGATGTCCCCCTCCACCACGAACACGCCATGGGATTCCAGAAGCGCCTCGCGGGCCTTCTTCAGCGAGGGATCGTAGTAGCTGTTGAAGTTGTCGAGACCGACCACGCCGTCGCCGCGCTTGCGGAGCGCGAGGGAGACGTGAGTGCCGACGAACCCAGCGGCGCCGGTGACGAGCACGGACATGCCACCGGGGCGACGAACCGTGGCGGAGGCACGGATCTGCTTCTCCCAGTGCATCCCGCCCCACGATGCGTTGAAGTAGCGGGAGGAGGTGTCGACGAAGCTCTGGAAGCTGAGGTAGGAAGCCGTGAGGGCGATCAAGAACAGCGCCCACAGGAACATGGTGCTCGTGGACGCGAAACACCGGTGGAACTGTCGATTGATCGTGTGCGCCCGCTCGATCTTCACCTTCCCCGGCGTCGAAGGAAACAGCTCAGCTTCCATCAACCTCATCATCTCTTTCCTATTCACTGCTTTTCTCGAATCGATCAATAGCGACAATGTGGATCCAAGAGGGCGGTGGGGGAGATGGAGGGGAGTGGCCGGGCAGTGAGGTGTTCGTGCAAATGCCTTGCTGCACCTGCTAAGGAAGGAAGGGCGAAGGGGGGAGATATAAATAGGAGCTTGGAGGAGCGACCGAAAGCGCGTTAACGCGGTCGAAGGGACGGCCAGACTGTACGCTGTAGAACAGAAAAGGAGAAAATATTGTGTTATCCCTCCTCTTCTCTCTCTTCTTCTCCTCCTCCGTTTTCTCTCTTTCGCAATATATATTATTCCCCCGTAGGAGTACATTCTCCTCCCTTGCAACAATAGCAGGAAGGCCTTTTGTTTTACCCCGGGGAATCGGGACCACCATCGATCTCATTCGATGGCGAGGACACCTTTCCCACCTGGTTCTGTGCCGGGACCCACACTCTTCGTCCATCAACGGTGAGGGTGGATGAACGGGTTAATGAATTGATAGCTAGTCTGTTGACGTGGTGGATATCTGGTTCTGGCTGCGAGCGCGCGTTAACCTGTCCCTCGGGAATGGTCCGAATCGCGTTGTGACCAGTCTTTCGCTGCCACGTGAAGAGGGGAGGAGTGGAGTAGGTTAAGCGAGGGTAAAAGCGGGGTTTGACGACCGTAGAACCGGTCGCCGCGGGAGGACGAGCGACCGGGAGAGGACCGCGGGGGAGCCGTGATAGCGGGGGCCTTGGCTGGTTGCCGCCTTGTCCGCTTCCCATTTGCCAGCTGCGCCTGGGCCATGAGCTGTCTTCTGAGCTTTCCCATGATGTGCGCATCGGGAAGAGGGGGATGAGCCGTGGGACGCACGCAGCGGGCAGAAGGCAGCAGCGTTGGTCTGATTTGGTTCTGTGTGCGGTATAACGCAGAGGATATATGCGCGTGGCCTCATCTTCTTCCTCCACTCGAGTGGACTGCATGGGTAATTACATATTACCCCAGTGTATTACGTGCTTCTCAAAGTTACATTTGACTCTCGATAATTATGAAATTATAATAAATTATTTAATTATTAATAACGTCGTTCAATCGTAGAAAGGGGAGTTTGGCTTAGGATGACCCGCGACGGCAGCCACCAAAGGCCTTGAGATGGCCTTCGCCGAGGGTGCATGAGGAGGAGGTCGTGTCGAGCGGGTGAGTTGAGAATGCGATCCGCCTAATGGAGGAAGGGGGCGATTACGGTAGATCCTACGAGCGAGGGCCTCGGCGAAGTATCCTGCAACCTGCCGCATCGGACCGCCTTGGGAAGCGACCAGCAGAGAGATGTGCTTCACCAGGGTGTCTGCCGCTTTGAGGTTCTCCTACTGCATCACCTCTACGCACGCCAGTAGCACGTGAACCAAACAGACCCCTTCCTCCTGAGTGTCCACCACCATCGACAGCACTGCTGCTGGCTTCGCTGACGTCGCCACCTCCGTCAACGATCTAGTCCGTCCTCTGACCACTCCAACCCATGAAGATGAGGATGAAGAAGAGCAAGTCCTCGTCCGCTTCAGATCTCTTGGAGGTAGGATCATTTCAGATTGCGCATCCGAACCATAGGCACCACAACCGTTGTCAGCGACAAGAGGAGGAATAGGCCTAAGGTCGTAGGTACCGACTGGGGGCAAGGGAGTGACGGTGGCAATGGTGGGGGGCTCTGCGGTACCGGTAATGAAAACATCGAAATTATGTTAGTTGTTATTGGGTGCGGCACTGATTCTTGCAGGTGGGAGAGGTGCAACGCGTTGAACTCGGATAACATACTGTTGGGCCAAGCTGAGAGGTCGAAGGGGTTGTAGTGGACGGTGTCGGACGTGATTTGGACGAGGAGGGAGGCGTCATCGCTGGCCTCCGTGGCAGTGCACGCCATCGACGCCTCCAGTTGCTGCTGTAGCCTTTGTGCGAGCGCTGATTACATATTATACTCGATGCATATAATTTCTTATCTTTAATATTTTATAAAAATATCAATTCTAGTGAAATATTTAATCTTATTTCTTTACGTTATCGATTTTACTGTGGAAGATATCTACATAAATAACATTAAAAAAATTCTCGAGATATTAATTTTATAAAAAAATAACTTATATGAAAGCCTCGTTATCATTCTTTCGGTTTTACTATCCTCCCGGATAAGTATATCCATAATCGATGAGCAAGTGAGATGATAATTCACTGAATCAGAATGAGTTTGGAATACTTAGATGGAGATCTAATATCCAATATGCTATGGTAATTGAATAGAGATCTAGTATTTAAAATGATAAAATCTATTATAATTAGCAGTAGAGACTCTCTATAAAAGGGATATGGGACCACTAAAAGGGTTATAAGACTGGACCCTTTAGTCGCCACCCCCTATCCTCCTCTCCCTGCTTCTTTCTCAATCGACTACCCCTCCTCTGATGTGAGAGGATAGCAAAAAGGACTGCCCCTACTGTGTGGTGGTGGTGCACGAAAGTAAAGAAAGAACGCATTCAAGAGGAGTTGCATCGGTGCTTCATTCATCGTGTGGATTACTATTAGAAAAGAAACATGAGTTAATCCACAAATTGAGTATGTAGATCAAAGATATACGAGTTTCCTTATGTGAGATCGTCTCACATCTTACGTAGTTTTGAGTTTCATGAGTTTTTCCCTTTCAATCGTCACACGTGATTCTATGTAAAGACTGTTTTGGAAAAAAAAAATTGTTTTATTTTTTTATTGCGTATGTGATGTTCTTCTAAGGTTTCCCAATAGGTAAGTCATCAGATAGGATTGTGAAGCCAAAGGAGATGATGAAATTAGAGAGAGGATAGTAAAGCTCTCACACAAGTTATTTGAAAATAATATCTTTTGGATGATGAGGATAGTGAAATTATCTTTTTATTTTTAGTATCTTTTTGTATGTATATGCATTATCTTTTGTAAGTAGAGTCAATGTTATGAGGAGCAATAAAATTAAATATTTTACTTTTGTAACTATAACGTAATTTTTTAAAATATAAGAACTGAGATATTAAAAATAACTAATCACATAATGTAATATATAATTAACTCTTTGTGTAATGCTCGTAATATCTAGCGATTGCACTTTAGAGTTGATATAGGGTCATCCTAAGCCAATCGTTGAAATAATAATTTTACCCATGAGTTTGGTATAAATTCATTGCACATACATCTGTGAACACAACAAATGATTTTTGTAGAAATAAAATGATTTATCACGAAGTTCAATATAATTTAAAAAAAATATAAATATTCATATATGAAAAGATGTTGAAAAGAGAACTATATTAATAATCCCACATTGATAAATAAGGCGAAGATCCGATAACATATATACGAGTCTAACTCACAATTAACAAAAATAAAATTTTAAATTAAATTAATATTTAACTTTATATATATATATTAATTTTAACTAATTTAAGCCATTCATCACACAACATCGAATAAAATGGAGTAACACGTAATCGACCCGACTCCAGGTCTCGTTTGAGGACAATGTTTGGCCACGGTTTGCTCTCCTTTGGTGATGTGATGTGATCCATCGAAGGTGCACAACGGCTGCACTTACGGTCTGTGCTCTGCTGCTGCTGCCCAAAACAGTGTCACTGACCTCTTGAAACTTGTGTCATCTAAGTCGCTTGGTCATTCATTTTCTTCTCAGCTCACGTTCATGTTTTCTGCGACTCATTATACCGACATCGTCACCTTGAGTTGAACGAGCTTGCGGTATGGCACCATTTCTCCCGCAGACACGTGAGACTCAAGTGCTAGACCTTACGTCACGTGCAACAGGGCCAACCGCTTGCGTCGTGGATCATGGATATATCGAAGCAATAACCGCTCCGATAGCACTCGTCTTTCGTCGCCTTCTCCCAGCCTTTTTCCCGTCTTGAAAGTTCAAACCTGCCCCGATTCCTCAAGTTCTCCCTCTCTTCCCTCGGTCGATCGGGGAACTCCGACGGCATGATTAGGATCTCGTGCTTGGTGTTAGGGTTTCTTCTTTGGATTTCGCCTCCGGTTCCCTCGCTGGCCGATGAATCTCCGGGAGGTACGGTTTGCTCTCGCCCTTGCTTGCTTCAACTACTTGATGTGCCCAACCCCATCGGTAAATCCACCTTAGTTTGGAAACTCGACTGTTTCGTTGTCGATCGAGGTATAGTATTAAGTATCATTCCTAAATGAATAATTGGTAGATAAACACCCCGTAACTTGTAACGAATTGAAGGAAGCAATCTGGCCTTTGAATGCTTGCTTCTTCGATTTGGTTTTCTTATAGTTCCGTCAGTTAGATTCCAAGTTTTAGTTGGATACCAATGCTGGTATGTTGGCATGATATCAGATTGGTATGGTACAGTTGCGTACGGGTGATATCTGAAGCTATATATTGTTTTTCTGGAGAACTTTAAGTTCCATTGGCTCTGAACATGGTATCCTGTGAAGCAGTGAGACTACTTTTAAATGCAACAATGCTGTTTGCATATCAGGAAAATCAAGTGGGATTTTAGAGGTTTATCCATATTGCTTCATGTTGTCGTGATATAGCACATATGCCTGTATCGTGATAAGAGACAAATATGTTTTTGCATCATCTGAAGGGTTGTAGAACCTTAAATTCTTGCTTTGATGGAACAGCTGAAAACATGAAGATATTTTGATAGACTTGTGTGGAATAGCTAGGTCTACTTCAACCATGAGTGACTTTTAACCCCAGGGTGAAGAGAAAATAAATAGAAACCTATGAAAATTCTGTCACATGCCACTTCTGAATCTATGATCTTGGGAATTACCAAGTGAATTTCTGTTTGCACATATAGACTTCATTTTCATCATCATGTCTTGTGCCCCTTATGCGCCAACATGGTATGACAATGGTCCTGTGTCGACTGACACAAATTAAACATAATGAAGAAAATCAAGGGCCATCATTCTAGTATCATGCCATGTATCTCTGACTTTGCCTACAATGTCTTGAGAAGATACTTTAGTAGTGGTTTTGGACTTTCACTAGTTTTGGGAGAAGTGTGTTGTTAAATTATATGATCTTTCTCATGTTTCTAACTATGCCTTTATAACAAATGCTGTTGCAGTATATGGTTGTAAGATGCCCTTACGTAGCATTGCCTTTGGCTGGCTAGATGATAAGAATGCATTCCAAGCAGGAGACACAGCAACTATTAAGATTAAGATATTGGATGATTCGTGCAGAAGCAGAAACTCCAGTTTTAGCATAGCCCCTATGAATTTTTCACTTATAATTAATGGGAAGAAAGGAAACAGTTCATATATATCGGGTGTTCTTCAGTATCTAGATGGTGATCCTGTTTTTTGGAATATATCTTTTACTCCCATACGGGTAGGACAGTTTCCTGTGGTTATAACTGATGAAAATATTGGCATCCTCGATTCATCTCTCCACTTCACTGTTACGACTGGTATAGTTTAAGCTTCTGCATCAGACTATTTCTTTTTGGTTTTGTCTATATCTCTATGAAGTAAGATAGTGACATCTGCCTATATATACAACTTTGCAAGACTTCAATGAAAGGGTAATATTTCTGCAGTGATTTTATTTGCTGTTGGAAGTACTAGAAAGATAATCCTCACAAAATAGAAACTTGGTTGCTTGAGGTCATAGTTACATTTTTCTTCTTGATGAAAGAGAACAGTAATAATCTGATGAGTTGGTGATTGAACAGAAACCAATTGTAATTAGTTTTTTGAACAATCACTGAAACACGCATAAATTGCATTTTCAAATTAACCCAATTATATGTATATGATTTGCAGTAACAGATTATCCAAATTTTCACTTATTAATTAATTGTCACTATATTTTTAAGGTCCTGCATGTAATAGTCTGAGAATAATACCGTGAAAGAGCAGATGACATGAATGGTAAGTTTACTGTTCATTCGTCACATTTGATATAATTTAAATGTGTGTATGCTCTGTTGATACATTGTAACTCATGTACCTTGTGGCTTAGTGATTATATGTAATTTGATCACAAAAGTAGGATATCTTAAGAAGACCAAAGCATTGAGCACGATTGCAATACACACACACACATACAAAATAAAGTTGCCTTAATGAAAAAAGCAGCTCTTGTTGCTTATTTTTTATAATGTTTCTTTATTACCTTAATAAAGTAACACATCTGATAGAGAAGTTCATTATCTTGATATACAGACATCACTGGATATTTTACAATCCAGTTTTGTCAAATTTGAAATCACATCATAGAACATTTTGGAAATTAGTTCAAATTAAATGATCAATATTAAGATTCTTGTTATGTTTTTTCTCTTCTTTTTAAAATTATTGACAATTTGAAAATTTTAAAGATGAAATCAAACAACTCCAGACTAAATGATTAGAGAATGTAAATTATAATGTCTAATAAGCAAAAATAACTGTAATGTATAATATGCATTATATATTTTCTTCGAATTTTTGAGCCAAATCTAGACAACTCATATGCTTCAACTTTAGGAATTGGCTTTAAGCCCAATCAGAATAGCCTATTTATGGGAAAATTAATGAAAACAAAGACATAGGAGATAGAAGACAGTTACAATAGTACCCTACAAGAAATACAGAGGAAGAAAAGTAGAACTCAAAAGAGAAATCCATTTTTGACCAGGTCTCAAATGCAGACTTCTAAATGGACCAGTACTTGACCAATATTTACCAGCACTGCCAAAGATCAATATAGGTTACTGATCAGAATTTATTCATTTATTTATTTTTTGGTGATACTGAGCATTCTAGGTTGATGTACTGCCTGACATATTGGTACTGTATTGATTTGACCATTTGCGAAACTGGTTTCAGATTGATGTTTTAGCTTTAGCTAACTTGAGTTGCCATTTTTTTCGTTTACTGTCCATCTGGACACGTAGCCTCTAATGTAATTTTAAGACTCTGCTATTTCCACATCCTGTAAAATGCATAAATATTTTAAATAAAATTTATGTTTGATATAACTTCTACAACTTAGATGTATATATGATGTGATATATGATACAGAAGATAGTTACAATTTAATGTCTTTAATATTATCCTTCATATATTAGTTACTCTCTTTGCATTGTTATTTATAGTCTACCAATTTTTCTCAAAAGGGTGAAAACAATGAACTAGTATCGAAGAAAACCCTAGCCTTTTTCTTGTGGTATTAGTACTTTAACAAGCAATATATGCTCATTATGGGATTGCCAACCAACATTAGAACATTCATACCTGATTTGTTTCTGCAGTAAAAATTATTTGGAATTCTTATTTCCAACAGAAACAAGTAAATCTAAGTTTCTCTGTGGCATTGATGAATTATTGAACATGAAAAGTCATAAACAACCAAACCAAAATTACTTGAGGCCTGGCCTAACCTAATACAAGTAAATTTAAATATAAGTTACTTCTAGTTTGTTGTTATAAATTCTCTCTATAATGTACTGAGCCTTCTCCTCCCTCCTTATTGTGTTTAGTTTTATCCACTGAATTTAGCTCCTCGATCTGTAATATTATCATACATTCTGCTTATTTCATTTTTCTTTCGTTGGGATAATCCGAAATTTAACATTATTGATATTTTTGTTTAGTAAAATATAAAAGAATAGAAATTCACTTCTTTTTTTTTTTTTTCCTTTTTTCACTATTTGCACGGTATTTTTGATCTTGCATTGTTTGTAAATTTTACTCTGCAATTCATTTATTTCTAATGAACCACGTTTTTTAAAGGGCATATATATCCACCTGCTTGCATGGTTTCTTGGATGAATTTTGTCACTGAGTTTGTTGCTGGAACAAAAGCATATTTGTTTCTGCTTCTTAAAGATGCATTTGGGAATAATATCTCATCAGAGATTGATGGACCTAGTGGAGATTACTTTATGGTGTCTGCCTCTTATGAAAATGGATCTACAGCTGATCTGCTTGATGTCAAGTCTAATGGATGGAATCAACTGGGATATTTTGGCATGGAATTTGTTCCCAAGACTGCTGGAAGTCTTTTGTTGCATGTCCATTGTAATGATCTGTCTTTGAGAGGGTCTCCTCTACCATTTATTGTAAAACCAGGTCGGTCACTTCACTTACTCTTGTGTTCCATCTGTATTTTTCTACATTGGAGATGATTTAGGTTATAATGGCTTTGTCATGTGTATTATTCCTGCTTCAGATACATGCATATCTAGACTAAAGGCACTAAATACTTATTGAACCAACTTTACAGCTTTACTCATAGAAATACATTTAGAAGATGCAAATTACAGGTACCATCCCATAAAGAAAGAATTGGGTTGTTTATAGGTAATCTTTTCAGTCTCATATGTATGCTGACATATATGTCATAATTGATGTTGTCAGCCTATTTAACTTTTTTAAAGAACCTGTAGTTTGACAACTGGATGGAAATTCATCATATATGTTTTTAAATGATTTCTTCCACTCTCTTTTCAGGTTTTTTCCACTTAAGATCTCCTTATACATGTTCTACATTATGTGGAATATATTATGCAGTAACTATACACAATATCTAAATTGTGTATAAGGATGTAAACAGATGCTTCGTAATTTCACAAACCATTTTTACATGTATAAGCAATAAAGAATAAATTAGATATCTTTCCAGTAATTCTGCTATGCAAGCTGTAAACAGATGTATTTCCTATGTTCTTATACGAAGGACAAGGATTCAATTTATGGTAGCTAGTATTTCTTATATATAGAAAGTATATTGTCTCGAATCCTTTATATTGACACCATCTGTTGGTTTATTAAATTGTCAGCTGTTTGTTTATGCATAGCTTGATTATATAAATTTATTTCCAATTATGACAGGATTGATGAATATAACCAGTAGTCAAGGAGAATGGAAGTATAGAACAAATTTTTTCCAGGTGTTCTCGAAGCTGGAAATTTTTATATATCAAAAAGATCAGTTTGGAAACTTGGTTCCAGGTTTCTATCCATTTGATGCTCGGGTGGTTGAGAAGGCTACTAATTTGTCCATCCCTATAGCAGACTTATTCTTTGAAGAGGTTGCACAGGGAACCCAGTTGCTTTCTTTTGTTGTTTCTGAACCTGGTGAATTCATGCTTATCATTTTTGATGCAAAGCTACATGAAAGTATCTGGAGCATGACATATGATTTCTCTGTATTTATAGGTTTGTCTTCTTAAGAAGTATTAAAAATTTTTAGATTTTCTATATTTTCTTCTTTTTCTTTTTTTTGCTTATTGGTCACCACGATTATCATACATGAACTAAAAAAATCGATTATTAAGTATATGCTGCACTTTCTGTTAACTTCTTGAGTTATATAGCTTCTGTTCTTTACTGCTGAGATTTGAGAATGCTTGTGCAAACATCTTAGCGTATGTCCTGTGGACATTGTGTTGCTTGAGGTTTCTAGTTAATTCTACCGGCAAATTATTGATTAGATGTTTTAAAATAATGTCATACTTTGAATTGATTTGTATGCTAACATTAAGATTAAATTTGTTGAACTTTCAGGGAACAATTTTCTCTATAATTTACAGATGCTTATTATTGTTGTTGAATATTTTATTGTGCACATAATTATTATAGAAAATGGAAACAAGGTACATATTCTTTATTTTATTAATATATAATATATTGAATATACTCTAATATTCACTTTCTTAAACTCTCAATGAGATCTCTTGCTACCTTATGATAAATTGATAATAGACCAATTATTCTTCAAAAGTTCAAAATATTCTACTTTGTGATCAGTATGATGTCAATCTCTTACTTGCCAAGTTTCATTGAAATGTCTCTGTCAGAATCTTCTTCATCTGGTTGATTTTACATTTGAAAGTGTTTTTGATTGATTATGCATATTTGTAATTTTTCAGTTTAGTTGTTTATAATGTCAGCCAGTAAATTTTCCTTTCCAAGTTCCTGGCTAAAGGCCGGTCACTTCTTGTGTGCAACGTTTAGTTGTTGATGCTTGCAGAATACAGACTTGTTTTGGGTTGTTTTCTAAGTCATTATTTTCGTAAACATATTATTGGTATAAAACTTGATTTTTTTTGTGTTTCCTTAGGTTATTGTCATGAATCAAACAGTTTTGCAAATGGGTCTGGTTTAGCAAGCTCTGTTGCTGGTAAGATATCAAGCTTTACAGTTTATTTGGAGGACCTGTATCATAATCCATCTCCAGTTGAGGCAGAAAGGATACGTGTGGAAATCTTAAGTGAAAATGGTACTTCTAATGTTCTACCGATTATATTCCCTTTGCAGACTCTTATTGGTAAGAATTTGAGATACTTTTTCTCGTAGTGCCTTTCCATTGTTATTTTTAATTATGTATTTTAGTCAGAATGAATATGTAACAGAGCATAGCAATGTTGCTCATCAGTCTGATGGATCTGCTAGATGGGCTCCTGCATTGCCAGCAAATGACAATCGGACCGTAAGAGTTCCATATTTGAGTAGTGTAGTTGATATATTCATTAAGGACTAAAACTCATTTGCCTTTCTTAGATTATTGGGAATTCAACAGCACGAGCTAGTGATTTTAATGTTACCTATACTCCAGAGAAATCTGGTGACTACAAAATATGGATATCCTGTGGAAATATTCCTGTAAATGATGGCAATCTTTATATGATGAAGGCATCTCCAGGTAATTTAACAATCATTATTATGTGCATAGTTTGCTGTCCATAAACCCATATAAATTTATAGGCCCTTCTTCTTCTTAGCGCTTTAATTGACAAATTTTCATGAATCATGCAATATAATTGTATTCTACCATAGCCAAAATAACTATTGTCATACAAACTCTTGCTGGATGATTTTTGTATCAAAAAAAGAATGCTGTATTAATATTTTGGAAGTCTACAAATAGAGCCGTGAAGTTCATTCAAAATTTTTAAAAGAGAAGAACATCTATTCTCCTTCCAAAACCATCAACTCTACCTAATCTGCCCTACTTTGTAGCCCAATTTACTGCTTGATTACATTTCCTAGAGTTATGAGGGAAAGCAAACATTACAAAATTCTTGCTGAAAGCCAGTATATCAGTCAAAATGTTCCTAATGGATTTTGAAATAGACACCTTATCCAAAATCATATTTTTCAACACTAGGAGTCTGTCTCAAGCACCACATTACTAAATTCTTCCTTCCAAGCAGCGAGTAATCCTTCCCTGGCAGCAAGTGCTTCACATTAAAGAGTTGATTTTTGCTTGACCACTTTAAGGCCTCCCATCCTGTAGGACCCAGTAGCATATAGAGGGATGTATCCTAGCCCTCCATCCTGTTGCAAAACAGATCCATCAGTATTAATTTTTATCCACTCAGGTGGATTTGTCCAGCTAACATTTGCAGGAGTTCCCATTACTTTCCCTTCAGATTCATGGAATCTAGAATAGTAGCTCGTATTGAATAAAGTATGCTCACAAATACTTTTTAAATTAGGTCTACCTGCAGAAAAAAATTATTATTTATGGCCTTCCAGAAAATCCAAAACATATTTGTAATCGAGTTTCTCATTGGATAACTTCACTTCTTTGTCTGGTTTAAACAGTAGGAGTATAATTACTAAATAATAATTTTTACATTGTAATCCTAATGATTTGGTTGATAAAATTGTGAATATTTAGGCTTAATACTGGTTGTTCTGAATTTATTTTATTTAAAGAACATTAGCAACAAGTCTTAGCATTATCTGGTTTTAATGGTCTTCAATATTTAAATCTAATTCATATTGAACTAAGACTTTTATTAAATATTGTTTATTTAACCAACATGAAGTAATTATTTGCTCATATTATTCAGGTTTGGTTGATACGTCATTATCAAGTGTTTTGCGTTTTGCATCTGATGTTAAAAGACATGCTAAAAATGAAGTTTTAGTGCAAATTGTGGACTCCTATTGGAATCCTGTTTCATCAAAGCAGACAAAATTGAATTTACAAGTTTATTCTGTGAATAGTTCAAGTTTCATTAAATGGGATTTTCTGAACAATGAAGATGGATCATACACTGGTCACTACATGGCAAGAGATCTTGGTTCTTATAATATATGTATCTTGTTTGAGGAGAAGCATTTGTCTCCTTGTCCCTTTGAGGTTCATGTGTATGGAAGTAAGTTTTGGATAAGTTACTGTATGTGTTGAATTTATGGTGACAAATTTTGTTTCAACGAAAATGATTACTTTTAGTCTGTCATAGTTTCATTGTTTTCTTGTAACACATTATTAGACCAATAATCTTTTTGTTCGTATATTAAGTAGGCTGTAATAACTCAAATTTTGTTGTTCTACTTAATGACTCCATATATTTTGTGATCTCTTTTGTCATTTTTCTACCATCAACTATAAATAATTAGCATCTTGCATTGAGATATATATCAGATACTGCATCTGCAGAACAATTGACACTAATTTTCATAATATCATCAACATAGTGGATAATGATTATGAAACAGATCATGAATTAAATAGTCCATCAGTAGTTGACATTGATATTTTTGTTATGAAAATGCAGACCTTTATTTACCTTAGTGGGTGACATAATGATAACTCTGGTTGGATGTTGGGAGCATGCCAGATCATGGTATGCAGTGAGGATGAGAAAAGGGCCTACCTGGAAATATGTTTGAATTTGATAGTATAAAAGTTACTTTTGAAAAAGAACTAGTATGTATCGATTGTTTTCTAGTTAGGGCTTAGGAAATACCAGATGTAATTGGCTGTCAGTGTCAAAATTATATTTAATTATTAATGTTGTAACTTACATAAAAAAGCTTGTTATGTTTGAGTTCATGTTCTTATATTATGTAGCTACCTCATACTACTAAACCTGTGATATCTTCATTCTTGGTTAGGGGAATAACTACCTCAGAACTTTACAATGACTTGTGTAATTAAAGTTGCTATATTTGAAGACATCTGTATATGTGACATCTGATTACTGCTAGAAGAATGTAAAAAAGCTAGCTTTTGACAATGATTGAGTAGTTAGTTTTATCTATGTTCTGGATTTTTGGAACTTGCTCTTGACTTCCAACATTTACATGTAAATACGGATTGTTCTCTGATGTGATCTGTTGTTACATGCTTGTTTGGGAATGTTTGATAAGAATTTGAGAGAAATTATGCATCTATGTTGATGTGCTGTTACCTGTGCTTTTCTTGTGACTGTATCTTCTTTTTCCTTTTGCAGGAGAGTATTTTTCTGAGGTCACCAATGATAGCATCTATGTCTGGGAGGATGAATCACTTGCTTTTGATGTCTTTATGAATGATTATATTGCAGGTGGAAAATATAATATAATTGAATTCTCAATAGTAAGATTTTAAATCTCTAGCTGCTCATTTCGTGCTTATCAGTCAATTTGAATTACTTTTCTAATATTTACGTTTGCCATGTCATAGACATTTTCTATTTATATCTAAAAAAACATGTATTCTGGTGTTAGGACACATCCAGCTTAGCATCTAAACAGATGGCAACTTGCGACACTTATTGTTTTCCATGTTAATGTGATGATCCAGTTCCTATGTCAAAAGTTAAACCCAGTGCCCTAAGTTTGGAAGAACAGACTTAGTAGATATCGACAGACTATACCACTGCACAACTTGCCCTTCTCCTCTTGGGTTCACTTTTCATTTTTTTTTTCTTTTTCCTCTTTTACCTTCCATCCTCTGACCTGCATCTGAATCCATACTCAGCTACCCATTCATGCACCTCCTTTTGCACTGAGCAAGTGTTACTGCTTTTGCACTATTTACTATTTAGGTATTGTAAGGATTGGAAAGTAGATGTTTTTTAATTTTTTTTAAAGTTCAAAACAGAACCACTGAAGAACTGCAATCTTTTGATTCGGATAAAAGAATCAAAATCATTGTTTGCATACCAGTGTCTCAAATTTCAGTTGAATTACACCATAAAAAGACTTTCAGATGAATAATAGCAATTAAGATGATTGTGTTAAAGCAGTTTATTGTCCAACACACAATCGGTTCATGGTTAAGACAATCGGATGAACTTATTCAACCTCTTGGTACTAACATTGACATTTGATTTTGTTTATCATACCTGACGCAATTAAGTTCCGCTTATTGTCTGTTGTGTTTGAATTAGGCAGTTCTTTAAAATAATGATATTCAGTCCTGATCACACCTGAACCAAGTGTAATTTACTATGGTTCTATGCATCCAACCTGACTTTTTCTGTTGCATGGGTCAGGTATTGTTGAGAATGTCTGAGCTCATGATTCATGTGTTGTATTGACAATAAGTCAGAGCTGCTTGTGTAGCAGTGGAGGTTGATGACCTGAACTGCTGGAATCCAATCAAACTGATCCCATGCCAGATTTTGGAACCAAATATGTTTTTAAAAATTTCAAAACTACATGTCCAAAAAAAGTTCTCTATGCACCATTTTTTTCATTTTAATGAGCATATGTGAGCTACTCTCTTATTCCTATCTGTCCATTGGGCTAGTTAACTTCAATAGCATTACACGTTATGGTTATAGTTCAATTGATGTGTGGTTGACATTGAAATGAATATGTCCTGCTAATTAATAATTGCTATTGTTTTTGAAAGCCACTTCATGGATCACTGTTGCAATATGGGCAATTGTTTCGGTACACTCCTTACCAGGGGTTCTTTGGGAAAGACTCTTTTTCTTATACAATATCTGATGTTAACAAGAATGTTGCTACTGCTGTGGTATTTATCTCTGTCTTATGCAAGCCACCTCAGTTTGTTTCTTTACCTGTTGGATTGCATGTAATTGAAGACATTATAAGCCCCAAATTCGGGTTAGTTTTCTACTTTACTGCAAACTTTTTGTACCTAATTCCTGCTTTACTGCGGTAAATTTTGATATGTGACAGTGGCTTTCCTGGATTTGAAATTATGTACTCGGATGTGAAGCAAAATATTTCTCTTGCAATAAGAGCACAATCTGGTAATGTCTTTCTTTCTCCGATGCAAATGCAGCTTCAGCAAACAAAGGGAAGTTTGTTTTCAGCAACCAGGGATGATAGAGCAAGGAAGGACTTAGTAATTTCTGGCCATGTTGAAACAATTAACTCTGCTCTACAATTTGTCAAATATATTGGGTAATATGCAGAATTTTGTAATTTATGTTATATTATTAGGATTATAATGCACATACTGCAGAATTGAGATCTCTTTCTGTTTTGTTAATTTCTATTTAGAAAAGAATAGTTAGATGCTTATAGTCCATATACAGACCTTGCTATCCAACTTTGTAATTTAATGATGTGCTGCTGAATGCTAGACCTGTAATACGATAGGACAGTAAATTTGATTTTTCATATGGTGGAGGTTCTTCAATGCTATTAATTGGAAGTAAGTATTGCAGCATAATTTAACTTAATAGTAATTATACCTGGATCATGTCGTTGTTAAATATTATCCTACTTGGGTCTTTTCAACATGAAGTTGAAGGCTTATACAGACAGAAAAAGAAATATAGTCTCATATTCCTAGCATGGTTCGCATTACTGGGCTGTATCAATATACTGACCAGCTGTTGATATGGTACGTACCGAGCTGTATCGAGTTATACCAAACAAACTGACACGCGGTACACTGGGGTGTACCAATGTACTGCTCTTACTGGTCCTCTGTCGGACCAGTATGTACTGCCTGTATTGAGCGATATGCTTCGTTACGTCAAACCTTGATTCCTAGAAGTGATATTTCCAGTCACGTGTACCTAATATAAAAGCTTCCTCAGCATAAGCAAGATTTATCCCTTTTATGGTTGTTTAACAACTACGTAACTAAAATCAAGAGGTTATGGAAAAAGGAAATTTGGCAGTGGCTCCCTCACAGTTTACTGGGCACTTCTATCACTTAGCAGTTAATTGGCAAAGCAACATATTACAGTGAGTGACAACAACTGATCATGATAATATGTAAGCATTTTTTCCTCGATGTTCATTAATTTCTTAATGTAACATGTAATTTGACTTTAGAACGTTGCTTTTCTTTTTTCTTTTGTTCTTTTTTAATGGAAGCATTTGACTTGGTTAAATATGGAAGCTTCTTTATTTCAGTAGGTTAAATTAAGTGATCAGGATTTTACTATTTTATCTTGTAAATGGTTCTGTTTGCTTCCATGTAGTAATGAGAACTTCTATGGAAATGATATTATCACTTTGCATGCCATGAATGAAAATGGAGTACAAGAAGCTCGCGTTCCAGTTTTTGTTGAGCCAATAAATGATCCTCCTATTATCAGTGCTCCTAAATTTATCAGTTTGGCAAGGAAGGAAGGAAACAATGGACTGCAGATTTTTGACAAGCAAAGAGATGCATTTGAGTTCTTAATCATGGACTCGGACATTTTCAATTTTGTTGGTAATTTTTTTTACTGAAGAAATTCTGGAGTAATTATGCACCGTAGAAAGAATTATTTCATTAAAGTTACAAAATTGACAAATTTAACAAAAAAAAACTAAAGTAATTAATCAAATTTGGAATATACTTTGAAGTGCAGAAACCTAACACTTATACTTGTTCCTTATCTTAGGAATTGGGATGACAGTGTGATTCTATAATATGAAGTGAACAGCCATGGTTAAATGTCTCATATTTGTGGACTGATGATGCTTGAGGCCTTGAATACATCTGGATCGTATACTGAATGTACACAATATTAGTTTCTAGAAAATTCAGTAGAATAATGCAGCTGGGACTTTGTATCAATCACCAGCTGTCTGATATGAATTTGTAGATGCCAAATCAAAAGTTTACCACATTGACATCTTAGATCCAATGAAATTGCAAATAAATTAATTGTAGGTTCAGAAATTCAGTTTTGCTACTGAAATATGGTGTCTAATGACAAGGATATTTTTTGGCTGTATTACTGCAGAAAGAATGATATAATTGCTACTTGTTAAGTCCAGACCCATTGAATAACTAGAATTGGATTTTGCAGTCAAATCTTAGATTTGTACTTTACTTAGAATTGGATTCTTCATGGTAATAAAAATTTTAGATTTGTACTTTACTAGACTAGGTATATGAATAACTTTTTATTTGGATCTCACATTTCAGGTAACAAGTCTCATTTTCGGGTCATGTTGTCCTGTCCATGGAAGTAAATGATGGGACCATATCAACTACTCTGCCAGTCAGTCTTGTTAACACAGCTGAACTGAAAATCGACGGTAGCAACCAGTGGCAGCCTCTTCAAACTTTTGTGATGATATCCAACCATTTTGTGCTTAAAGGAAAAGGAATTAGGTTCCATGGTTCAATTGGTGATTGCAACAACGCAATACAGCGGTTGTTCTATCAAGTAAGTTCAGAACACTATGCAAATTTTACAGCTTAATATCATGTTATAGTAGGCATATTGTGTGGCTCTAATTCCTTTTTGTATTTTTCATGTCTTGAATCTTTTTAAAAATTATTGGTCAAAGAAAATATATATCTTAATTATTTTTCTTATCAATGGATGAAGTGATGCCTCAATTAGTTCCACATTAGAAATTGATGGTGGATTGTGTTGGTTTATGGAGGCTAGATAGGATATACTAATGGTAACTTAAGATTAAGCAATTTGGATCATGGGGTTGATGGTTTGTGTCCAAGTTACTGGAGGAATGAGCCTATTGAACATCTCTTTTCAAAGTGCTTCACATAAGTCCAATTTAGAAGTGATTTTTTACTTCAGCATGACTTGCATTTGATTGATGCCATAAAAAAGCACTCAAACTAGTGCTGCAAGCAAATTTCAGAAAATAAACATTTGGTTGATGTCATATAAAGCATACGAGAGAGTTATATGAAGTGCAAATTGTAGAAACTTAATTATACTAATAAAGGCATAGTCTGCTCCAACAAATCCAAGAATTTAAAAGGTTGTAGTAGAGCCAAGTACATGATAATTGTTGGACAGGTAGGAAAAAACATCATAAACAATTCAATTGGCAGTTTCTGAAGATGGTGATATTGAGATGGATATCATAGTAAATGCTTGAATTAACTGAACAGTTTCATATAGTTTCTACGGATGAAAAGACAACTGTAAAGTCTTCTATATGCATTAAATGTATCCTTAGAAGATCTGTGAATGTTCTGATTAGATGAGCCAAGTTAGGAGGTGGTGCCAAGTGGCATAATGGAAGCACTGAGACAAATATTAGATTCAGTAAAGAAAAAAGTTGTGGTTATTAGTTAACTAGTGCTATTTCCCTCAACAAAGCTCAATGATTAGTATTTATGTAATCATAAACAATTTCTTAAACTTAAAGAATATTTTCATAGAACTACTATTATTTTATGGATCAAAATTAGTCAGTTAGGCAACAAGGCATGACTAACTATGGATTATGTTCAGATAGTTTATAGTGTTACTAGAGAAGATAAAACTAGATATAATTATATTTTGAAAACTAAGAAAAGTTCTAACTGACTATTAAATGAAGGAACATCAATAACACAGTTATGGACATGATTGAAGAGGACAGATTTATGCATCTAAAAGGTGAAACAAGTCAGCTCAATTACTGGGGCATTTGGGATCTTCTAATTCAGTTATTATCTTATAGGCATTTGGGCCAGTTAAAAATCTTGGCAGCTGCTCTACACAACACAAGGTTGTTCTTCATCTTTTGCTGCATCTAATACCTATATTTGAGGGTTGTGTTAAAATCATGTTTATCTGCATTTTTCTTTCTGGATGTAATTCATAATCTGGTAACTAAATCCTTACGTTTTAGGCATAATGGGAAACATAAAGATCTGATTCATCCCAGAGAATAATTCATGACTCTTCTATTTACTTGTGAAAGTTGAAGATCACAAGAAAATTATACGACTCTTTTTTTTTTTCAGACTACGGAGAGTGATGCTGTGTTGACTGTGACTGTAAATGATTTGGGAAATCATGGATGCTATCCTGATTGTCTAGAGATGATGTCATTGCCGCTTTACAATGAGGTCACTGTTAATCTCTTTAAAAGAAGGCCTGTTAGCCAAATGGAAGCTCTTGGTACGGATTTTGTTCTACATCCTTTGGCAATGTTTGTTTGTGATGTCAAATAAAAAGGGATATATTTTAGCTAACAAAAAATGAAAGATATAAAATATATTCATGCATGGAACACTGATGATTTTATACTAATGATCCATAGAATTGATCATGATCTAAATACTCTAAAGAGGAATGCATATAAAAATTCAACAAGTTTCTGTCAGCTATAGTGTTGACCAAATTAAAATATGTTGCCACTAATTTTTTGTACACTTTATGCTATGGTAAAATATTTTAGATGCAGAATTGTTTATTTCTAGTTTCTTCAAGTGTTGTAGATTGTGTTCAATAGAGCTGATTTACAATTTGGAGTCTCCATGATTGATTCTAAGTAATATGACTACAGTCTCAATCCTCCTGATGGGATTATAGCTCCACTCTCTTTTTCTTATTTTGTTATATCTATGTCATTGACTACTACATATATATAGTAGACAGCAGCAGAAAGAACCTAACATCTGCATAGAGTCAAGGAGAGAAATTAGAGGGTTTTGATTAAAGCATAATGGTAATTTTAGTCAAGTTAGAGCTTGGATTTCATTCTAAAATAGTTCCATTTTGCTGAACTCAATAAACAACTATTTTTATTTAGTTTTGTTATTCATTTAGCAAAACTATTAATAGGATGCACCTTTAAATCACCATTAACATCTCTCTCCCCAAAATGTGTGTCGGTACGTACCTTCACCAAATTCTTGGTGTCAGAATGTGTATCGAGTAGATTAGGTATTCATTTATTCAAGCAGCTCATTTAGTTGGCATAGCCAAGTTCTTGATTGCCTTTTTTTCTTGTGTTTACTACCTTTGCTTCATACACGGATTGTACTATTCTTGATCAAAGCAATGACTAGTAACTTGTGATAAATCTGATATTGTCTGTAACCGATGTTACTTTCGACGCATCCAGTGCTTGGGTCAGCAATAATAGTGGAAATCGTCATGATGCTTCTCCTCGGTGGGGTGCTTCTATTCTTTATTTGTAAATGTGTGAATGCTCTTCATAGAGAAGGAAGTGAAGCAACAATTAAAGACAAAGAAGACCCAATCAACCAAACTGTAAGTGTTCTTCAATCTACTGTCCTCGTATGAAAATCTTTTGAAGATATTCATTCTTGTATAACAGCTAAAGCAAGTAACTTGACTCTGCTATACTTTACTGTGACTTGTTTGGTGTCATGCAGAGCAACAAGCATCACTCCAAAATTTGACATACAGAAATGACCGTCTTTTCTCTAAGAATGAACTGTTACATTATTATTCATGCAGCAGAACAGCATGCAGCTTAAATCGTCGTACAGCCTAACGTACTCGGTCCATGTTGCCGAGCATCTGCCATGCATTACGGAGCATGAATCACGACCTCTTTGTATCTGTATCTTGATATTATCCTATGAAAATTTTAATTCCTTTCTGCTACCATGTGATTAACATAGTCATTTAATCCAATTATATACAATGCGTAAATGCCCTCATGATTTGGTTATGGTCTTTAAGCTGTATGCTTTGAAGTAGCGGACCTGTGGTGGTCAGTTTGACTGTGTTAATATATAACACGCCGTAACACTTCATATATTCTTAATTAGACATATCGAAAGAAAAAAAAAAAAGGCTGTAGTTGGACTCATCTTTTATAATATATAAATAGAAGGAAAACTAGACACATTTTACCTCCCAAGCTTTCCCAGATTCTCAATTATCCATGTTAAAAAAAACAAATGTATTAATTAAAACCATAAGAAAAGTTAGTTAGTCAAAAACAATTAATTAAAACAATGATTCCGTTGTTGGGACTTGAGAGCCGAGTATGGATGCTGCAAGTTGCACTAAAGTTTCTATGATAATAATTATTATCGACACAATGTCGCAACTTGTGGGACCCATGGAGGCTTCATTTACTCTCTCCAACAACTCCGGTAGGTGGAACGGGTAAACCTCAGCAAAGTCTATCTGTCAAATAAGAGATATACGACATAGATGACGACACTCTTACTACCATCATCCACGCCGATCGTCTTATTTTTATTCGTACGTCGAGGGATGGCGCGTGTCCGTCTTCTGGCGATTGGCTCCAGTTGGCACCAGCATTCACCTCTGCTGCTTGCGTACAGATGAGGGTTTCGTGGACTGCCAAGTAATTACGGGGTGATGTCGCCTCAAATTTCAAGGGGTGATTCAGTCCGCCCGAAGAGCTGCGTTCGTCCCCGTGGCGCGCTTTCTCCATACAAACTTGCCCTCCTCTCTCTCTCTCTCTCTCTCTCTCTCTCTCTCTCTCTCTCTCTACATATATAAGCACGAGGAGAGAGCTCAAATCTCGCCGTCGCTCTCTCGATCACGAGAAAGCTGAAGAGAAGCCCTCGTTGATAAAAACTCTTCCCCTCCGCCCCTCTCTTTCCCTTCCAATCCGGGATTCCGGATCCCTAATCCTCCGTTCCAGTCCGACCGAACCGGCTTCCATTATCGTCTGTATCCTTTCCCATCTCTCTCGATCCCTTTCGCGCCTTCGATCCTCTCGTGTTCTTCGGTGTTTGTTTGATCCCAACATGGATCGATTTCTGGGGTTTGATGTGGCAGGGGTCACCGCTGGGAAGAGAGCGATGGAGAGGAAGAAGTACCCGATCCGCGCCGAGGATTACCAGCTGTTCGAGGTGGTGGGGCAGGGGGTCAGCGCGTCGGTCTACCGGGCGCTCTGCGCTCCCCTCGACGAGGTCGTCGCCATCAAGATCGTCGATTTTGAGAGGAACAACAGCGATCTGGTGCGTTTGATCTAGCATTGACAATCATCTCGGTTCTTTACTCTTACTGTCTTTTGATTCGAGGAGAGAAATCGATCGGTTCATTGAGAATTGGTTCCCGATTTAAATTCAACAAACAATTTCATTATTGACTTAATTTCATGAATATTCGGTTGGCTATTCGTCAAATGAATAGATTCGTTCCTTCGTGGTATACCGATAATCAAATCAAATGACAATTCTTGCTAAAATATATCTGAAATTTTGCTTATGGCCGATTCAACTTTGCTCGTACATTATGCTGTTAATTTGATTGGACTAAGTTTTACCTTGGAATGATATGCATATTTGAAGATTTATATGTGCCTTATAATCGTGTTCAGCCCATGATAAAAGAATGCGAACTGTTAGGAGATGATCCTCTGGTAGAACAAGTAGTTTAATGTTGTATATCATGTATTTATATGTTGATTTTTACTTCTAGAATGATCATTTGTCATCCACATTTATTAAAGTTTCTAAATTTCAGTTCCTTGTACCACAATGAATTCAATCATGTCCTGTCATCCTTCTCTTTAACAATTTTCTGACTAACTTCCTGCAGTAATCATTTTTTCTCTTACAGTAATAGATGTGACCAAAAAGTTTAGCATCTGCTACTTATTGTTAATCATTTTATTTGCATGTGGTGGATAATACAACATTACAACTAAACCAAAACATGTTTCTATTGGTTCTCTGTCATTGTTTATGTATAATCCTAATTCATAGGGTATATTCAGGACGTGTGCCATAACTCTGTCTATTTTCTTTGCCAACCATTAACAGCCTCCAAATTTATTTGCTAATCATCAACAACCTCCTAAGATTTAGATTACTTTGCATATTGTCATGTTGTCTGACAAATCTTATAAATAATTTATCAATAATGTTAGTACATTTGTTGTCTTTTCTTGCACTAAATTGTAATTAATCTATTTCTATATGATCCTTTCAGAGCAACATCTATCGTGAGGCACAAACTATGATCTTGATTGACCATCCTAATGTTCTCAAGGCACATTGCTCCTTTGTGAATGATCACACCTTATGGGTTGTCATGCCTTACATGGAGGGAGGATCTTGTCTTCATATAATGAAGTCTGTCTTTCCCAATGGCTTTGAGGAACCTATGATTGCAACAGTGTTACGTGAAGTACTGAAAGGATTGGAATATCTTCATAATCATGGACACATTCATCGTGATGTTAAGGTATGACTGAGTTGATTCATCTTTACATGGACTTAATGGACTTTCTTTTCACCTGTTTGTCCTTATAATTATTTCCCTATATGTTTTTATTTTGACTGCTAATTGTATAATGACAGGTCATGTTATCTAGTAGTAAAAGATAGTTACCAAGGTTAAAAGAAGATGTTATTATAATGAATAAAATGTCCTTTTTCACTATGGGTTTATTTATCAATTTTTTCTCTAAGGAAATTAAATTTAACTTATTTTATTGCATATATAGGACAATATAAATTTTGTGACTTTTGTTAATCGAATCATAGAAACATGTATCAGATCATGTTATGCATATTTATTTATTACTAAGTAATAATAGAAACATTTGATAATACAATATCTTCTAATAACTATATATCAAAAATCATGTTCAGTACGTTGTTCTAAGCTGTAACTTCAAAATAAGATGTCACATTAGCTTAATTATATCATCAAGGGCATGCAAAGATGTCACACACCTTATTCACATGATTTTGTGAGACATGCAAATCAAATTATATCTTTGGATGATAAAAATCATTTTGTGTTAGTTGGTGCCATAAAAATTTATGGGTTTTTCATGATATACTCACCAAAATGGGCTCCAGATTAGGTTTAACAAATTGATATGTTGCAATAGCTCTCTTTGTATGTTTTTGCTACTAGATAATGAACTGCTCTATGCTGATAAAGCACACAACTCGCCTTGGTGCGAGATTGCTTCTTTATCAATGCTTATGTAGCTTTAGAACCTATTCTATCACATAACCAAGTCAATCTTAACCTTGGACAAATTGGATTTTGACTAATCTTGGCAAGCCTGGAATGTGTTTTCTTATAACTTGTGTAAGATGTTGATTCTTGTGCTATAGTAAATTTTAGTGATGTATGCCACAAGAAATTTTTTTTTAGGTTTTTATCATAGTTATTGGTGTGCATATTTCAATTATCTTCTCATGAAACATTGATATGCCAGTTTTGTGCCATTTTTTAGGCTGGCAATATTCTAGTTGATGCAAGAGGTAGTGTCAAGCTTGGAGATTTTGGTGTTTCAGCTTGCCTTTTCGATTCGGGTGATAGGCAAAGATCAAGGAATACATTTGTGGGAACACCTTGCTGGTGCAATGCTATTCTAATTAGAACTTTTTGTATGATTATCATCTAATATCCTCTGATTGAAAGTTGTGTTATTCTTTATATAGGATGGCACCTGAGGTGATGGAACAACTGCATGGTTATGATTTCAAGTAGGTCTACTTTCTCATTGTTAAGTCATTATTAATTATTGCGTAGCACTTATTACAAATTAATGGCAGGGCTGACATATGGTCTTTCGGGATTACTGCTCTGGAACTTGCTCATGGTCATGCTCCTTTCTCAAAATATCCTCCGATTAAGGTATGACTTCTGTCAATTTGGGATGTGCATCATTTGTCTATTGTATTTTTAATATCTTCAATGCTAAGCGGCAGCATGGGAACTCTGCACAATTCTGTTAAGTTTTCTTTTCATTTTAGTTATCCCTTATACGGATAGGCAAGAACAATTGGAAATTATCATATTAGTAAGTTTCATTTTTATTTATGAGGCAGTTATTAAATCAAGTCACTTGGCAGGTCTTGCTAATGACTTTGCAAAATGCTCCTCCAGGCCTTGACTATGAAAGAGACAGAAAGTTCTCGAGGGTATCATTCTATTATCCTTGATTGCATTCTTCTTGTGTGGATGAGCATCCAAAATTCTTGAACTCCACTTTTGCTGCTAGTCTTTTAGGGACATGATTGCAATGTGCTTGGTGAAAGATCCTTCAAAAAGACCTTCTGCACATAAACTGTTGAAACAACCATTCTTTAAGCAAGCTAGGTCTCAAGACTACATAGTACGAAAGATTTTGGATGGGTTGCCTACTTTAGGCGATCGCCATCAAGCCCTGAAGGTAGTGAATTGTGATACTAGTTTACCTACAGTTAATTTGGCATTAAAGTTTTTCATAAAGATTTTGCATTAAATATAGGCAAAGGAAGAAGATTTGCTTGCACAGAAGAAAATGCTTGATAGTGAGAAGGAAGAATTATCACAGGTTTGAGTTTTCACGTCGTAACCTGAGTTAATTGAAAGCATTTTTCTCTTTAAGTGATTCAGGATGAAGGAAATGCTTTGAGCTTAGGTTCTCTGACTTAATTATGTATCATATATCTATTTCTCTTTCCCCCTGCTCCAAACAATTAAAATATATATGCCACTATGATGAAGCTAATACGATCTTTTGATAAGATAGTTATTTTACCTTCTGCTCCAAGTAATTATTTTCTCTACATTTTTAAAGCATTATGCTACTAGAAAGTAATTTTTTTGTGGTGAAAGATTGGATTAGCTATTAAGTACTTATTATTATATGAAATGCATTAAGCTTTTATGGTAAAGAGTTTGGGTTATGATTCACGTTGTTACATATGTTTTTTACTTATTAGGAGTCCTTGATTCTTACAAAGGTCTCTGTTTTGTTTATAGAGCGAGTATAAAAGAGGAATTAGTGCATGGAACTTTGACGTTGAGGATTTGAAGGCTCGGGCTTCAATGGTAAGCATGAGTCCCTCTGTTCCATTTTATGAATTAATTGCACACTGTTTTTGTGAACTACAAGTGTTCTTGTCAGATTCCAGAAAATGAGGAGATTAGGGACTCAAATGAACGCCACATGCTTGAGATTGATGAATTGCAAGAAAGAATATCAGAAGCCACACCTTGTTTCTCATCAAAGGATGGAGATGATGATGTGGTAATTCTTTTATCTATTTAATATGGTGGTATTAGGTTCATTGGATCTTCATTTTTTAACAGCATTCCAAATCATCAGAAAAAAGTAATGTCACACGAATCAACTCTCTTGTCAACTGATCAACCTGGATGCAATCAAAGGTAATCTAAGAAAAACCTTATAGCAGCCACTCTTAACTTCTACTAAGTTTTGGTGGTTTAATCTTACATGATCTTTTTAAAGTAATCATACTTACAACTAGTTTTGAACTCTGTTAGTATCAAATTCATTACTTTCTTCTTTTTTCTCTCTCAGAAGCAAGTCTGATGGATTAAACAATGAATTTAAGATTGCTGGTTGTAGTGATGGAAATGTTCTCCAGAAAAACTTGCACTTTAACCATGAGGGAAACAGTTCTAGTGAAAGTTGCAGATCAGATTTTGATGAAAAGCGTAAAGAAAATTTGTTTTCTCAATCTTTTCATGAACGGAGGCATTCTGTAAATCTGTGTTCAGCAGAACTTATCCCCTTATCAAAAGGAGAGAGGTTTGATATGTCCTCTATGGAATATAGCATTAGAATATGTGCAATAGTTCTGTTATTGTTTGTTTATTTGCATTTACATTGGTTTTGTTCCCTCATTATTGTTTGTATTGATGTCATGCCTTACATATGCAAAAGAATTTTCCCCCTCAACCAAACTTTTTTATTGTCAATTATAGTTTAATGTATTTATTGTTGTGTGAAGTTTACAATTGCTACTAGGATGATGGTTAGCATTAATGACATATTTGCATCACATACAAACTTTTTCTTTATTAGAGGTATCTGAAGTGGAATATCTCATAGGATTTTGTCCAAACTAGAGACTGAGAGAAGCTGCATATGTGAAAAACAAAAGATAAGACAAATTGATGAAACTGTTGATGGATGGAGGAAAAAAAAGGTGAAGTGATATTAGAAGCAGCAATTCTCTTTCTTGTTTTTCTTTTCTGAACTATATACCAGTCCTCCTAGAAGTATTTATGGGTGTTTCTTGTTAGAATAATGTTTGCTAATATAAATCCTATTATTCCTTCATTTAATGCTTGAAATGAATCCCTTTTCGGGTCAATACTTAACAGGTCGCTTGTGGATTTACCTGAAACGTACAAATGAGTCACAGGAAAAATATTCTATGCATTGAGCTATGGTCTTCATTTATTTAACTAAGTTTTTGACCTAACTAATATCAAGTACTTTATAGTCTGAAGAAACAAAATCAGCTCTTAAATATTGGAAATTGCAATGGAGAGTTTCAGACAGTAGTTGACACACCTATTGACGTGGTGCATAAATCATCTAAATCGGCAGGCAAGCAATGCAATTTTTAGTATTTTTAATGTTTTTTAATACTTTTTATTTTGTAACTTATCTAACAAGTTGCATTCGTAGGAGTAATATCCCGATACTTTGCTCTGATTCAGATATTCTTGCTATATCAGGTGCTGATGATGTTGATGACAAATCAAAGCATCCACTTGTTCAGCGGAAAGGCCGTTTTAAAGTGATGTCTGATAATATTGATTTGGATAAGATAAGCTAATAAAAGTTGTCTGAACTTTATTTCTTTTGGTTTTAAATAATTAATTCTGATATGGTTTATGACGACAACAGGCTCTTACACCTATTTGCCTTCAGAAGAGTCATAGTATGCAGGTTAGTGGATTACATCTTCATTTACATAGAGAAAACTTGCATTATCATATGAAATGGATAAGTCATTCCATCTTCTCACAATGGGTAATTGTTGACTATGATTAGAACCAAAATGTTTGGGCCCTAATAGAATATCTTATGGAATATGTAATAAAACTATATCAAAACCTCATAAGTGGTGCTTATTGCTGGAATTGGTCAATTTGATAATTGGAAATATGAGCTAGTTCTTTATGCCCAATATTTATTGATGCCAAGCTTTTTTTTTCATTTGAAATTTGAATATTTTGTAAAAATGTGGTGTTGTAATTGATGTTGATAGAATACAGACACTTTGAATGTCTATGTTTATTCCCAACCTAATTCATGAAGAGGAAAAAGAAGATAAGAGAATGATATATATTACTTTAAAGTGTCATGACAATCTTCAGAGTAGAGAACTGAAAGTTTTCTATCAACACAGGATTTTCAGTAATGGTTGATGTCACTCTTATTTTTCGAATGTTTCATAAATCACTTTTCTTAGACTTACTGAAGAGGAAAAGGAAGACTAGAGGAATTTTTTTTCCAGCAAGTAAATATTTTTTAGACTATTCATAACTGTAGCATCATGAAATTCCTAGAGAAGGAATAGCAGGAGTTGCCTCCGAAAATATTTGTCTTGAAGGGATACTTTGAAGTTCCTGATTTGTTTGGATTGCTTTTGGATCAAAATAGTCAAAACCATCAAATTTCATAGGGGCCCATCTAAGGCGGGCCAAATCTAAGTAAGATGTTTAATTTCCACTATCGAGATCAAACATCAAGCCATGCTTTCGGTACATTTCTGTTTTTTCTTTACTGGTACCAGCTTGTAACTCCAAAGTATGTTATTTTTTTTATTCAAAAAATTCATTTTCTATCATGATGTGTTGGTGCCCGACCGGTTTGGTGTATACCGAGCATTGTGTTAGGTGTGCTACATGACTTTAGACCTTGGTTTTAATTTTGAAGCATGTAATTTAGCTATGATCGAGATCAACAAGGTTGCTACATCTCAGCAATGCCAATGTATGTTTCAAGGAGCATGAAACTCCTGATATTTGCTTTCTTTTCATTGGATGACTTTGAAAATTTGTTGAGTGCATAGGTGTTTTCTCAACTTCCTTCACCGAGCATACAATCATCAGCTGAAGCCGTGTCAAATCTTCTTGGTTATTCCGTGTATCAGCATCTGCATTCCATTTTGCAGGCAAATATACTTCAAAGGGTATGAAGTTGGCATCTACTTTCTCTCCTAATCTGATGTTTATAGATCCTTAGTATCTTCTTCCCTTCCCCTTTTGCAGGATAACATTCTTAGCCTGATGAAGCAACTAAGCCCTGGCGAGTTATCATCAACGTCCAATCCAGCCAGTCGTTCAACCGAGGGAGTCTCCATGTTGACATCGACTATATTTACGGAGAAGTCTTTGGTATGCTAATAATGGTTTTCTATCGTGAAACAGATGCATCATACTTTTGATCTTTTTACTACTAAGCCTTTTTTGTTCATGTTTTATGCATTAGTTCATAAAGTGTTATTTTTATGTGTGCTAATAGCTTTTATATGTTAGTCTTAACATCATCGAGTGTGCTTTATTTATGTGGTAGGACACATTATAACTGGCAAGTTTAAAGGTTCCCATAACGGAGAGATGAAGACGCATTTAATTTTAAGAAGCATACAAGTCACTCTGATGTATATAATTTTGATCGTCTCTGGTTCTGCAGATGGAAGCAGCAAATAAGGAGAAGGAGCTGATACAGGAGCTTTGTGAGTTGCAGTGGAGGTATAATAATAACCCGCATTCCCTGGCTTCATAACACGCTTCTAAGCTTCTCGCATCTGACGCTTGTGCTTGGCACCGCAGGCTAATCTGCACGCAGGACGAAGTGAAAAGGCTTAGATTAAGAAATACTCAGTCCAGTGCATCGCATCCTCCCCACAATTGATTTCTGTAGCTGGTGACGAACTAACAGCAAAGCATTTGTTCAGGTGTAAGAACAGAACAGGTAAACCACCACGTCTATCCCTCCTTCGGCAGCAAAGGAGGGATAGACGTGCATATAATTGTAATGCCATTTCCACACTAAACAGACCGTGGAGGTGAGACAGTTTTGTATGTTTAATCACTCTACACAAGTCCTAAGGTTAATTAACATTTATGGTAACATCGTGGAAGTATAACTAACCTTCCACAGACCATCATCTGTGATGGTTACGCCGAGGGCTCAGCCAGTCTTTAAAGCGTGGTAGAAATGCATTATATTTTCGAGGATTCATGCTACAACGTTGTGTCATGATGTGTGGGACAAAGGAGTGAACCTAACGAATAGGCATCGCTGATGAAATCCCCAACACCGAGATAACGGAGAAATTTAAAGAGGTCGCAATCTGTAGTAACAATTTCAAGAACGCGTGTATAATTTTTGTATTTTGTTGTCGATCATATTTGAACGGAAAAAGAATCGAATCAATAAAGATAAGACATTTTTTTTTGTCGTGTAATTACAAAATGTAATATATATTCATCAGAGGCCTCTTTTGATAATGGTTTCCACAGTGAAGGATCATCCAGCAGGAATAGAAATGGCATCTATACACAAACATTGCGTTCGAGCATAGAAAGTGATAAATAAAATAAGCTTTCTTTTTCCCCTTCATGAACTTTTTAACTTTTTATATATATATTTTTCAAATCCATACAAAATCGATTTAATTGAAGACTTTGGAATTAAAAATATTTTTTGTTCATAAATCAATAAATCTAAAGCTCTAAGTTTCCATTGGAGTAAAAAGAGAACAAAAAAAAAAAAAAAAAAGGAAATCTCAAGCAAACATCACGCTGGCACGCTGACAAGGTAAAAACCTTGAACAGAGGAAGAGGATGATACCTCCATTTTATCAGCAGCAGCGCACTATTGAGAGACCTCTGGAATGCAGCAGACCATCATCAACCAAATCGAGCAATAAAACATGTACATACAAGATAAGACTGGCATCTCCTCGGTTCTTCTCCCAGCCCCTGTGCATTCGAGAAACATGTTGATAAAATGAATCACGCGGATGGTTGTTGTATCCGCAGCCCGCTATGTACACTACAGTGAGGAGTAAGAGGATTCACACGCTAATCTTTGCACAAGCAACAAGCTCTCCCGTCCATGAAAACCCATTTCCGTCGATCTTTGTGCAATCACCTGTCGCGTTTTGTTTGCTTCACAAGTGTGCATAGACTCCTTGGAGTTGCAGTCCGACATCCTCTTTCCATGTGTCAAGCAGTGGTAGGACCAAGAATGAGCACAGCACAGGATTAATTTGGATCATTGGAGACGGTATCTAATAGATTGACTTCACGCTCCAAGCTCCACGAGCATTCGTTCGACTTGGTGACATTTAAGCTGTACTCCCTGAAGTAGCCATTGCGAGTGATGATGAAAATGGATGCCCTGATAGATAAGCACAAGACAACAGTAATGCCGCTTTTAGTTGGAACCGGTTAAACCATGAACAAGCAACAGGTGGATTAACTCAAAATAAATAACCTACGCTTAACTGTCCTATGGTAACTCCCATCAGCCTCATTTATCAGTCCGATATGACATGTTACAGAAGTCACACAATAACATGGTTGCAAAATCAAATCCATGTCTAGGAAACATGATTAGATCTAATAGCAAAGAAACTGTCTGTGATACATGATTTCATGTATCCTAAGGTAGAAAACCAGACACAATGATGTTGCTATTAAAGTCTGATTATATAAGCTTTAGGTAAGTATCACAACAGTCATGCAATGAGTTAACCATTTAATCTACTTCGCTAAAATTGCACAAAGCCACACCGGATGTAATCCATCCAACCTGATGCTCAAGATGAATAATAATTGTCATAGTAAACTACTGAATTATATCTTAGAACTACAATGCTTCCCTATCTGTCAATAGATAAGTAGAGCAAACGATGAGCAGTGACTAATGCAGTGTTAATATGCTGCTTCAACCAAAAGCTAACAATATAAGTGAACTTGCAGTAGCTGCCTGAATAAAGAATTGAATTACCTCTTAAATCTTGTTTTTCAGTGCCACATAAACCAAATGAGACAGTGCTTATTTCAATGGCTTTAAATATTAGTCAAATGATGATATACTGAGGCAAAAATAGAAAAAAAAATAATGGCCTGGTCAGCTTAACATGCTCTAATATTTATGTTTCATATGACTTACACATGTCAACCATGTCAAGCATAGCAGTGATCCATTCATCCTTGATGAACAAAACAAAGGACTAAACAGAAAGAGCAACTAAATGAAAAGTCATGCTAAAGGCTCTGAACATTCATTCAGCAAAAAACTCACCGAAAACCAGAAACTTCAGGAGCACTTGAAATATTGTCAATGCTGTGGATCCTAACATGGCTGAAGAAAAGAAAGGAAAGAAAAATAAGAGACTAAGCAACCAATCAACTTCTAGAAAGTAATGCAAAAAAAAAAAATCCACGACAGAATAGTTTCAGCTTGACCTTTTGACACAGGCAGGGACAACATTGTGAAGAATGTGATGATAAGCATGGTCAAAGGCATCACTCAATGTGTCAGGGATCAAAGAACCAATTACTCTGTTTGGTTTTCTTCTGAAACAAGTGGAGGAGAAGATGAGGATGAAGCACTAGATATCAAAAGCTTAGCAATTAAAAGACCACAAATACATGAGCTAGTTTCCCAGCATAGCTGTAAACTCCATTGTCATGTGCAGATGAATTCAATTGCAGACACACAACTTTCTTTCCAACCTTTGCTTTATTGCAGGTCCCAACAAGAAGGCATGCAAAGAGCCTGATGAGCTTGTGGCAACAAGA
This sequence comes from Musa balbisiana, assembly GCA_004837865.1. Classification (NCBI taxonomy): domain Eukaryota; kingdom Viridiplantae; phylum Streptophyta; class Magnoliopsida; order Zingiberales; family Musaceae; genus Musa; species Musa balbisiana. The sequence continues at coordinate 8,893,335 of CM017196.1, read as the reverse complement.
ACTTCTGGTACATCAGCACATGGTCCAAATGATAGGGAATAGATTGTTGATGGATATGTTCCTCTCCGGAAACTATATGACTGCAGAACATCGAATAAGATTAAACATATATAATATGCATTTCAATAAGTGATATCATTCCAAACAATCTAGAGATATCAAACTTTAGATTTGCATTAACCTCAGTGGCTTGTGAAACTAGGTGCACTCTGATAATTGTTCCTTGCTGAGATGCTGTTGCCAGATATGTGCCGCTAGAAGAGAATATCATTGCAACTAATGGTGATCTATGGGCATCAATCTGTTGAAAGAGTACACAGCTCTCAAAATTATAATTGTAATTTCCATGTACCATTCATAGAAGGTTATTTATTATGGAAAATCAAGGACATCAAGACTTATTAAGCAGAAACATTAAAAATGCTGTAGTAGCAGCAGCAAGAAATAGATTCATCAATTAGGAAAATACAGTTAAGGATGTTTGAGAAAAAAGATCAGAAGCAGTCCACAAGATTAATACAAAGGACTGGAGAAAATACTGGTTTCAAAATGTCCTAAATCTTGTGCATAAGATCAGGAAAGATGAGGATGAAGCACTAGATATCAAAAGCTTAGCAATTAAAAGACCACAAATACATGAGCTAGTTTCCCAGCATAGCTGTAAACTCCATTGTCATGTGCAGATGAATTCAATTGCAGACACACAACTTTCTTTCCAACCTTTGCTTTATTGCAGGTCCCAACAAGAAGGCATGCAAAGAGCCTGATGAGCTTGTGGCAACAAGAACTTCTGGTACATCAGCACATGGTCCAAATGATAGGGAATAGATTGTTGATGGATATGTTCCTCTCCGGAAACTATATGACTGCAGAACATCGAATAAGATTAAACATATATAATATGCATTTCAATAAGTGATATCATTCCAAACAATCTAGAGATATCAAACTTTAGATTTGCATTAACCTCAGTGGCTTGTGAAACTAGGTGCACTCTGATAATTGTTCCTTGCTGAGATGCTGTTGCCAGATATGTGCCGCTAGAAGAGAATATCATTGCAACTAATGGTGATCTATGGGCATCAATCTGTTGAAAGAGTACACAGCTCTCAAAATTATAATTGTAATTTCCATGTACCATTCATAGAAGGTTATTTATTATGGAAAATCAAGGACATCAAGACTTATTAAGCAGAAACATTAAAAATGCTGTAGTAGCAGCAGCAAGAAATAGATTCATCAATTAGGAAAATACAGTTAAGGATGTTTGAGAAAAAAGATCAGAAGCAGTCCACAAGATTAATACAAAGGACTGGAGAAAATACTGGTTTCAAAATGTCCTAAATCTTGTGCATAAGATCAGGAAAGATGAGGATACATGGCTCCATTAAATTAACAAGTTCATTTAAGAGAATATATGCTCTAATAGGTAAAAGAAGCTACAAAAAAAGAGTGCCAAAAGATTCTTCAGAAAGGAAAAAGAAAAACTTATGAGACAGGCTGAAAGAGAAATTGCTTAGGCGTAGGGATAAAACCAGAACACAGTAAAAAGCAAAAGCCAAACAACATTCATGTAAATGGGAGGGAAGCTTATCGAAGCAGATATACTGCAACTAAACGCTCAGTTTTGTTTCATGGAATTCAAGTCTTCCCAATAAGTCAGCAACGCTGTGTAAATCTCCCAATTTTAGAGATAATTCTGTGCTTCTCTGGTCAGAAAATTTGACACTTGACACCCAAAAAATAGGAAGAAATGTTAAATGGACTTTTAATATGGAGTTTCTTTAAACTGGCATAACAACATATCCTTACTGGTATGTTATGCTACTGAATTTACAAAGTGAAAACGAATTTTTTTTCGACAACCTGACAGACTGATTGGAGTGCAACTGTGTTGTAAATTAAAACAGATCCTTTAGTTGTACTTGCTGGAAGAGCCAAATAGCAACTTTCCGATCCAGGAGAAAATGCACAGAGCCCTGGAAAAGAAATAGTTGGCTGTTAAAGACATGATAAGCTTAACCTGACCAATTATAAAGTATAAGTTTCTACAGTTTCCATAACAATGGATACTGGACAGAAATGATACATCTAAAATGATACATCTAAACATCTAAAATGATACATCTAAAATGTGCTTACTATTATCTAGCAAGTAATGATGAGAAAATGTATCGGAAACAAAGAGGATAAACATATGAGAAAAATATAAGGATTTACAAAATAACATACTCCTCTTTTAATAAAATACAACAGGAAAGAAAAAAGGAAGCAATTCAATCACTGACTTCTTCAATCTTGGTCTGCTATCATTTTCGAACATGGATCAATGTTTCTTTCTTTTATGTGATCATCTGTCTGTTCTTTGTTGAAGACACTAGAATTGAAATTTTATACTAATCCATGATGGAAGATACCAGGATTTTTTTTCTTTCCAATAGTCTACCAACAATTTAGCATAACATGCATTGGCGTAGCATAATGGTTCTTATATTGCATACAACCGTAAACTACTCCAGTATAAACACAATACAATTAGCCAGTAACCACTACTTGATACCTAGTAGGAAAGTCCCAACATTATGTATAAAAACTCTAATATTTTGCTCGACGTGCAAGCTAGATGAAGTATTCATGGTTTGACATGTTGACCCAATACAAGATAACAGAGCAAGAAAAATGTTTATAGTGCTTTGCAGTTTGCGTAAAGTCCCATATGCAAGTGAAACTTTGGCAAAATCAAAGACAGATTAGAGAAAAAGACAGCCATGATCCAACACGACTTGCCAAGGTACCATGATAAAATACTTTTTGTGTGACACTATCTCCGAAAACTTAAGCTAGCAAGATATAGTCCGCCCTATATATGAGATTTTACATGCAACACATCAAAAATGCTAGGCATTTCAGTATTAGGTCAAGAAAGGAAACAAAATTCAAGTGCTAGCATCAACAAAATCTTAACAATTTGATGGTATTTATAACAATAATAATGAGAAAGAATATAACAGGAAAAATAAAACTAATTATATAAATATGGGTTGGTCCAAGAAAAATCGATTTGCTTTATCCCACTTCCACAGTCTAACACCACACCATTTAGTCTAATTAGACTGAATGATACAATAAATTCATACATGAAAGATGAAACAAACTAAAGTGTAAAATTCCAATGCAACACTAGCTTGTTAAGAATATTGTCAATCATTAAGCATAGAGGTTTCATTTTTAAGAAGATAAAACGCTGAAGTTGAGGCTCAAGTAAAGCAACTTGGCCATTGATAACCCATTGATAAAGTATAAACACCAAAGTTAGATGAACAGGACCATGGAAATCTAAGCTCTAAGATCTATTGATCATCATCTCTGTTAATAACCCATTGATTTCCACCACGACAATAGAAGGAACAGTGACAACATAGTGAAGCAAGACCAGCATTAAGGTGTTATTTCCACATTAAAAGGGTTAATGCTTCGAGTATCAGCAAAAACATTGGCTTAGATGCTTCATGGTGCCTTAAAAATAGAGTATTCTATAGAGAAAGTGGTAACATTTCTTTTTTCCAGAAAAATGACAAGGAGAATTGTTATGACCTTTGTTGTTTGGCACAGTATCAATTGTCTCCAGAATAACAAGGCTGTTCAAGTCATAAATATATGTTTTATCTCGCAAGACGACGATAAGCCTGCATGGTGTAGTATGATGACATTCAGAATATCATGAAAAATCATAAAAATATACTCTTGCATCTTATATATCAAACAATCACAAAGCAAACTAATTCAACAACTTGATGGACTGCATATATGCATTCCTCTTTTACATTTATCAAACAACCACAAGCATGTATATGCATTCCTCTTTTACATTTATCAGCTTGATGGACTGCATATTTCTGAACCAATTTCTAATTTAGTCTAAGTAACAACTTTGTCATAATTGATGCTAAAAAAAGGAAAGAACTATGAAGCAAGCTGGCTGCTAGCAAAAAAACTCTAAAGATGAATTGGCTTCTTTGTTAACAGAAGAATTTGATGTCAATTTGATGTGTACTTAAACTTCAAGGCTTAGTAATTCATATATCATTCACTTTGTATCATCTGAAAGTCAAACTGAATGAAGAAAATAGAGCCAGTAGGGGAAAAAATATGAATGCAACAAAAAATTACATAAAAACCAAAAATAATAAGGCAAAATTTATGATATATATAAAACAAGGTAGTTTGCAAGCTTCTTAAGATCAACAGCCAACACATTATAATAAGCACTACAGAAAGAGAAGAAAGTTTCAGCTTAAAGATTCAAAATTGTAGGTAATAGGTGACATGTATATCTAAAAATGTTTAAAGGTTTGATATTTACAATTAACATAATCACTTATAGTAAATATTCACATAAAAACCATGCAGTTCCATTATTTGCATCTATTAGAATCTATTGTTGATTCTCAGACTGTTATATACAAGCTGCAAAGATCTACCTCAACCACTGAGGAGATTATAAAGGAAATGGTAAGCACAATGGTTCAGTAACAACCTTTTTCTGTTAAGACGGACAGCTACGATCGATGTCAAGAAATTTAACTCTCTGAGTGCAGATCCAGTCAGAGTATTGAAAAGACAAAGTTTCCGAGGAGATAGTGATGGCTGTTCGAGTCAAATCAAAGCATAGCCAAACAAGAGTTTGTATTTCTGTAGGCCAATAAGAAGGCTCATGAAAGAATAACTTTAAAACAAACGTGTTCAAAGTACCTGCTCCCCTGCCCCAACTATAGCAAGAAGATTTGTGCTAAAAAGCATCTCAACAATGTTGAATGCACCAACAGCTGTGAACACAAAACAGAATTAAGTTTTTATTTCTACAACAAGACAAGAATACAAACAAAGTACTCTCTTTATCAAATTAACAGTATCACATATCAGACTCTTGCTTTTGATAATCTACAAAAATGGTTGAACAACTACTTTCTTGTTGAATGTAATCTTACTGATAAATATGGTTTGTATAAATATTCTATGGTTGAGCAACATCTTGTTAAACTGTGAAGGACCTTTTAATAGAAATAGTTTCTACAAATATAGATCCAGCTTTTTGCACACATACAGAAAATCCTATTTTGCTTTTGGCTAAGGAAATATTGGTATCAACCTTTTACTTGTACAATCACAACATTTTATTACCAAGCCTAGTAAAATACATGGTGTAACACTGAGAGATCCATTTATTCATCACTTTATTACATCACCATGTTGCTACCAGATTTCATGGATAGCCACTCCACTGCAGATTGCCACCTTGTATTTTATGTATCATCTCCAATAAAATCTCTCCAAATTGCTTTCAAATACTCAAAGATTTTGAACTTTGAGGTACGTTATTACAAAATTATACTTGAGCAATTGAATTAGGGTTTGGATATGCATGTATCTAGGCTACATCCATCCGGACATATGGATTTAGACTAAATTTGCATGGATTTAGCCTAGTAAGATTCCTTGTCTTATATATATCATCTCCAATAAGGTCTCTTCATAATCCTTTAAATTATTTGAACCAAAATTTTGAACCTTGAGATACACAAATATAAATTTTATTCGTAAGTAGTGGAAGTACAACCTAAATTTACATGTAGTTTATTAAATTTACATGGAGTCTAATTTGCGATGATCTACACCAATCTTGAGCAGATTTACACAAATTTTGGCCGGATATGCATAAATCTATCTTAGATCCATGCAAATGTAGGTTGAATCCTATAGGAACTAGACTAGATCTTACTGGATCTAAGATAAACATGCACAAACCCAGCTTACATTTAAATAGATGGATGCCAAATACATGTAGATCCGAACTTAATTTACCAATAATGCATGCTTGAAATGAGCATCTTTGGCCTTAATCTAAGCAAAAAAACAACTCCTAAGAAACAAAAAAAAGTAATAAATATGGTTGCAAAATTCAAATTTACTTTGAAAATTCCAAGCTTCCTCTCAAGAATCTGCCCCATAGGAAGAGAGAAATTCTTTAAAATAAAAGATATTTGAGAAATTTGATGGAGAAAGTAAGCAATTTGAATAAATCTATAAAAGAGAATAATAAAGAAAGGAAAGGAACTACTAGTAAAAATGAAAAAAAGGGAATCAGATGAGGAAGAAGGAAAAAGGGTGGAAGTGTACCAACATTAAGCGGTAGACTTATTTTCTAGTACAACTAGGTATCAGAGCAAGACTGGGTAGTATGTCCTCTATGAAACTGGAACCTGACAAAATTGTCCGATCAGTATGCTGGCACATGTTTGGTATGGATTGATCCATCCGAAATTGTAATCCTTAAGTATATATTTCTTTTTTTCCTTTTCTTTTAATGGGAAGAGTTACCTGGTTTTCTTTAATTTGTATGTTGAGAACTCAGGTTGCTCTGATCAGAACTTTCAAGTAAATGCCATAACCAGGTTATCAAGCAGGAGTGAGAAGCAACCTATTCCTCAGAAATCGTAGATTATGCTAAAGGAAGAAACAACATCTTAAATGCTTTCATAAGCTTACCCATCAGCGAGAAGGAAATGTATTGAATCAACTGCTGATGTCGTACAGCGTCAATCAAGAACCTCAAAGCATGTCTTCCTCGACTTTTAAAAAAAAATCACCTACCAATTGCAGTTTAATGAGCATCCATTAAAGGAGCCATGTTACTCTCTCATATCTCCCATAGTCCATACAAGAATTTAGCTTAATTGCATGTCTTTCAAATGATAAAATCACAGTAAGATACCAACTTTGTTGTGATTTCCCAACCACAAAGAACTTAGTTCAAAGGTCCACCAATGAATAAAAAGACTGTCAAAAGGAATTTGCAAGAACAACTAACAAGGAGTTCTAGATGCTTCATTTCAGTAGTAAGACATCATTTCACCAAAGGAACACCAACCTAAAATGATAATTGCAAATAACCTAGACACTAGCAAAAAACTTCCAACAAGACAATCATAAAAGTAACAGGATTAGGTAAATAGAGCATTAAAGGCTGCAGGGAAGCATGGCTGGTTCTGTGATCAACTCACCTCTTTCAAAGCACAATCTACCAGTCCGTGCATCAAAAAGCTTGAACCCATCTTTTGTTCCAACAGAAAACCAGCTGCATCACAACAAACAAACAATGTATAGAATTCAAATATGCAGCCAAACAATCCCCTTAATTCTTCCGATGCAATCAAATTTAACAAAATCCCCGATATCAATTAGAATGCCAAATAGGCTCATTTCACAAAAGACTCGTTTAATCTGTGCTGATGTAACAACACAAAGTGAATAGGAGCCACGATTTACGATCAAAATACTGCCGATTAAAATATGGAACGGGAATAGAGCGACACACAAATAGAACACCATTGATTAAGATTTCGGGCAATAATAATCGAGAATCCATTTCTGCTACGCTCTTGAAGGTTCAAAATCAAGAAGGCGTCATCCTAATCGAGAAATACACTAAAAATATGTCGCATCCTATACGAATTCTCCAGCAGAATAATCTTACGGGAATGATGAACACTTGAAACCCTAATTCAACCGTAACCGCGACAGGGAAGGTTGCGTGGGGGCTTCACCTGTTGTCCTGGTTGAAGGAGGCGCAGAGGACCGGGGACGCCGACGGGGAGGTCCTGGAGCTGCTCGCCATTTCGATCACTATCGTCGGCGTTTCGCGGGAGAAGTTGCTCTCGCCAAGGCAAAGAAGCCGACAGGGTCGGTGCCTAGTTGGAAGATATATATAAATATACATATACATACATACACATATATACATAGATATATACGTGTATATATATACATACATATACATAGAGATATATATATATATGTATATATATCTTGATATACACGCTTGTCACCCTCGGTTTACCCGTAATAAAATTAGAAGCTAACATGGGCCCCATGTGGGACTCTCAGCTTTGTGGCAATTGATTCTGACAAAGACGGAAGTGGGTAACGTTGAAGGTGAGTTAAAAAGTATGTATTGCTGGTGGGTTGGTTTCTCTGAGGACGTGTTCCTGTTTAACTGTAAGAAAGCGATTGAAGTATATTTTAAGGGCGAATTTCTGGAAAAAAAACCTTTAAGTTTCTTATTTTTGGTACAGCATCTCAAGAAATTTTTGTTATTGAGTGTTTCTTGTCATTGAGAGGATAATTTTATCCTCGTCATTTTGAAAATTTTCTACCTCAATATATATATATATATATATATATATATATATATATATATATATATATATATATATATATATATATAATTTAAAAATTTTACCTATACTTTTGCTAGATCTGCCACCACCTCGCCTCTCCTCTATATCGCATCACATGAGAAAGGAGGGAGCATGAGGATGATAACTCTTGTGTGCGTAAGAGAGGATTTAGTAGGGGAGGATAATACTACAGGCGACACTGGGTAGCGATATATGGAAGAGGTAGCGATGGATCCAACAATATAGCCAATGATAACTTTAGAGATAATTTAGATATTTTTAAATTAGATATATGGTTTGAAAAAAATAAAATAGGGAAGACTACATGAGGAATACAGAAAATAAGGATGTTTACTAAGAAAATCGTGTGTGTGTATATATATATATATATATACACAGACACACTTTTACCTACCTGGGTTTTGGGCTTTTGTGTGGGTAGCGATGACATCGGGTCGGATTCACCTATCGGATCATAAAGACATCATTTTCTTATTTCAGTGAAATAATCCGGCGTAAATGCTTCCACATAGACATGCCCTCCGTGACACGTGCGCGTCCCAGATCCCGTCGTGTAAGAAAACGGTCCTTGATCCCTCGGACGCGATCCACTTCCAATGACAATATTGTCCACATATCCGCGACTTACCTTTCAATTCGACCAGTGGTATTTCGGGCAATTAAAAGCCTGTGAAAGTAAGTGGCCAACTTCGCGACCGTTCCCGCCGTGCCAAAGGCTCGGCTGGGGTTCCTCACACGTGGCGGCATCAAGTCCATGCAATTGCAGCATCGTATATATTATCGATGAACATCGGACGGTGGCTGTAGATTCTCGCGATAGCGTGATTCCGGGCACAAGGAATCGTCAAAGCGGAGCAAAAGGCTGCTAAAAGGAATCGCTTTTCTCTCGCAACCACAGCAAAGAAGAAAAAGAATTCTATTCTCCTTTCGTCTTTCACAAGGAGCATCCGACAACATGTCAACAGCTTGCAAAGTTGAACAGGGATTAAAGAACTCAACATATACTTTGGTCAATCTAATTCTGTGTCAGTGAATTATATCCAAACTACTAAGGTGGAGTAGTTAATTCTACTATCACGAGTACTACCTGGGACCAGATAACTCCATTTCTTCGACCATGTCGATATCCCCCGAACCAGCATCACCGTCGCTGTTGCCATCACCACTACCATCGTCGTCGTCGTTGTTGAGCACGAAGAAGCCGTTGGAATCGGAATGAGCGTCCGAGTTGGGGGCATTGACTTGCACCAGTGGCCTGTTGGAAGCCTCCCACTTGTCGGCGAGCCCGTCGCCTTCGAGCATCCTCACCACCTCTGACATCTTCGGGCGGTGGGAGGGGAGGTACTGGGTGCACAAGAGCGCCACCTGCACCATCTCCGCCACCTCGATCCGGTCGTAGCTGCTGCCGAGATCCCGGTCCACTAGCAGATCGAGCTTTCTCTCTTGGTACACCTTCCTCACCTACATGCAAGACGAGGCGGCATCAAACACTTTGACTACGCGCATACAGTGTCTCAATGTCCGAGGTGATAGTATGCGTATACCCAATCAAGCATGGCGCCCTTCTGGTTCTGATTGGGCCCCTTGCCGAACTCGAGCACGCGCCGGCCGGAGATGAGTTCGAGAAGGAGGATGCCGAAACCGAAGACGTCGGTCTTGTCTGATGACTGGCCGGTGGAGAGGTACTCGGGGGCGATGTGGCCGACGGTGCCGCGGACGGCGGTGGTGACGTGGGAGTCCCCGTGGTCGAGGAGCTTCGCGAGGCCGAAGTCGCCGACCACGGCCTCGCAGCAGTCGTCGAGCAGCACGTTGGCGGCCTTGACGTCCCGGTGGATGATCTTGGGGTCGCACTGCTCGTGCAGGTACAGGAGGCCCCTGGCCGCGCCTAGCGCGATCCGCTTCCTCGTGCTCCAGTCCAACGGAGGCTTACCTGAGGCGAGGAGGCAGAAGGCACGAATCTTAATGAAAGCTTAAGATCGGAGTAAGGAACGGGTGCGATTAGTCATGGCTGTCAAACAGAGACCACGTCAACAACGTGCGTCATCATCAGAGGAGGACGGCTTACGCGAACTCAATAAATAAAATGCACTCGCCGCTTCCGTACCCTTAACAGACCACCAAACGACAAAGGGAAACACGAAGTGGGGCTCACTGCGGACCCAAGGTACAAGCCTGACGGGGAAAAAGGAGAGGGATCCTCTTCAATCGTGGCCAGCATTGGCACCTTCCAATGCTCGTGGCTAATCCGTCCGATCTTGTACGCCCCACGAAATCTACGGCAGAGATGTCTTATCGCAAGCACAGCAATTGGAGAGGATCCCAAGCTTGCGGTGGCGATGGAGAGCAGGACAGGGTTGTTAGGATGTGACGGGGAGGAGGAGCGTACCGCGAAGGCGGGCGGCGACGCTGCCGTTGGGCATGAAGGGGTAGACGAGGAGGCGCTCGCAGGAGGCGGCGCAGTAGCCGAGGAGGCGGAGAAGGTTGCGGTGGACGGCGAGGCTGATCATTTCCACCTCCGTACGGAACTGCGCCTCACCATTGCCAGAGCCGACGGCGTCCGCCCGGAGCCGCTTCACCGCCACCACTGTGCCGTCGGCCAACCGCCCCCTGTACACGTGCCCGAACCCGCCCTTCCCAAGCACGTTGCGCCCGCTGAAGTTCTCCGTCGCCGCCCGCAGCTCCCGCAGTGTGAACCGCCGCAGGTTCCCCAGCCCAACCATCACCGCACCCTCCTCCTTTTCCCTGTCTGTTCATAAAACGCCTACTCAATGTCAATTATGCTATAGGGGAAGGACTCAATGATCATGCGCCGCTTACCACCGAGGCCGAGGATCCATTGGTTCTTCTGCCGCTTTCGGCGGCAAAGGAAGAGCACCAACGCGAGAAGGAGCAAGAGCGACGAGCCACCGACGCTGGCACCCATCGCAATGCCGAGCTTCTTGGCCTTCGATCTCTCTGAAACACACAGCACATCAAATTCCAGCTTAAAATCTGAACTTGCTGCATGTCGAACAGATTAGCGGGATGATGAAGAGATGCACTGATTACTCTGAGCCGATGAATCTAACAGGAAAGGAAGAGAGCTGGGGATGGCCGTTCGCGAGCACTCCTCCGTCCTCCGGTTTCCACATATCAGAGGATTGCCCACAATGCTGACAGATATGGAAAGAGAGGAAGGAGTTAGAGACAAGTCTTCGAGCTGGAGAATGCTTCCAAACGCTTACTTGAAAGTTCTGGTCGGGAATAGAGGAACCGGCCCGCTGAGATTGTTGTAAGACAAGTCCCTGGAAAGCAGTGAAGCTTTGGTAAGTTCTCAGCTTCGGGATAGTATAGAACAAACAGCACAATCCATTCTACTGTGAGAGAGTAGAGTAACAGACAAGAAAGAGAGCTGTGGAATTCTTGGCAGCGACTCGGGGAAGGACCCAGACAAGCTGTTGTTGTTGAGTCTCCTGTGGAGAAGATCGAGGAGAAAGGATTAGAATAACAACCGGAGAGGCATGCTTGGACTTGGATTGATGTTGGAGATGATCTTCATCTTATTCTTTCTATGGTTTTAAGGATGAAGACCGGTCAATGGCTCACAGATATCGGAGGCTGGCGAGGTGGCCCAAGGACTCGGGGACGCTGCCGGAGAAGCCATTGTTGGAGAGGTCCAAGGACTGGAGCTTTGGGAGAAGTCCAAGCTCTGGTGGCAGCTCACCTGATATGTTGTTGTTCTGTAGCAATCTGAAGAGGAAGCAGGACACAACCAGTTGACAGATTAAAGGAAGGGTTTTGAGAATCGAGATGAGAGCTTAGCGAGCGTAACTCACACTTGCTGGAGATTGGTGAGGTTCCCTATCCTTCCAGAGAGCGTTCCTGAAAGATTCTGGCTCGGTGCTCCCCTGCAAGAAAAGAACATTTAATGGAGCAGATGAAACCGAGCTTTTGCTGATGAATCAAGCCAGAGAAATAGAGCTTTTGCTCGAACAGAGAAGAAGAAAGATCTTCCTTGTTCTCACTAGTCTCACATGATCTAAAATGACCAAGAAACATCTCCTGAATTAGGTGGCTAGCGAAGGGCAGATAGGTGAAGAACTCACAGGCCAATAACAAGATTCTCTGGGGAACAAGTGATCATCGCCCAGCTGCAGGGATCCACGGAGTCTTCGTCCCAATTGCTCAGAACCCCATGTGGGTCATGCAGTTCGCTTCTAATAGCTATCAGAGCCTCCACTGGAGAACAAGCAAGCGAATCAAAGCATTGGAAAGCACACACAATGGGAGAACGAGAACAGAGGACTGAGACAGCGAAGAGCCAACAACAAGTACACACCTTCCATGTTAAGTGGCTCAAAGGAGAAGGCGACATTGCAGAAGGAGAAGAACAAGACGAAGAGATTCGAGAAGAAGCACTTGGAAGCCATGGGAGCAGCGGAGAGAGAACAAACAGCTGAGGGGGTGTTTTGATATATGTGACCAACAGGGAGAAGTGGATGGAAGAATGAGCATGATGAGGTCTTGAGGTTCGGTGCCATGCCTTTTCATCATGAGCAAAGAGTGATGATGGGAGCAATGAGAATGTTCAATGAACGGCCATGATGGTGCTGATGTGAGGAGGGGTCCATGATGGGGGCATGACATGGGGTAAAGGCAGCCATGCATGGACTCATGAGAGAGAGTCGGGGGGACAGAGGAATTCGAAATCAGGGAGCTGATTTGGGTGTCAGAATCTGATGCAGCTCAGAAGCTTGGAGAGAGAGAGAGAGAGAGCGAGGTGGGTGGGGGAGTCACCAACATGTACTAAGCCCCTCCTCTAGCGTGACTCCACTCATTCCCTTGCATTGGGAGAGAAGAAAAAGGAGGGGAAGAGAGAGAGAGCTGGTAGAGGAGAAAGTGGCAAAGAAAGAGCGATGCAAGCAGAGAAGTGTGTTTTGTTTATGCTTCTTTCTTCTGCTTTGGATAAAGGTGAGGGGGAGAGGCGGGATTGGATTCTGCCGGCGTTGGAAGAGGTGCAATGTGCTGAGCCATTGGTGTTAGCTCAAATGGCCTCTGCTATTTTGTGGGACTGGAACAGCACCTTTGCACAAAGTAGGAACCTGCTTAGAATTGAACCCCTTGTTCTTGTTCCTGAGGGGTTTCGTCCCCAAAGGATGGTGCAGCAATGGTGAGCCCCAAGAATCCTAGTCCCATGCAGTGCCCTGTCATAGAGTTAACAAAAATGCCATGGTCATCAAGATTTAGGGAAGAAGTAGCCAAGATGTTTTCAGGAGCTCTCAATTGGTGAAGAACTCATCTCTACAAAGATTGAATCCAGAAAGCATGATGGAGAAAGGAGAGATAAGAAGCATGAAATGGTAGTGACCCAGGGTCAAACTAGGCCTGCAACTGGTGGTATGTGATCTTCTCAATCATTATGTATGTTGAAATATGAACATGAGTGAGTGACAGTATAAAGTATATATATATGTGTACAATGTAATGAGTATTCAACATTCTTATAACAAGTAATGAGATGAGCATTCACGAAGTGGCAAAGATCACAGGGAGAAAACTGAGCAATAACATGCGACAATTTCTCACTCTACCACCTGCTCTCTCCAAAGCCTTCAAAGTCATCTTGCTTTGTCTTGAAGCTTACATCACTCCTATGTTAGCAGATGACTATCACCTCTACTGCTCAAAGATCAATTAACCTTCAAGATTGGCTTAGAAACCTGGACCTGTACAGGCTCCACTAGCCATGCAACTCTTCTATGGAAGAATTGGCTGCTGCTGGCAGTAGCAACATGTCTTGGATGATACAGAGAGAAGGGTAGCATTTCTCAATATACATCCAGTGTCATACATACTCCATGCAATGTGCCAGTTCTGAATTCATTCACCAACAAGAGAGAGAGAGAGAGAGAGAGAGAGAGAGAGAGAGAGAGAGTTGAGATTTTTGAATTATTATGAACATGCATGATTAAACACAGAGGTTTGGGAAAGGAAAGCGCAGTCACCTGAGTAAAGTGATTTGCCCACGTTCGACTAATTGCAAGCTTTAATGTAAAAGAGGATCATGGATGAAAAGAGCTAAAAGGCAAAGATGAGGAGTGGAAAAACAAGACAAAGGTGAAGGCCATGCACCTTCCTTCCTCCTTCACTTTGCCATTTCCCTAAAGCTAAAGATAAGCATGGCGTTGGAGTCACTTTTTAGGTGGTTAAACATGATATTTCTCCCCCCACTTGTCATTTACTCCTTGAATCCATCACTGTTTGTGGGGATATTAATGGCACTAAGACCACAGGCCACTGAGAAGGGTTTCCTCATTGTGGCAATAGCTGGAAAGCATTGCAAAGTTTCCTCAAGATGACAAGTGAAGTACAAGATTGCAGTAAAAATAATCAATCAAGTTTCTTAGCTGATGAAGAAGCAACATCTTTCAAGATTATGGTGGCTATACAATAACTGCTACAGTTGTTTGAGGAAGTCTGACTTCAGAGTTGCAGTGAAGAGTGATGAAGGCTAGCAGGAAATCGAGCAATGGTTTTCCCTTTATTTCTCAACCTGTGGACAGAGACAAGAAATCATCAAATCAAAAGTATCAACTTGACAACACAAAGCTCCAAAGCCTCACACTACACATCACAAACAGAGGAACAAATGAAAGGCCAGCAGCGTGGCCAATGGAGTGGAGGTGCCATCCACCAGAGGAGCATTCCGAATGAAGCAAAGTATATCCATAGCAACAAGCAAAAACAAATCTCCATGGTGCTGTTGGTGCAATAGGAATTAGAAAAAGAGAAAGGAAGCTTCTCTTCCTGGGGGAGATGGAGATCATCCAAGCACAATACAATAACCACAATGATCACAAGGTGGTGGCTGGGTCTCTCACTACTTGGAGGTATTGGTGGACAGCATATCATTCTCCAAGAGAATCTAAGCCAAGTAGATATGTGCAACAAGGTCATGCCATCTTGACAAGTCGAATATCTAGCTGATGAAATCTTTTCTTTTTGTGTGTGTGTTCATAATGGACCATCCAAAAACTAAAAGGTGGATGATTTGAATCTTCCATGCAGAAGGAAAGTGAGTGGCAAGTAGGATTTCAAGTGAGGAGTGAAATGGTGGAGAATGCCAGATTCTTTATGTTCCTGTGAGAGGAGAGGGAGTGGTGATACTGAGCATGGATTGTGACCTCATCACTGCCAATTGTTGCCCAAATCATCTTTTGTCTTGCATAAAATTGCATAATCATCCAAAAATCTCATCCAAATGTTGTAAGAGTTATTTAACTGTATAGATACATCTTTAATAATTAAAACATATATTTTACAGAAGTTCAAATAAGAAAGTATTATCCATTAAGTTTGATTTTAAGTTATATTAGTAATTAATAAGGATGTCAAATATTTAAATAGTCAGAGATTATAACACCCCATAAATTAACTTATAATAAAAGTTTGATAAATATATTATTAATTTAAATTTAAGTAGCATTTCATCCTTTTCATTAGAACAAAAAATCAATCACAATGATGTGATATAAAAAAAATTAATATTAATTAATGGAAAATTGAGTGTTGGTTTGATTTGGGAGGGACAGGAAACACAAATACGAGGAAGCTGAGAACAGACAATTGGCCAAGATACGAGGACCCCGCCGAAGTAACGCTCTTATTGGTGGCGTTCGCTGGACCGGGACGGTTAAGGTTAACCGAATCGGTTCTCAGATAGAGAGAGCGTCTCCGTTGGGAAGACTTCCTTACGTTCCCGGACTCCCCCTGCGTCCTATATAAAGGGAGGCCTCCTCCTCCCGCTTCCTCGCCGCTTCTCTCTCTCTCTCTCTCTCTCAATCTTCCCGACTCCTCTTCGGCTCTTGTATCGTCCGCCAGGGTTTGGATCAGCAGAGTATCGGCTTCCGCTGCCGCGGTGATCCTCCTTGGACTTTCGATCGTAAGCTTTTCTTTCTCTCCGTCTCTGTCTTCTCTTGCAATTCCATCTGTTGTGGTCATCTCAAGAATCGTTTGATCAATCAACGGTTGTTGTCGTTGTTCTATGGGTTGTATTCCGTTCACTCCTTTTCTGATGGTGGATGGAGAATCAAATGGCCCTTGATATGAGTTGGTTTTGGTGATTGCATCTCGCGATTGTAGCCCTTCTTCCTGTTTGCTTGTTTGAAGATCTTTAACTGTTCCGGGCCGAATTTGTACGGTGTCGTCGTCCTGTAACCCTAATTCGTTAATTTCATTCTGTTTTTCCGTCAGTGTGTTCTTTTGATTTCATATTAATTAGGGCATGATTTGTTCTAACCTCGATGCAGTCATTAGATTTGCCTTACAATTTGTTCTAATCCTTCCTATATATTTATTTTGTCTGTAAAGAATGATCTTTTTATTTGATTTAGGTTATTTTTCTGCTTATGTTAATAGATGAATATGAACACCGTTTGATTTTTATTTATCGGGACTCCTAAAAATGCTTAGAATAATGTTATGCTTTGGAGATGACTCTGAGTTTTGATTGTCTCATGCTTTGTAGTATGTCTAGGCATAGACTATAGCTAGTTTTTCTCTTCTCTTGGTCTTTAAATGCATGTGATTCTTATTTTGTTTGGTTGTAAAGATCAACATGTTCTTCTTCCAGTGTTGCAGGAAGCTCGAAATGTTTTAATGGAGTCTAAAGGTGGGAAGGAGAAGTCTAGCAGTAGTAGCTCATTGCAGCACGAAGCACCCCTTGGCTACACCGTCGAAGACATCCGACCCAACGGGGGAATCAAGAAGTTCCAGTCTGCTGCGTACTCCAACGTAAGAACCAAGTCTGAAACTAAAACGTCTTCGATTTTGGTGTGTTGAATGCTGATTATTGTCTAATTTTGATGTTCTGCAGTGTGTGAGGAAGCCATCCTGAGACCCCCTTCAGATGCCTTCTTCGGTAGAGTAGGATTTCTGTTGCTTTGCTCTTAAACAATCTCAAGCTAGCCGCTTTCCAACATCCAAACCTCCTCCCATTACACTTTTGGTCTCCCGTTCTCTTCTTGTCGTTGCCACTCTCACTTGCTCTTGCTTGATTCGATGGCAATCTCACTGCTGGACACTCCAAACCCTCCCTTGGCCTCACCAATTGGTTTCGAGGGATACGAGAAGCGCCTGGAGATCGCATTCTCCGAGGCACCCATTTTTGTGGACGCCCATGGTTGGGGGCTGCGTGCTCTTTCACGGGCACAGATCGATTCCATTCTGGATCTGGCACGATGCACCATCGTCTCTCATCTCTCGAACAAGAACTTCGATTCATATGTCCTCTCTGAATCCAGCCTCTTTGTTTATCCCTACAAAATGATCCTCAAGACTTGCGGGACCACGAAGCTCCTCCTATCCATTCCTAGAATTCTTGAACTTGCTGCAGAGCTTTCGCTCTCTGTTTTCTCCGTTAAATACTCTCGTGGGACCTTTATCTTTCCTGGTGCGCAGCCGTCCCCCCACCGTAGCTTCTCCGATGAAGTTGCTGTGCTCAATCAGTTCTTTGGCAGCCTCGAGTCAGGTGGTGATGCATATGTGATTGGTGATTCAGCGAACGCAGATCGAAAATGGCATATATACTATGCTGCCACTAAGCCTGAGCTGCCGATGGTCACCCTCGAGATGTGCATGACTAAGTTGAACACTGAACGGGCGTTAATCTTCTTTAAGAATTCGGTGGAAGGACATGAGTGTCCTGCCAAGGCCATGACGAAGCTCTCTGGGATCTCCAATATTATTCCTGAGATGGAGATATGTGACTTCGACTTCGATCCCTGTGGCTACTCCATGAATGGGATTCATGGCCCGTCGCTCTCCACCATCCATGTGACACCCGAGGAGGGTTTCAGCTACGCTAGTTATGAGGCAATGGGGTTTGATCCTCTGACCTTGGTGCAGCAGGACTTGATCGAGAGGGTCCTCAGGTGCTTTGACCCTTCAGAATTCTCTCTTGCAGTTACAATCTTCGGTGGCCGTAGACTGGCAGGCACTTGGACAGACGAGATACTTCTTGATGGTTACA
The DNA here is from genome assembly GCA_004837865.1 of Musa balbisiana. Lineage (NCBI taxonomy): Eukaryota > Viridiplantae > Streptophyta > Magnoliopsida > Zingiberales > Musaceae > Musa > Musa balbisiana. The sequence goes on along the minus strand of CM017196.1, from coordinate 8,875,068 downwards.
CCTGCAAAGAAAGAGTGGAACAAGATCTCTCAGGCGGTGGCCTGTTGATATACCAAGCATTTGCTGCTTCTTCTGTTGCTGCAGTGTCGCCCGGACCCACTCTACATTACTAGGAAGGAGAAGATGGGGATAAAACTCTGAAAGATGTTGGCAGAGGATCCTGCTTGGAAGGTGAAGGGATGGAGAGATGAGAAGAGTTCATGAGGAAGATGATATTGTGCAGAAAGTTGGCCAAGTTTTTAGTTCTAGTAGTGTTTTATGATCCCTTTTGCCACACTTGACCAGGGATCCTCGTGTAACTAGGAATTCACACGAATGTGCAGTGGCCTTCGGAACAGAGGATGCTGGTGTCAAGCAATAGCTCTAGGTGGCCTCCTGTGTGTGCCGCGATGACCACCAGCAGCATTTTTATAGACCGAATGCATGCATGATCAGGTGCTGTTTGGACATAAAATTTGCAGCCTGCATAAGCACTACCCGAGTCATCCAACAAATATTCTAATATTCTACTAATGGTGTCCTCGAGTTTATGATAAGGGCTATGAAGATTGCCACCCTAAATAAATGTCATGCTTTGAAAATGTAGAAGAGATTGCGGCCGTGCTTGCCCAAGATTGATGTTTGTTGTGCTTATTTGATGCTTAATTACGCTGGAAAATGAGATATCACAACTGTCTGTTGATTTTTGGCTGATATGGTTTCAACTGAGCCTCCAGATAGAATATGGGCTTATGGCACTTACAACTACTACTACTACTACTACTACTACTACATATCATGGCATTTGCTTTGTTTGGGTTTGGTGGATTTGCATTGCCTATCTATCACCTTTGGTATCCCATCAATGTGGTAGAAGGGGAAACCCATCTAAACTGCTGTAGAACTACTTTTTCTTGAGTCCAGTTCAAGAAATTGCTACTTTTAAACACAAAAAAGAGGCATGATTTAATAGAAAAGAAATGACCTATGGAGACTGACTACCTATGCAGTGGTGACTTGGGAACTCTTATCCCTGAAGCAGAGAAATGGTGCGGGCATATGTGCAGACTCCTCCCACTTTTTGCAGTAAACAATATGGCAGTCGAACCGACATCAGGCTATATAGCTAGCAGCTGCCTTAAGAGCAAACCTGATCTCAGTCCTGACACAAGTGGCCAGTGTCTTTTAAGCCTGTACTTGCTACACATCTCATGCATCCAAAGGGTAAAATGAACCACCCCACTAATTGCATTCCAGACTGACACATCCATCGTCGCTGTTGTTCTCAGGCGTGATTGAACCACCCAAAACCCTTTTCCTAGCAAGAAAGCAGGAAGAGGGGCGGCGGGGGTGAAAGCTGCAATCGTCTCTGTTCTAAGATGAATGCTAAGCAACCCATCCAATCAACAAGCGACAAAAGGGAGAGAAACCCAACAGAACATCCCAGGTTACACAAGGGGAATTGTGGGAGAGGGAGATGTGTGGCATGAAGCATGCCATGTTCATGTCATGCCAACCCACCCTCCCCTACCCCATCCCCATCCTCCTCCGACCACCAACCCACGTCACTCGCAGGATCAAACAGTGGAAGCCAAAGCAGCAACGCCAAGAGGCTATTACAAAACAGCATGTTGGTGGTAATGGGAGTAGTAGGCAGAAGAAGAAGAAGAAGAGAAAAAGGAAACAGAAGAGGAAGAAGAAGAAGAAGAAGAAGAAGAAGAAGAGATAACTGATTGAGCCGCTTACACCAATATCACAGCACACAAACCTTAAAGCACGTCCGCTGCCTCCTCGCGTAGTGCATCGTCGTCTTCACCTGCACCGTCATGAGGCCTGCCTTCGCCCGTCCGCCGCGCCATGGCTGGCCTCTCTGCCACCGCCTCCACCCTTTCCATGGCCGTTCCTTCCTCGATCTTTCTTGTCAGCTGCAGAAAGAGGCCTCCGGAACAGACAATGCCAATCCTCCCTCTCTTTCTCCTCGACGTAGCACTGCCTGCTTTGCTGAGCTTGGCCTACGTTCTTCCTTCTCCATCACATATGGCGGAACAGAGCAAAGCAAAGCAGAAGCTAAAGCAAGCACTAAATCCATGTACGGGTCCATCCTCTGCGATGAGTGCTCACCATCCCAACTCGGTAGACTCGCTGCGGAGGATCAGTGGCTTTGCCTCACACCCAACAACACCAGACAAAGCATACGAAAGCAGAGAGAGAAAGGACGAAAGAGAACAACTCGCTCTCCTCTTCCCTACGCTGTCTTTTACCGCTTTATATGTAAACCCAACGCGACACGCTTCTTCCACGTCCCATACAGAAATGGAGGGCTGTACCCCATACACAACTCCACCCACAGGAAGTGACCGCAATGCCCTTCGTTTCCCGAGGCAGCAACGCAGCCCCAAGGGTAGTTCGGGAACTCGGGCCTCAAGGAGACGTACTTCCCCCGGATTTTACGTATCGATGGCTCCGTTTTGGGGAAGGGAAGTTCTCTTTCTCTCTCTCTCTCTCTCTCTCACATTGTTTCTCCTTCGTCCTGCATCCCCGTCTCTCTCTCTCTCTCTCTCTCTCTCTCTCTCTCTCTCTCTCTCTCACACCCACACAGAGGCAGAAGCAACAGCAAAAAGCCCCTCGCACGCTCACCGAGCTTCTTTTGGGGGTATGGAAATGAGATGACGGCTAAATCCATCATGCGGAAAAAAAGTAGCAGTCATTTAATTCTGCTGCTCTCGGCTCTTTGTTTCCTAATGCATTGTTCAGCGTAAGCAGAGTAGAACACGAGACAGAGAGAGAGAGAGAGAGGTGATGTAGATGCAGCGGTCTTCGCTCACCCATGTGCACGCGGGCAGGCAGGCGGGCGGGCAGAGCCAACAACGAGACCTTCGCCCGGGAGGACCACCGGAGCAATGCCGGGAAATGGCGAGATTACCCCCTCGAGATGGAGCACAGTGGCAAGCAACCGGAGCAGGGGCACCATGGTCCGACCACCGCCCACGTACGACGTGCATTACTACGACACTCTCGGTAGTCGAACGACTCGCAGGCAGCATTGGGCTCAGAGAAATCCACGAACAGCAAGAAAAAGAAAAAGAGAAGTGGCTGATGGGGACTCGCGAAGGAAGGGGACTAGAGATGGAGTGAGCTTGGAATCGAGCTTCGAGGTGGAGGAGGAGGAGGAGGAGAGAGAGCAGGACGCCATCGTCTTCTACAAGGAGCGAGGAAAAGAGATGGGAGGAGGAGGAGCAGACATGGAATGCCTAGAGAAATCAGCCCGGCTTCACGATTCTATCTAATATCCTGAAGAGAGAGAGAGAGAGAGAGAGAGAGAGAGAGAGAGACCGACGTCTCTGATACCGAGCAGATCTGACGGTGTCTGAGCTCCATCGCTTTCCTTGAGATCTCTCGAGATCTACTTGTGCTGCTGCTGCTGCTGCTCTCTCTCTCTCCTCCTCGTGTTTCTGTATCTTCATAAGGGGAAGCTTATAAAGCAGTTATCCTCCGGTCCTTTCCACCTTCTCTCGTTCCTGCAAGAAGCCGAGACTGGCATGCATACACTGCTCCATCCGCAAGGGTAAAACAGCCAAGGAAAAGGGCCCTTTTGATTCACTCACTGCATTGCGTGTCTGATGCCGCTTGCTGGTCCTCCACAGTCCCCATTACTGCGTTGGCTTGCTGCTTTGACTGCTTTGACCGGGGTGCAGGGTCACCCGCGCGACCATGGCGGCCTCCTACGGAAGCGGAAGAAGGGTGAGGTGGCGGCCTCTCACATGGGCGCCTTCCATGCCGACAACCCTCTTCTGCCTCATCGTCTGGTCCATGGAACAACACTGACCTTTGCCTCCAATGTCTTCCTGTGGCCACCTACTTTACTGACCTGCATTGAAGTAGAATACCACAAGTACTTAAAAATAAAAGGTATTTCACCCAAAAAACAAAAAAACTCATGTTTAGACTTTTGCTAAGATAATTTGATCATATATATTACTCAATTTTTTTAATATAAAAATGATGTTAATCATCCTAGAATCATATAATTAGTGATTCTAATATCACTAATTAATTGTCAAAAATAATTTTTTAATAATATATGTGATTAAATTATTTTCATAAAAAAATTAAAGATATTTTTGTCCCCCCCCCCCCCCCCCCAAAAAAAAACCCCAAGTAAAAACACTTATGTAGGAATCAATCGATAAAAAGTCGACTTTTAATAGAATATTTAAAGATTAAAATCAAATAGTGTTTTTTTAACATACATATGAAATATGGTGATGATGATGATTTATTTTGCTGATTAACTATAAAATATAATATTAACTATAAATTCTGGACTCCAATTTTTTTTTTTTTTGGTCATTTATCCTTCTTGTGTTTGCATATTACTTGGTTTCATGATTTCCATGTTGGGTGGGTGCTGGCAAAATAATGGGAAATTGTGGAGTAAAATTAGGAAATAGTGAACCTACTTTTAGGCTTCCTGCTTGGAATTAAAATGTGGAGCAGCATTGTAGTTGTAATTCTCCAATCTTTTCTTATGCTCAATAATGGTGTGAGAGGATTCCACTGTCTCTGCTCTCCCTCACGTTTCAGCCACTGCTTTTGTCCCCCTCACTTTCTCGCTCTACATGAAATTGACACTAGATTTCTTCTTTCCCACACAAATCTATGGGAGTGTTCTGGCTGTGGAGCACATCATCTTCTTCCTCCTTTGGTGGCTTGTGAGGTCGTCATGTGGGTTGGATTGGGTGCTTGCTTGCTTGCATCCCATACACGTGTTAACAGGGAAGGAAAAGGAGAGCAAAAGCTGCACACCCAAAGTAACTGCTCTCTCTGTAGTTACTCCTCTGTCTTCTCTCCTTTCTCTTTCATGGGAGCCCAGTGGTCGCAGGGACACAGTCTTCTTGTAGGGTTCACAGTTCCTGTGTTGTGAACGCCACAAGCACCACTGTGGATGACATGCCCCTGTGGTGGTGGTAGAACTGGTGATGGTGGTGCCACTCCTTGGACTATGTGATTGGGTTTTCTGAAACTGTCAAACAATTTTTTGTTTGTGTCACAAACTCAGTTTGTGATCATTTTGAATTGATTTGGGAAGGATAGATGATGAGTACATAATCATTATTCTGAACCTAATCATATTGAGTATATGGTTTAAGTGTATTAGGTTTATGGATTAATTATTTCATTAGATCCACAAATGATTCACGTTAGCTTCGACATCTATCGATCTAAAATGAAAAGATACATGAATTAGTTTATAAGAATTAGACAGATGTACTATCAATAACTTTCGTCTAAATAATTTTTTACCAATAGTTTAGACTTATCAAGTTAAGGAATCAATTATATCATCGAACCAAATCTCGACCCTTTGACCATTAAGTTCTGCACAGTGGAGTTGATCTAATATCAGACTCTTGGTTGATTTCACAACATGAAAGATTAGGGTTTTGAATTCAAAGGAGGACTAGATCTAATACTAGATTAGGTTCTCTCTCTTTGGAGGTAGCTTATTGTCATTTCTTCCCTAATCTGCCAAAAACAGTCTTCTCCCTCCATTGTGCAAATAACCGTGCAAAATTTATGATTGAGTCATAGTGAAGGCTAATCTATTTGGTACAGAAGGCTCTCTGGACTTTCTCAACCAAAAGTTCTTTATATCTGAATGTGGAATCCATGTTATCATTAGCAGGTTTAATTGCAGCATCAAGAACAAATAATCCCAGTTTAACTAAAGTAATAATATTTTTTTGACAATACCTAATTGCATGTCTCATGTATGACAACAACAACAATCTTATCCCAACCTTATCCAAGGTGAAATCTGCTATAATAAAGAAGTTCTAAAGTTCTTCCAACTTCGAACGTTAATTTGATGAAAACTTACCTTCCAACTTTGAGCATTAGACACTCTTCACAAGTTCGCATATTAACTTAACGAAAACTTACCTTCTAAGTTCGAGCATTAGATACTCTTTACAAGTTCGCGCGTTAATTTGACGAAAATTTGTCTTCGCGTTTGACACCCGATGAATAATTATTTACAGACTTGCAACTATTCGTTCAGCTTTCTAAAATCCTTATTTTCTCCTTCCTCTCTTGCACTTAAGGTGCTCACTAAATTACTTATAAAGCTTCCCTCTTTACGAGATGTCGAAACTTGTCAGCCACTCGATTTCAAACTAATCAACTTGTTGTTTTACAAATTTTTCGGGACCTGTACGAGATTGCAACTAAGCTAACTTTTTATGAACGCATATATTGCAAAATGCGCCTCATGACTTAGACAATCCCAGCTAAGTTTGAGAAGTTAGTGTAATGATGCTTTACGACTTAGATAACTCCAACTAAGTCTATGACTTTACCATAAGAGTACTACACAACTTAAACAATTCCAACTAAATCTGTAATATTGCAACAACACCTCCCCACAAAAAGACAACAGTTTTCTTTCTCTGCTATCACAAAAGCAACTTTAAAAGCGTTAAGATCAATAAAGCAAATAATTAGCCAAATAAGTTAGAAAAGGAGAAAAAAATGAAATGAATGCATCCAAACATGAAGATGTTGCAATTATCGAAAGAAAAGATACATAATCACACATGGGTGGCCTGCAGGAGTAGGAGAATAAGTTTTGGGAGGATTTATATGATACACCACTTGGTAACAAGCTAATAATAGGAACTAGCGCATGACAAAGGTTCAAATGTTGTGGAAGAGGCAACTAAGATCTACAGAGAGCTAGTCAACCAGGTGCCAACTTGGCATTCTAAAGTTCATCAGTGTATACATCATTCAATGCGTACCTTATGCAAATTAGCTCAGAGGGCTTTCATCTCCTTGTTGCTCTTCACTCTAGCCTTAGTTGTTCTGAACTAAGGCCGAGAAAAGCATCTGATTTATATCCTCACCGATGTCTTTCTCGTCCCCTGAAATAAGCTAGCATCTCAGTCTTCTTTTCTGCAAGAAAATTACTCATATTTTTATGTTATGGAGAAGTGTGCAGGTGCTATTACCAGTCTTTGCTCTCACTTGAGCTGTCCATTCGTCAATAACCTGTTCAATTGCAAGTATATTGCAAACGAGTTAGACTGCTTTGCCCACTAGATTGATCATCCCTAAGGGTGTTGAACAATGTGAAGTTGGTGAAGAGCCTCAATTTCTAGGTGAGGAATCATAACAACAGTGCTTTCAATCTTAAGAAGTGCAACAATCTCATATAGCATGATCATTTATAACTATAATGCAATCGAATCTAGAACAAACATCATGATTACAACAAGCTGCACCTGCAAACAATTCCTGTCTTTTTCACTGCAAATCATTTAACCCAGTCTCGATGGATCAATAATCCCATTGGGCAGTGAGATGAAATTTCTACGAGTAAGTTTGGATACCCTTTTTGTAGTATTATTACATACTAATACAATCAAACAATTAGCATCAATAGAGATTCTACATGAAACGGTAGTTTCCAGTACCACTTGAAAAACTAAGCTCAAAGGAGAAGCAAATAGTCGTATTGCTTACACCATCAGCAACAATGGGGAATCACTGGATCTACCAATTATATGCGTTAACTGTCTAACAGGCCTTACATAACACGATTTGCCCTTCTGAAGACTCAAACCTCATCTGATACTATTCTGTATAGGAGCATTTCACAGTGTTCAATTAATGATTGCCTATAACTTGCTTGTACAGAGTCACATAAAATATGAAGAACAGATTATGAAGCTTAAACAGAAAATATTTGATGAACCTCTGAAAAGTTGACTAAAAGATGAAAACAGGATATGAGAATGAACACACAAAAATTTATCAGAATGAATAAACAAAAACAGAGAATCCATCACCTGGTTCAAATTTGCGTATGCCATGTCATCAGATTCACTCATTGAAGGTAGACCAGAAGAAGCCAATAACATCTGCAATGAATGCCTTTGCCCAACCAAAACTGATCTTGTTTTGTCAATTAAATCCTGCAGACGAAAACGGTGAGCAGACAGTTTATTCCCAATTTTAGTGGACTTTGTTGCCAGAGTCTATCAATATTTTCGTGACAAAAGGCCAACTTAGAAGCACGAAGCAGATGACCCAGCAACATATAGAGCTACAAAATATGGTAAATGATCACCATTTACATTGTACACTGATATCCTATGGAGATAACATGACAGATTAGTAGTGATAAGGGATGCAGTAGTTTCGTGTGAATCGTATACTTATCAATCAGGTTTGACCTCGAATTGCAAAGAACACAATGTAGACCCTTCCTATGCAAAGATAACTTGCCAGATTTTTCCTTGTCTTAAAAGAAGTCAATTTACATCTCTGGTGCTACTCTAACCGAGGCTGCAAACAGGTGCATATTATCGAACACTCTTCGTACGCCCACATATCTATACCAAACCAAAGAGCCCAAAGAACAAGGTAACACCATACGCTCCAAGATGATAACTTTCGTTTTCCACTAGAATATTTCGCTGCCCCCCCCTAATTGTTGCGTGCGGAAGAAAGACAAAGAAGAACCTGTTTCTCAGCGAGCAGCTCGCGGCAGAGTTCTTTGAGCGAGACCAAGTCCTCCTGGATCTTCTTGATGCGAGCAACAATCTTGCAGGGATTGACCTGCAGGCCAAGGAGATCAGAGCCAGATCAATAACAAACAACAAGACCAGATAAAACCCTATATGATCACGCACGTCGTCGGGGTAGGAACGCTGGAATTCCTGATCTAGCTGGCGCTGGACGAGGAGGAGGTCGCGGCTCGCCCTGCTCAAGACCTTCATCACGTCGTCCACCGCCGGATGGTGGTGGTGGCGCTGCTGCTGGTTCCCCCGCCGCTGTTCCGCCATCTCTCGCGCCTCTCCCGCCGCTCGCCCAATTTCGAATGCTACGTCGCTGTTGGCCGCTCAAATCCGCTTAATAAGTTATCAGCATCGCGGCTTTCGCGACCGTTGGATTCGAGATCAACCGTTGCCTTAAGATTCGAAAAAATAACAAAACAGAGAACTAAACCGAGCATTCGGTACCGCACTGTTGTGGGAGACAAGAAGGAACTTTGGCACTCGATGGTTGTCTTTTTGATGGACCATTTCCTCAAAAGCTCATCATCATGTCAACGCAGCAGCACTTGCACTGCGAGCCACGGTTGATGGTGGTGGCCATGGTGGAGAAGCCGCAGCAGGCGGTGTGATGATACAATATATGATTAGGTTTCTGAGGGTAATCGCTGGAACAAGCAGCTCATCAGGAACTGCAAACATCCACATCATGTCTTCTTTCTTGTGCAATCACAAGCGCACACCGCATCCAGATTCCACTTCCTGTACCTCATATTGACACTCCACCATCCCAGATCTGAAAGCTTCCTCGAGGCCTACTTTTGATGTCCACTAAGATCAATGGAGCAGTCGATTCCTGCCACCTCCTCATCGCACTCACTGTGGAGTTCCGCATGCAGCATTATCGCATAAGAAGTATAACGAGTCATGGCTGCAGATATGTGACAAAATGGACTGCATTGTCTTCCCCACCCTTCTTTCTCTCATCTTTCTTTCTCCTGTTCACCCCTTCCGTCAGAATGGCACCATCAGGATTGACCAATCCGCACTTCTAGAGTTCAAGAAAGGCATAGTTGTCGATCCAGAGAACGCTCTTGGCAGCTGGAGCGAGAAGACTAATGTTTGCGGGTGGAGTGGCGTGGTTTGTGGCATGAATCCTGTACGAGTGGTCAATATTGATCTCAAAGGCAAATCTTTGGCAGGAGCAGTCTCACCATTCCTGTCCAATCTTTCTCGCCTTACCCTGCTTGAACTGTCGGAGAACTCGCTCCAAGGATCCATTCCTCCTGAACTTGGATCTTTATCTAAGCTTCAGCTGCTCGGTTTAAGAGGCAACAGCATACGAGGCACCGTCCCTGGGAGCTTCGGCATGCTTGCGAAGCTTCGCTATGTCGACCTCGGCAGCAACCAGCTACATGGCGACCTCCCTGTTGCTCTCCTGTACAATTGCTCACGGTTGAGCTACGTCGACCTTTCCACTAATCTGTTCACTGGTTTCATCCCTCCACAGCTGGGAAACCACCTTCCTTTTCTGCAGAACCTCCTGCTCTACTCAAACCAGCTCATGGGTGGCATCCCTCACTCTCTATCTAACTCCACAGCTCTGGCGGAGATCGATGTCGAGAACAATTCCTTGGGTGGCATATTACCCTCGGAGACTTTGGTGAAGCTGCCTTCTCTGAAGATACTTCACCTCTCCTACAACAATTTCTCCGGTGACGGTCAGAATTCCAATCTCCTTCCCTTCTTCAATGCCATTGCGAATCTGACTCATCTGGAGGAGCTTGAGCTGGCGGGGAACAACCTGGGAGGTGAATTGCCTTCAACTATTGGCCATCTGAGTGCTAATCTCTCGGAGATCGATCTCCGAGACAATCTCATTCAGGGGATTATCCCATCAGAGATATCTAACCTTTCCGAATTGACTTTGCTGGATCTGTCGATCAATCTCTTGCATGGAAACATTCCCTTGGAATTGTTTCTTCTGCCCAATCTACAAAGGCTTTGGTTGTCTGGCAACTCCCTCTCTGGAGAGATCCCATCTCCTCCTAATGATCCAAGTCAGCTAGGGCTGTTAGACTTATCGGGAAACAAGCTTTCAGGCTCCATTCCAACAGCCATAGCAGATCTAACTCAACTGAGGAGACTCATCCTTAATGAAAACTTGCTGTCGGGATCGATACCTTCCAGCCTGGGAAGCACGAAACTGGAGCTCTTAGACCTGTCCTATAACAGACTCACAGGGACTATACCAGCTGACGTTGCAGGCTTGAGCTCCATGGCCATATATTTCAATCTGTCACACAACCTATTGCAGGGGGAGCTTCCCACGGAGCTGAGCAAAATGGACAAGGTTAGGGAAATCGATCTGTCGTCGAACGAACTCAGTGGCTTCATTCCTCCAAGCCTGGGAAGCTGCGAAGTAGTCGAGCTGGTGAATCTTTCTCGCAATCATCTTCAAGGACCAATCCCAGACTCAATGGGCAGCCTACTGAACATACAGTCGCTGGACCTGTCCTTTAATGGCCTCTCAGGGGAGATTCCAGCTTCTCTTCAGCACTGCAGCAGCCTCAGGCTACTCGACATCTCCTTCAACAACTTCACTGGGCCGCTGCCGCAAGCCGGCGTCTTCAACTCCTTGGCACCGCAATGGATCGAAGGGAATCATTTGTGCGGTTCGCTGCCTGGAATTCCCAGCTGCCATCGCAAGAACAGACGCTCGATCCATTCGCACAAGGCCCTCGTATTGCTCGTCAGCATCGTGGCTGTATCAGCTTTCATGGTAACAGTCATGTGTGCCACCGGTTACATGGTCGTCAGAAAACTGATGAGCAGAAGAGAGGACGGGGATTCAGCAGGGAATCTTTCTCTGAACCTTTCATCAAATTTCCCAAGAATAACTTACAAAGAGCTCGCTGAGGCCACCGCAGGGTTCGAGACAAGCCGATTGATAGGCTCGGGTAGCTTCGGACATGTCTACAAAGGAGTGCTCGGTGATGGTAGCTTAGTTGCAATCAAAGTTCTGCAGCTGCAATCTGGGAACTCCACCAGAAGCTTCAAGAGGGAATGCCAGGTCCTCAAGAACATTAGGCACAGGAACCTGATGAAGATCATAACAGCTTGTAGTCTTCCAGATTTCAAAGCCCTGGTGCTTCCCTTCATGGCCAATGGCAGCCTGGAGAGCCTTCTCTACCCGGAAACAGAGAAACCAGACTCCCCGCAGCTGTGCTTACTGGAGCGTGTGAACATCTGCAGCGACATTGCTGAGGGCTTAGCTTATCTGCACCACCATTCACCGGTAAAGGTCATCCACTGTGATCTGAAGCCCAGCAACATCCTCCTCAACGACGACATGACCGCCCTGGTATCCGATTTCGGCATTGCGAGGCTGGTCATGACAGTGGGAGAAGGAAACACGGCATACGCATCGACGTCCAACTCGACGGCCAATATTCTCTGTGGATCGATCGGATATGTCGCTCCAGGTGCCGCTTCCCATTGCTTTCAAGTGTTGGTACGTATCTAAGACAGTAAATCTTCAAGATGTAATCTTTCGTTCGTCGTCTTGCTTCTGAGCTCGAACAGAGTACGGATACGGCGGGAGCACGTCGACGAAGGGAGATGTCTACAGCTTCGGGATTCTGGTGCTGGAGACGGTCACCGGGAAGAGGCCTACCGACGGCATGTTCGGCAGCGAGGACGGTCTGAGCTTGCAGCGGTGGGTGCAGAGGCATTACCGCAGTCGACCGAAGGACGTCATCGACTCGGGTCTGATGAGGGAGGCGTGCGACCAGAGGCTGGAGGTGAGGAACGTGTGGGAGGTGGCGATCATGGAGCTGCTGGAACTGGGCCTCGTCTGCTCCCACGAGAGCCCGGCCGGGCGGCCGACCATGCTCGACGCCGCCGACGACTTAGACAGGCTGAAACGGTACCTTGGAGGCGACACGACCGTGACGTTCACGTCGTCCCGTGGGATAATAGCGTCGTCCAGCATCGAGATGTCCTCCTCCAGCATCACAGCGGATGACAACCAAACGTGGAGAAGCTTATAGCTTTGCTCGTCAATTGAGCTTTATCAATTAAAATTGAGAGAAAATTGCATCGTTTCTTATTTATTCTCTTGCTTTTCCTAACATCGAGTCATATAAAGAGAGAATGGAGTTAGTGAATGATAATTATATAAGAAAAAATCCCGAAAATTTCCTGTTATTTTATTATTATATTGACATAATGTAACAACTCCTAATTTAATTAGGCATCGAAAATGAGAAAAAAAATAAATTTAATTATTAGAGTGTTATATATATATATATATATATATATATATATATATGATCTAGTGAATATTTGAGTGATGCATTTGAGTGATATATGGCTAACTTTAATCATCAAAAGATAAATCGATTGAAATAAAAGAATTAAACGTTGGGCCGGAGAGTATCATGTCAAAAGATTATACGTCGAGCTAGAGAATTGGTTGACATATCAAAAGATGGACTTCGTACAATGAGTTTAGGCATCAGACCAAAAGGATCAGATATTATACCAAAAAAATTAGATGTTGTAGGAGGTCAATATATTGATAGATTAAGAAATACATCAAAGGAGAAAACGATGTGTCAGATGAACCAATAACATGTCAGACAATATAAGATTCACGTTTGTAATCGTTTGTGCCTTGATTGAAGTAGTTTAAAAGTCTAATCGAGTTGATTTTCGGTATAACTATGCCAACTTAATTAGGGGCCCACAGAGCATGAATTAGGCTGAATTGAGCCTAATGGAATATCAATTCAATAACTTAAAGTTGAGTCAAGCGGTGGAACTACTTGTGAGCTGTAAAGTACCAAGTGTACATTTCTGAAAAACCCGATAATGGTACTGCTAATGTCAAGTGGTGGTACTGTCCAGACTGGTGGTAATACTACCAATACATAGTCTTCTATGCTGTCGAGTAGTAGTACCACATAGACTGGCGATAGTATCACTAGTGTTCAATGTTGTAGGCGATGGTATTACCTAGCACTAGTGGTAGTATAGCTAGTATCTTGAATACCCAAGGATGAGACTTTTTTGCTCTATTTTTGAAGTTGTTTGAGGCCTATAAATACCTTACTCATTCTTGCTTGATATAGCAAGAAAAGAGCATGAAAAACTTATGATTCTAAGTGTACAAATTGAAAATCTTGAGTTTCTTTCTCCTCTAACTTCTAAGTTATTCTAAGAAAGATATGGGGATCACTTATAAAAGAGAGTTATAAAGGTCCTTTCCTAAACTTGTAAAAATGATAAAAGAATTGTAACAAAAGTGGTTGATCTTTACTTATCGAAAGAAGATCGTTAGTGAAAGTTGATGGTCTCGATGGAGGAGGAATCGAGAGTTGACGTAGGTCACGACGACCAAACCACTATAAATCTGGTGTGCATTTCCTTTGTACTTTTCATTCTTATTGCTTATTATTTAGTTGTTCACTATTTTTGCTCACATTTTAAGTTAAATGTATTTTTTATACGGGTTTGATCGAATGAATTTTTAAATCATTTTAATTTTTTGAATGCATTAATTCGCCCTCCCTCCCCCTCTTAGTGTCTTTATGATCTTAACAGTTACTATCAGAGCTAAGTTCTCTTAATTGATCTAACACCCAAGAGATATTATATAGCTTTCTCAAGTAATCAAGAGAGTTTATTACTCGTGCTCCTATATTTAATAAGATGGACTACATGTATTGGAAGACATGAATTAGAATTTTTTTGATTTCTATGGATTTTGATTTATGAATGTCTTTCAACGTGGTTTTCAAAAATCTTCTAGACATAAATGAAATAATCTAGGAAAGAAAATATTTTTTAAATCATTTTAATTTTTTGAATGCATTAATTCGCCCTCCCTCCCCCTCTTAGTGTCTTTATGATCTTAACAGTTACTATCAGAGCTAAGTTCTCTTAATTGATCTAACACCCAAGAGATATTATATAGCTTTCTCAAGTAATCAAGAGAGTTATAAAGGTCCTTTCCTAAACTTGTAAAA
>CM017196.1:8832999-8855499 GCA_004837865.1 Musa balbisiana | reverse complement strand
TAAGAAATAAAATTCTATTGCATTATATATAATCGAGGCTGAATATGTAGCAATAGATATATGCTGTGCACAAGTAATTATGATCTTTACTTAAAAAACATCCCTATAAAATGTGATAATACTAGTATAATTTGTTTAACAAAAAATCTCATTCAACACTCTAGAACTAAACATATTGATATTATATATTATTTTATTATGTATCATATTAATAATCATAATATATCTTTAGATTTTATTGACACAAAACATCAATTAATAGATATATTTACTAAACCATTTAATGAGAAACAATTTGATTTTACTAGAAGAGAATTAGGCATGTTGAATCTTTCAAATGTACGAATTATTCTCATATTTTTTTATGAATAATTATCTTGAGTTCTCGGTTTTCATGACTTAAGTTTTCTATTGAACCAAGATCGTTTATTATGATTCTATCCTTTTGCTATTTATAAAAGAAGAAATTTGTTAAAATAAATCATTATTTTTCTCTTAATTTTTTGATATTCACAACTTGAGATTTATATATTTCATATGACTTCTTTGTATTTATGACTTGTATATATACCCTATCATTAAATTGATCTTTCAATATTTGAACCTATCTTTGATATCTTTCATGTGATAATTAGAATACTAATTTTGCACCTCATTTTCTTTTTGAAAATGATAAAGGAGGAGAAAAAATTCTTAGCTTGTACATCTCAAAATAGAAGCTTAGCTTACAAAAGAAGCAAAAATTGCTAATATGT
The DNA here is from genome assembly GCA_004837865.1 of Musa balbisiana. Lineage (NCBI taxonomy): Eukaryota > Viridiplantae > Streptophyta > Magnoliopsida > Zingiberales > Musaceae > Musa > Musa balbisiana. The sequence goes on along the minus strand of CM017196.1, from coordinate 8,854,744 downwards.
ACATCTCAAAAAATTACTAGCTTATATACTTCAGAACTAAAGCACTTGCACTTTTTTTCTTTTTTGTTCATGACAAAAGGTGAGAAATTATGATAATTTAAAATTTTAATGTTTTAGAATCATATATGTTTGTTATACTGTATCTTAGATGATTTGAAGTTATACTCAAAGTTATAATGATTTGAAATTTTTATATTTTAGAATTATGCATATAGTACTTTGATATTATGATATACATATGATGTATATAATAATATGCATATGAAATAAGTAATGATTATTTTGATATGATGTAGTGCATATCATTATTATGATTCATAATTAAAATTGTTTCAACTTGAATTCTATGGTTATTATTTTTTGAATTCAAGTTTATTTCAATATATTATATAAACAAGGGGAGTTTAGTTAAAACTCTGTCATCATAAAAAAGGGGGAGATTGTTGAATATCAAATTGTGATGGTAAATTCAATTAATAAAGTTATAATCTAATGAGCGTTTGAGTAACGTAGGATTAACTTCGATCATGGAAAGACAAATCGATTGAAGTAGAAAAATCAAACATTGGGCTGAAGAGCATCATGTTAGAAGATTATACATTGGGTCGGAGGATTGGTCGACATGATAGAAGATGAACTTCGTGCCATGACTTCATGCATCAAGCCAAAAGGATCAGATATTACACTAAGAAGATCGGATGTTGCGAGAGGCTAACATGCTTATGAATCGGACAATATGTTAAAGGTTTGAATGAAGCACAAGATAAACTAATGACATGCCGGACAATATAAGATTCATGTTTGTAATTGTTTGTGTCTTGATTAGTTTGAAGTCCAATTAAGTTAGTTTTCATTGTAACTATGCCAATTTAATTAGGGGCCCATTGGATCTGAATTAGGGCTGAATTGGGTCTAATAGAAGGTTAATTCAATGACCTAAAGTTGCGTCAGGTGGTGGAAGCGCTTGTGAGCTGGAAAGTACTGAGTGTACATTTTCAAAAAATCTAATAGTGGTACCGCTAGAGTTAGGCGATGGTACCATTATAACTAATAGTAGTACCATCAGTACAGAGTCTTCTAGGCTGTCAGGCGATAGTATCGCCCAGACTGGCAATGGTATCGCTAGTGCTCAATGCTGCAGGTAGTAGTACCACCCAGCACTAATAATAATACCACTAGTATCTCAAAAATCCGGAGATGAGACTTTTTGGCTTTATTTTTAAAATCATTTAGGGCATATAAATACCATACTCATTCTTGCTTGATGCAACAATAAAAGAGCAGGAAAAACTTATAATTTTAAGTGTGCAAACTCTGTTAAATGTCCTAAGTTTCTTCCTCCTCTTGCTTTCAAGTCATTCTAAGGAAGGTGTGAGGATCACTTGTAAAATAGAGATGTAAAGGTTCTCTCCTAAACATGTGAAAATAAGAAAAGAGTTATAATAAAGGTGGTTGGTATTTGTTTACTGAATGAATATCATTAGTGAAATCTGATGGTCTCAACCAAGGAGAAATCGGGAGTGGACGTAGGTCGTGACGATTGAACCATTATAAATCCAGTGTATATTTTCTTTCTGTTTTTCATTCTTATTACTTATTGATTTAGTTGTTCACTACTTTTACTCACATTCTAAATTAAACATATTTTTGATACGGATTTGATCCAATAAATTTTCAAATTGTTTTAACTTTTTAAAATTACTAATTCGCCCTTTCTTAGCCACCTAATAAAAGAAATTAAAAAAATTTAACATAGTCCAAAATATCTCCTTACAATGTATATATCATAAGTATAAAAAAAAAAGAATGGTATTAATAACACAAAACATCTAATTGTATACAATATATCCATCTATAACATAAGCATTAAAATATCTAACATATATTAATACTATAAATAATCCACCAACACATAATCGAGAAATGGAATGCTTAAAAAAATAAGCAGGTTGAATTAATTTCAAATCGATGATCAAAACTAATCTTATTATATGAGTGTGTACTAGATTTAAATTTAAATGGTATATATTATTTATTTTCGAAAAAATATTATATGTGGTATTTTTATAAAAAAATAACCTCATATATATTTATAAAAATATTCTTTAAATGATTTTTTGGGAGATTAATAATTTATGAAAAAGAGAGCTGATGGGAGCCCAAACATTAATGGATTTGATTCGGACTACTCGGACATTGATGAGCTCATTGATGCGAATATACACACACGTCCAGCATGAATCTACCCCCGCGTATGCTTTGGTCCCGTGTTTCGCACCACTCCGCCTTTATGGTTCGGGCTCAGCCGTGTGATCTGGCACAGGGTTCACGGAATTCCACCTTCCACAACACAGTGATCTCGTAGTAAGGGCCCCACCCGTCAACCGTGTACGGACGGTATACCCTGAATGGTGCTTCAGCCTAGACGGCTGAGCCGACTTCTTCTTCCGTGGACCCCAGACAATGAGTGGGCAAAAGGTCTCGAACCCGTTGGAAGTTTGCGGAGTCGTGCGATGCTTCGCCTACCCGCATCGCCTCGCGATCCATCTCGCCTTCGAGTTCGAGGAGGAGAAGGCGACTGCCTCTGATGCCATCAAGAGACCGATGGTTCGGTGGATCAATAGGTAGATAAGATAACGAAGACGACAGGCTTCCGCTGCCCTTCTTCCTCCCCGCTCCGCCGTCCCTACTTCGTATTCCTTGCGTCGCTTCCCCCATGGCGGAGCTCCGAGAGCGGCTCCTCCCCCGGAAGCCCTCCACCTCCACCTCCGCCGTGCCTGTCGCGGCGGCCCGCGAATCCACCACCGGCCGCCGCCCCCTCTTCCAGGGCGTCGACTTCTCCGGGCTCAAGAAGCGGGGGCAGAGCCTCCGCTCCTGGATCCGCGTCGACGCCGCCACGGCCGCGTCGCAAGTCATCGAGGTGGACAAGTTCACCATGATGCGGCGGTGCGACCTCCCCGCGCGCGACCTCCGCCTCCTCGACCCCCTTTTCGTCTACCCCTCCACCATCCTCGGCCGGGAGCGGGCGATCGTCGTCAACCTCGAGCAGATCCGGTGCATCATCACCGCCGACGAGGTGCTTCTCCTCAACTCCCTCGACAGCTACGTCCTGCAATATGTGATCGAGCTGCAGCGCCGCCTCGCGGCCGGCTCGGGGGACGTGCTCGCTGGTGGGGAGCCGTCGCCCGATGACCTGCCGTTCGAATTCCGGGCCCTCGAGGTCGCCCTCGAGGCCGCCTGCACTTTCCTCGACGCACAGGTGCGATCTTTTCTTTCTCGTCTATTCTCGCACTTTCCTCGACGCACAGGTGCGATATTTTCTTTCTCCTCGTCTATTCTCGCAATCTCTTCTATTCTGATTTGGATTCAATTCCAGGTCTTTTACGCAATAATATGGTGTTAATTCCTGAAACTTCAATTTAATTTCTTGTTTTCATTGTTTCACCATTTATACATAGTGGTGTGAGTGATATGAAACTAACTACTGTTGGAAACTGATGTCAAAATTAGGATCTTCAGTATGTTTTAGTTGATTCTCCGTGGATAAATAGATAAATTCTAACGTTTATGTTTAGATTGAAATGGAATAGGATGTAGAATTGATGCCATTTGAGTAAAGATTTTGGCTATCTTTGATATGACATTAAATTGGTGTTAGACAATGGCCTCTCCAATAACCATTGCAGGCAATTGTATAAGCAATTAAGGGGTTTGGTGGATGATGGATTAAGTAAATGATGGCATCAATGCAAGACCTAAAAATAGATATACTTGCTGATAAGCAAATTAATTCAATGGCAAGTAGTAACACACAGTTCTTCACAACATTAATGCTGGAGAAAGGATTTGATCATTTTGGTAATAATCCATCACATGGTTATATTGAGTAAGAAAAGATATGGCTAATCTCACAGATTTAAATGCTGAAGGTTCTCACTGATTTGCTATTTTTTTCCCTACCTGCTGCTTATGCTTCTGAGTAAAAGCATTTATTACCAATAAGCTACAAATAATAAAACTGCACCTTTATCTGAAACGGAAGAGTTGACTATCTCAAGCAATCTTGTAAGCAAATATAACCTTGAGATGGGTTCGGTAATCAACTTTTGACATTCCTTTAAGATATGATTCAAAATTTTAACTTGCTTTTTTGTTGATTGACTACTTTTATATTACTATCCCCATGCTATGAGGACGTAGAAGATTTTCACTCATATTTGGTGTATGGTGAATTCTTCTTGTCGAGCTACTTATTTGTCCTATATTGGTGCAACTCTTTCCTGCCAAGGATTCTGTCCTATAGTTGGTTGTTCCTGATCATACAGTACTTGTGAAGGCTCAAAGTTTTCTCAAATGAACTTGTACTTAATGAATGTGATTTGATTGGTGGTGCATATATGAGTACTTCTGGAATTAGCTATTAGAAAACTCAAAGTTCTCTACATGATTTTTTAGGCTGCAGAACTAGAAATTGAAGCGTACCCCTTATTGGATGAGTTGACATCAAAGATCAGTACTTCTAACTTGGAACGTGTCCGTCGCTTAAAAAGCAGGCTTCTCGCTTTGACTCGGAGAGTTCAAAAGGTATGCCAACACGTTATCTGCTGCTTAACAAATTTATCATTGTTTTCAGACTTGCTAATTATATGCCAAGCTTTTGTAGGTCAGAGATGAAATAGAGCAGTTGATGGATGATGATGGTGATATGGCCGAAATGTATCTAACAGACAAAAAAAGGCAGATGGAAACATCATTTTATGGCGATCAATCTTTCCATGGGTTCAATTCTGCTGGTGGAGTATCAGTTTCTGCTCCAGTTTCACCTGTTTCTTCACCACCTGAATCTAGAAGGCTCGAGAAGGCTTTAAGTCTTGCCAGGAGCAGACATGACAGTGTGAAAAGTTCCAGCAGCACTACAGAGAGCATAGAAGAGTTGGAAATGCTGTTGGAAGCTTACTTTGTGGTCATTGATAGCACCCTGAACAAGCTAACTTCGGTAAGCACTGCAATATTTTCATAACTATAATGTTGTCATATATTTGAAAATCTGAACAGTTGGTCTGTTGTACTTTTTTTTTTTTGCAGTTGAAGGAGTATATTGATGACACAGAGGATTTCATTAACATTCAGCTGGTATTTTTTGCTCTTGCTTTCCTGATGTTTTTTAAATCAAAGTTAATAATTGCTTTTATCCATTTGTAAAAGACGTTGATATCGAAATTGTTGCTGGAGTGTTCTATAATTATTATATTAACAAAGAGTACAAGCTTGTAAGTGTTAATGGGCATGAGTACTGATCCATTATCATCGAATACGAGGAAATGAAAAAGAAGGAAAAAGAAGAAGCTTATTTCCAAACTGAAATCACTTTTTATCATATGGTGTACAATTTAGTATTTTAAAATCCTAACTGACGAAAAACATGATGACATGGATCTAATAATTTCTTTGCTACCTAACCTGCTTATACTGTAATGGAATGGTTTAATGGTACATTTATATTTGAATAATATTATGTGTCTTCACCAGTTCATGTAAGAACTTTTGTTATCTAATGATGGATGTATGTTGAATGGTATACATTGTTGATAGAGTCTTTGACTTGCTTGACAAGGATGCCAGCTGTGATGACTGTGAAATGCAGCAAAATCTCCAGTGCAGTTTATGTTCACATATAGGTTGTCGCTATACCAAGCTAGGTAGCCTTATGGAACAGGAATTTAGATCCGTTGGAAACATCTTGCACTTTTAGCAACATAGTAACTTGACAAGTTCAACTTTCCCTAATTTGGGAGCATATACAACAGCAACTGCTGTTTTGTTATAGGACATCAAACCAATTGACTGACAGAAATTTTTTTGTTGATTCTGCTGATCAAAATTTATTTATTTCTCCAAAATTTCTTTACTTATGTTTGCACTTGAGTGGTGAAGGATATTCCCATCTCCTTGAAAGAAGTATCAGTATATGTATCGTGTTTGAAAAATTACACTCTTAGCCAGTATGGAAGTGGCTTTGCATTAGACATAAGACAAGATAAGAACAATGGTAGTTTAGAATTGAACTGTCAGATATGGTTTTTGAATAAGTGCCTCAAGCTTAAACTTTGCTACTCAGATATGGTAGACACTATGCTACACTGAACTCAGTTGGAATAAGGCTCTTTGTCTAGTTTTTGTTAAAGCCTTTGCTTTGCTAGCCAAGCAAACTGCCATCTGAGAGGTTGCAGGTAGGTTTGTAGATCTCTAGTGAAAATGGTAGCCTCAAATTTTTTTATGAGGACTAGTACTATATCTTAAGGTTAAATGAAGTTGAGTTACATTGCTATAGACTTTTTCCGGACACTGCTTGCATTTTCATAGAATTATCATGTATCTTGCATTGTTCTTTCCATCTGATAGTTGTAAGTAGCGTTGTAGTGATACTATGGTCGATACTCTTCTGTTTGTATCATGTTTTCTTTTTTGCTTTGGAAAATTGTACAATAAATTACATACTGAGTCGTGAAGGATCGAACCATCAGGCCATCTATCGAGTTTTGTTTTTTTTACTATCACTAAAGACACTAGTTTGTTATCAAACTGTATCATTCATGAAATGGACATCAATTTTATAACTTCTAGTGATCCTAAATCCATTAGTATTTGACATATAAATTTTTCCGCTGCACTTACACTGCTTTAGCACCAAGAATACATATCGCAGTATTTTATGCAAAAAAAAAGCCATCAGTTCTGTTCCTCAGATGCGTTTGTTGTTTTGAATAATTGATTTAGCAAAATCCTTACATGAGTCATATTGCTCTTCCGTTTGACATGGATTACTTCTTCTTTCAGGATGATGTCCGGAATCAGTTGATCCAGTTTGAGTTGCTACTAACTACTGCAACATTTGTCGTCGCCATATTTGGGGTTGTTGCAGGGATCTTTGGCATGAACTTTGAGATCGCCTTATTTGATGTACCATCCGCATTCCAGTGGGTACTTGCGATTACTGGAGTATGCGGCCTAGTTATTTTTTGTTTGTTCCTGTGGTATTTCAAGTATAGAAGATTAATGCCCTTGTAAGTAGTCATTATATCTGACATGCCAAAAGGCTCTTCTTCTTCATCCTGCTGCAGTATTGTAATACAAAATTCTGTAAGAGCCCATTATTTTGTTGGCTTACAGTTCATATGAAATTCTAGCATATTGCTAGAAGCAAAAGCTTCAGAATAATATTTTATTATGCTAACAAAGGATAGTTTTATTTGATGGCAATTTCTGTTGCATTATATTCTCTCACAACAGTGTGTTTCAGATGGGCCATATGGTGTGTATGAAAAATTATCACTGTTGCAATCCTTATAATGTTGAGATCAGCGACCTTTGCTCATCAGCCAGATGTGGTATCCTTTCCTCATCCTCTCAACGTAAGTTAACCAGACTTGTTGGTTCTTAGCCAAGCTAAGTCAGCTACATACAAACCTGACCTCTCATACAATCGAAAGGGAACTCAGCATCGCAGGCTGATGAAGGGAATTCAACATCTCTCTCTACTTCGATCTCTCCTCTACATTAGAGCCGAAGAAGACACTTGGCAAGCTCTTCCCCTTGCAACGATGAAGGGAACGAGTTCGACTGAGACGGGCGAAGCGTCCACTTCGATACGTTTTAGTTTCGGATTCGAATCCGAATCCGATACGCTCGTAGATCCGCTTCAAACGATTCTCCTCCACACACACACACACACACACACACACACACACACATATATATATATATATATATATATATATATATATATATATATATATATATATATATATATATATATATATATATATGAGCAACTCAACGATTCCGGTGCAAGAATGGTGGCGGGGAATCCGAAGGCGGAGACGATCTCGCTGATGGACATGCGGGCGGCCATGGAGGCCGAGATGAACACTATCATCGAGTCCCTCTGCGGCCCTGGCGGGGCTCTCCGGCAACCTTGTCGACTTCGAGGTGACGATGTCTCTCCCCAAACCCCAAGCCCGTTACCGATCGAGGAGGACACCAACGGGATCCCTTTCTTCTTCTATTTAGTGAATGCCCATCCGTCCTTCTGATTTGATCTCTCCATCGCTTTCATGCTCTACGTCTTCGGATTGATCGATTTTCGGAGTATTTAGTGGAAGCCCTTCGTTCCTTCTAAAATTGAGCTTCGATGTTGATATAGGGGTTTCCTAGGGCAGATATCGAGTTCCGGCTGTTCGATCGCAACGTCATCGGCTCTCTGGTACGCTGGTGATGTCTTCTTCTTCTATACTTGTAATTTATAGGGAAGCATGGTGGTCTGATACTATGCTAGTATTACAATTACTACTCTCCTGGGTGTTATCAGCTGCTTTATTAGAGATTGTTTGATGGAGTTAGCTAGTCGACGAAGATTCAATTATTTGTTTTGGTTGCAGCTGAATTTGAATTTAGAACATCAGTTTGCACTTTGTTAGCATTAGTTCAATTTATAGTTGACTTGTTCAGTCTGATGGCACCCATCTTATATATTCTGTTAGTGGGATCTGTAACTTGGCCAAGTACTCTATCATTTGACACTTTCTATACCACATGAGGGAGTACAAATATGACAAATTAGATGCTTAAGAGGCCTGATGTGGTTCTTTCTTTGTTATTGCTCTCTATTGGGATACATAAAAAAAGGAGTAGATGGAACATTTCTGCTAAATCATATTTTCTGTTTGGCAGTCCTGCGAAATGATCACAAGGGAATCACAGAAAGTTGCCTCGTTGGTGCCAAAGAGTTCAGGTATGAGGTTAAAATAAAACAGTGCTGTCTTCTTAGTCATGTACTTAAGGTTAGAGGAACAAGTAAGTTGGCATGGTTTACATTGACTCTGCATATATGATAATGGTCATTCGTTTGGTAAATTACTTTGAAGCATAATCATGCTTAATATGCACATGTTAGGTTGACCTTGCTTCTAAATATAATGCTTGTTTGGAACCTTTGTCTAACTTGTTAACTCTGTGCATGATGTCCACAGCAACTACTTCATGTAGATGCTTATTATGAACTCTGAAAACTTGCCAGCGGGAAAGAGAGACTTAATTTAGGACCATAAACTTCCATATGATTTTTTTAGACTCTCACTTATCTGACAAATCCGTTAATCCAGTTGTTGTCAGAGTATGTGACTAAAATAAAAAAAGTACTGTAATTAGAGGTTCAAGTTTGAATCCTCCAACTAGAACTTTTGGCCTACTCGCAGATATGTCAGTTTCTCTGTCTGAAAATACATCTCAAGATTCTTCAACAATAGAGGAAGCGGTATTGAGCATACCTTTTGCTATTATTGATGAAATTGCTGATGACTCACCTGCTGCAGAAGATGGTCTGCTGCTCATTGATGAATTTGTGAAGTTTGGGAATGTCGAGAATGGTGATAACTTGCAATCAAGGCTCGGTAATAGTCAGGCAGGGTGCATTGATGAATATAACTGTGGCACCTCAACCATGGCATGGTCCCGGAAGTTTGGGGTATGTCTTTTTCCTTGATCTTTTTCACCTTTATGCTTGAATGTTTGAAATTATTTTCTGATCATTTTCTTGAGTTCTTGATGGTCATCACAATGAGAAACTTTCAAGGTCAGCTTTCTATGTTTGTTAAACTGCACATTGCATGAGTCATTTGTCGTCCATGTTCTAGGCATCCATGACCATTGGCATCTTGTGACCAGTACACTTGCTTTCTATGTTTGTTTGACTACATATTATATGAGTCATAAGTTGTTCATGTCCCAAGCAAACAAATCTAGCTATTTAGCATCCGTGACATCAGTTGCATCTTGTGACCGGTACGCTTGATTTCAAAACACAACAGACCATTTTAAGAATGGAAATAGGGTTTCAAGATAACTTGTATGCATATCAAATTGAGTTGCTTGAGTGCACTTCTGTAATCCATTTTGTTTATTTTTTTATGCCTGAATTGGATTTATTCCATCAAGCTGAAGGACCATTTTGTTTTATCATTTGGGCTCAACTTCAGTTGTTAGATGGAAGGTTTAACACTCTTCAAATACATTATGTTGTTGTATGTTAGGCATGCAGTATCTCAAGAAAGATTATATCTTAGGTGTATGTACAACCTGTGATCATGTATTTAAGTACTTGTCACCGTTATTGTAGAGATCCTATGGCAAAGGCTCTTGCATGACTTCGTACATGGGCGGTTGCGTGCTTGTTTTGATGTGACTGCAGAATTTACTTGTTCATGGTTATGTTAGTGTACTTAGCGATACAGAAGCCCCTCCATTGCGCTTACAAGGGTACTTTTCTCAATTGAATCAAATTATTTGAGGTACTAATGAGCTGTGCCCTTAGATATGTTGGCAGCAAGCAAGCAACATGTCTATTCAACAGGACCATGATTTTAGCAATCATGTCCGAGATTTTTAGATTTCACTTCATGAGAGTGGATCATTAAAGTTGTTGATCTTCAAACAGAATCTTTTAATAAAAGCATGCCATCTGTTCGCTTTTTTTTTTTTCTTTTGCACTCTTCTCTTGCTAATTGAATGGCTTGGGGTCATGGCCAAAAATGCAGCTCGCTACATGTGATAGTCCGACCAATTAACAGAACCTTAGCATTTAGAGCAAAAGGGCATGCAATTTGAAAGTTCATGCTCAAGTACATCCACCGTTCTTTTCTTTTGCATCTTGTTATAGTGTAGCAAAGCCTGTCGGTTTTGTATAGTTCGTGTAGATTGAGAAGATAATAATATAATCGATTCATACCAAACACACTCATTGTCCTCATTTTCTGCATCTGAGCATAGTGAATTGATGTCTTTGGAATTTTGTATTACTTTCTGAAAATTGGGGTGGTACTTTTGCAGATGCCATTTTCGGATCCTGTGGTTGTCCTCTTCTGATGATGAGCTAGTTGTATTCATCTGATACCAAGGACGCGTAACACTCGGGCCAGATGTTTGTTGGTATTTTTGTATTTTCTTATCGGTGAAGGTTACCATCTACCACCATACGTTCTCAGATTTGTTCAACAGTTCCCGGCTTTTGGTATTGAAAACCTCTAATACCATCTTATAGAGCTGCGCTGTCGATCAGTATTTCTTGTTGAATTATTTCTATTAGTTTTGAGAAGCTACCATGTTGCTAAATCTTGCTACTGTCATTTAAATACGAAAATGTAGGTATTCTGCCCTTCATTAGATACACTATGACATGATGGATCAATCCGATCGAATCTGATCGGATCTTAAGCTATGCCTTGAGGTTGTTATGCTTGTTTGATCGAAGCAAAAGATAAGAAAAGAGCTTGAATCTGATGAAATTTGATTGAAGCTATAGCGACTCGTGATATGAATTGGATCAATGCACTTTTTATTCATAATATTTGTCTGTGTCTTTGTAAAGAAAATTACTAAAAGAGCTTGCTGTTCTTCAGGAACAAATGGAGCTGTGAAAGGGATGCACGAGAGAACAAATCCTCCTTCGGAGGAGCCTAACCGGATCAAATATCTTTCACTTGCATCCAAAGGCAACAAAGCATGAGATAGAATCCAATCCAGCGCACGCATCAATCAAGGCGACGGAGGAGGTATTCCACCTGAACCATCTTTGTCATAGGAATAACCCAGTCGCCGTAGAGTCTATAAACCACCACTGGATCAACCTTATAATTGGTGGCGTTGCTGCTGTCGTCCACCCTTTTCCCCAAGGTTACATCTTGCCCGAACACCTTGGCTTTCTCCTCCACCCTTCTCTTCACTGCATCTTCTTGGCTTTCAAAGGTCAGCAACTTCATCAAGGCATCCCTGTCCTGCACAAAGAACAGCAAGCGTCATATATTCCAGTGTATCGATCTACACAAACCTATTGACAACTAAAGAGGGCGGACATTTTGACCTTAGCTCTAATTGCAGTGTTGTAATCTTGTGGGGCTTCTCTGTACTTCGCTTCTGCCACATACCTCCCGTAATGGATTCTTCGTGACAGAGCCTGACATAGCCAAATAGTACCCAAATTAGCTTCCTTTTCTCATTTCCTGAAAGCGCAATTCACGTTAGTTCTTACCTGCAGGCACACAAGATCTGCAGCTGCTGTCGGTGCGTAGTTGCCATCGTCCCCTTGCGAAGTGATTTGTGGAAGCCATTCATCGAAGTACTTACGCCATATGGTGTTACTGACATTGACAGATGCAGCAGCAGCGTGCAATTCCTGCGATGGGTGCGCGCACAATTAGAGAGTCACGGATGAGAACTGTTTGGGCTGACACTGCAGAGAGATGAGGAAGATTACTTACGTTCGGGAAGTTGTAAGGAGGCACTGATGTCAACGTCATATGCTTTGGGAAAAAAGGGATCTCCACAGGGTTTTGATATCTTCCGTCCTATAGAACATTGATTTACAAGTCATTCACGTTGGAACGTAGCAAATATTCGGAATCAGAAACGAACAAAAGTTAAGATCAGTAAATATCGTGCTTTAAATGCACACATTAATTGATTAGCACCGAGCAAAACAGAGAAATAATATATAAATTTAAAGTTCGAGTGGATGGAAGGAGATGAGTCTCCGCACGAAGGAAGTCAACTCCTAAGAGAAAACTAGAGGAGCAAAGCATGAGAATGGAGATGAATCCAACAGTCATACCTTGGCCTGCACTGCCTCCGTCTCTCTGACGAAGAGGTCGACGAGGGACAGGGCATGGAATTTGGTGGCCCGACCCAAGTAAGAAGGATCATAAGCAGGGGCGTTGCGTGGATACTTGGCCCTCTCGATGAGGCTAAACACTATGCTATCCTCCTCTCTCGTCAAGAACTTCCTCACCGATTCGAGCGTGAGCGCCGTCGACTCTCCTCGGAGGCGTCTACCGCCACAGACAGAAGAGAGGAGAAGGACGAACCAGCACACGGAGAAGACAAGTCGAGATGCCATGAAGGAGTTAGAAGCAGAGAGAGAGAGAGAGAGAGGGTGCAAAGACCAAGCGTTCATATAAAACAGTCCCCCCGGCCGGCCGAGAACAATGACTTCGCTCGGCCAGAGTTCGTGAATGCTTCGGCTTTGACTTTTGGTAAAGTCAACGAAATCCGTCAAAGTTTGTGGCCGAATCTATAAAGAGGGCGAGCTGACCATTATATTACTTTTCATATTTGTACATCGAAGTTTCGATTGACTTTCATATACATTTGTCGAGGACATATGTAATTGATTTCACGGAGAAGTTCACATACTCTATGATTATTTGGGGTTTCGAGTCGAGCAACAGTTGGGGTACTATTCTCTCGTCCCTCCATTCATCTGTTGTTGGTTGCTGAACTTTGACTCGCCATAGGCTCTTTGGGTAACTTGAATTAATTGGAAATAATAATTTTCTTTAAATGTGTGACGTGCATAAGATTCGAACATAAAACCTTCCACTCCGATGCAATCTTAAATTTCTTTTTATCAATATCACAGATGAGGCATGATTTATCGAGTTATATTTTTCTTAGCAAAAATGGATATACTGTTTAGGATTATTTTCGGAAATAATATAGCCTTCCTTAAGCATAAGCAAAGCAAAGCAAAGCAAAGGCAAGCCATAATTAACTTCCTATCTTTTATCATAAGATACACGAATCTCAATAAATCACTGCCTTCTCCTTTACAAGACCTCAATGCAAGTTATTACCCTCCATAATAAACTCATAGTTGGTAATCGTTTTAGAGATCTTCTCTTTCACCTCACATCTCAATCAATCGATCACCAACAATTGGTTAGACGTGAAAGCGAATTGGTCCCATGGAATTGGTTTAAATCTGATGGTGGAATTGGTGTCCAATGATGTCTCGTTCGATCTCTTTGCTAATCATCTACATCGTTTATTTTTTTGTTATTAGTAAGTCACATTTTCCAGTATGTTCATAAAATAATATTTCAATGTGGTAATATTATCTATCTAAAAAAGTCAACCATAGCTAGAATACTTGTCAACGCCTCAGTAGCACAAAAGAGATCAAAAAGTATTGCGTACACGTGTAGAAATAATCTTGTGGTGAGGATAAAGTCAAACACCTTTGATGGCACGTTTCCGTGAAACAGATGTCCAATCGCTATCTTAATAGCCCGATTCACAACTCTCGACCGACTCATGCTGATCTCCACCTTTCTCTGATGGCTTAAAGTTGACTTCACTTGTAGAGGGGCACCAACAGGACTCCATGAGAGAGGCTGAAGAATTTATATGGCTGTCTACTTGGATTTGGTCGTGTCGATAGTGCCGCATGTGACAAAGGAAGGAAAAGTCAGCGCCCTGAGGTCAATGCACAGATTGCAGCACAAAAGCAGTTATGACTTTTACCTCGAAAAATGACTGTTTTGCTATCAAGAGAGTCGAGTCAAAGCAGGAGGATTCCAACCGCAGCCGAGCTTGAAATGAAGACATGGCAAAGATTTCATCACACCATGGTAGGCTCTGACTTTGGAACAATAAGGCCAGTGACTCCCTCCTCGTCCTCCCTTTCCTACACACACTCGTTGGCGAAGCACCATTAATGGCAGCCTGTGAACATTTCAGACCACGACGACATTTCTGTCTCCTTCCCTCTCCAATCGCTGCAGAAGATGCGATTGTGGAAACATTAATTCTTGCAGTTGCTATCAATTGCATCAAGTCTGGTATTCTGCAACCGAAGCAGAAAGCAGAAGGAGATTTCAATAAGATTGATCATCATCTACAGCACATCTTCGCTTCGATATCATAGTTATCACCACTCGAATTCGGAATCATGGTGACTTGTTAACTCATATACTTACTAAACCCTAATCTAGGTTGGACATGCATGGGACTAAGACAGTAGTAGAGGCATACCATGTTTATGATGCCTCTGCACTCTCCACAAGCCATGGAGATCAGGACCACTGTTTTCTTAGTCTCTTGCTCTGTTTTGTGTGGCAGCTCTGCTTTCTTTCCCATCTTTTCTTGAGGGATTGTGGACATGTAGAAAGAAGATCACCAAGAGATGGCACAGTGACCGGTCGCATCTGCAAAGAAAGCAGACATGTTGAAAACATACCATCCTCCCGCTTCTGACATAGGAGCAATGTGGTGCCACTACATTGCCGTCACAGGTTTGGTTCCACTTCAGGTTCCATCTGCTCCATGCATTACTAATAGATCAATTAAGAGTTCTTCTATCTGATTGACAATTCTTGATGAAGAAAGGGGCAGCAATAACTAAAGAAAGGATCTTTACCCGATGAAAGCTTCTCCACTTGATGGTTTCTGCTTCAGCTTTCCAATCCAACTTAATGATTCACAAGAAGAAACGTTGTCGAAGGATGCTCCTGGAGATGGCTCTCTTCTGCTATGAAACTCTTGCTACCGTCAAAATGACAGCATCACAATCAATTCCTCCTGCAACTTCTTTTTCATTTAATTCTAAAAATTTAGGGAACAAAATATAAGCACCGATGCCCACAGATGTGAAGACTCGATTGAAACTTTGAATCAGGTTAAAGATCCAAAACGCTGGATAAGATGTTACCTGATACTTTTGGCAAATGTATAATTTTTGCAACAGTAGATGCTACACAGGAACAATTTTGTTGTATCATCACGGAGCTTGGCGCCACAACAAGAATTAAATCAGCAATCAAATCCTGGAGTTTGCCAATTTGGAATCATGAAAGGCAAAAAAAGATGTTTGCAGCTATAAAGAAGAGCGACTGATGCACCATTTATGTATATAATCAGGAAAAAAAACTCCTTGCTTGATGCTGAGTTACTGCAATCCTTAAGACATAAAACTTAACAAAAAAGAAAGTGATTTATTATGTTTATCTCATATCAAGATGATCACCAAATATGAACCACATCATAAAACTCACATCTTGAACATGGTACAATTACAATATATTCTTATATTAGAAAAGCTTACAAAAATCCACTGTTTCATTAGATTTATGAATTGATAAGACAAAAGCATCACGATGCCAATGGCAGTGCAAAACCCTAAAGCACCACACAACAGACCTTAAGAAAATAACTTGAAATTGAAGACATCCCTCATCCACAAAGGGACTTGGGGTAAAAGATATGGTCGAGTTATGAATTTGTCCATATCAAGTATTTTTTAGCATTCAAAAGCACACAATCATTCAGTACTCACGAATTTTATCCAATCATGTAAGATTTAGATGCATTTCCAGCTTATTTCCTAGATAAATAGAAGCATACCAAAGACTACTATATTCAGGTAATCGTATAAATCATGGAAATGATCTCTCTGCCTAGAACAATAAGATTGTAACCTTTAATCCTACCAAAACCCACATTCTGCATTGGGTCTTCCTTCATTTTTTTAACTTAGATCTCCTTTTCTACTCTCATGTCTCATGGGGGGCCTTTCTGCTCTCATCTTCTATGAGATATTGCAATAGTTTGAAATATATATTAGAAAGATAGACAACAAGAACAAAAGCTTAGTTGACGGTCCGGACATGGAGAAACAAATCAAGAAGGGATTTAATAATTAAATTTCAGATATAGTATTTGCTTAGTAGATTTCAGACAAGAAGAACAAAAGCTTTCAGAAAGTTCCAATAAATCCATCTATATCTGGTATTTCAATTTCTAAGCCAAATTAAATGACAGTGTTGCACTCAAAATATAGCACATATAGACCTTCTGTAGCAAAAGAATAAATGATGGACTTGAACAAAGAAGGTCAACAAAGTAAATGCCATTTAAGAGCTAAGAAGTCATCACATCAAGGAACATTTAATGTATAATAATAAGTCAATTCAACAAATGCCAACCCAGATAGCATTTGCTTACAGTCTCTTCCAATCAAACACCGTTCATGGTAATACATTATCACTTAAAATGTGACGATATCTGTCTTGCAAAGTCACTTAGATTGTGTGGTCTTTGAAGGAGACAGCTTACTGTTCAAGGAGAAATGTGTGTAGTAAGGTCAGGAAACCAAGTCCGGTTGTAGGAGTCTCGTGCACACATTATGTAGTATTTGAATGGAAGAAGTAAATTCTTTCTTAAAAAACTTATTCTACGTGCCATCAAAATTCTGAATACCTGTCAGCCTTAAATCTAACTTTAAGAAACATCTTTGTTATAAAAGTGTCCTTCCAGGTTATTGAAGTATAGTAATCCTGGATCAAGAAAGCAATGGTGCTGAATTAGTCAGACTTTACTGATTTTGAAGCAAATTGTGCAAAATATAGATAAGATAATATGTTCAAGAATTAACAATAGCAACAATATTTATCCAGCAAAACTGGTAGTGCTTCCATCTGCTTAGAGAAAAGATAAAAGAAATTTTAAATAACTTGGGTAGGAAAGCCAGCCTGGAATATTTTCTCAAAATGTAAGAACATAAAGACAGGAACATATCTGTAGTCTGACAAAGGTGTTTAGAATCATGAAAAATACAGGTAATTATATTCCTGTCCTCGACTAGGGTTCAGGAAAACAAGCAACACTAAAATGCAATTCATTTCTATCCATCATAGACAACTTAATTATTCTCAATTAAGGGAAGAGCTGTATAACCTCCATACCAAACTTAAACAAGCATTTAGGCAATAGGAAGCAACTGAAAAAAGGACCATAAATATGTAAAGTAAATAAGCGAGAGTATAATAGAATAGTAAATGATTCTGAAGGACATCGACATTATAGCATCTTTCCAAATACAAAACACATCAAATAGCTGTAGAAGAACAAGGGCTGGAATGACACAAATGAATTGGGTCAAAATGTCAATTCATCTATATGATCATGAGCAAAATGGCAGGACATTGTCTTTTCTACTATAATGAAAAGATTTATAACCCCCTGACAATTCCTCGTCATAGTCCATCAGGCAATCAATATGCTGCCCCTTCAAGTTCAATGATTCAGTACTTGCCTTTTCTTCATCAATCATTCAACCAATATTTAGCTTTCTTTGAGCTTTTGTATTGTTGTTTTCTTGTCCCCAAAAATGGTGTGGTTAAAGAGTCCATGTAGCAGAAGTTTCATGGTAAAAAGGGTGAAAAGGGTCAGTCATGCCTCATAAACTCATAAGTATAATTATAATAAAAAAAATTACCACAGATCAATCAAATCTTATGTTAGCAAACTTGACAATCTCGTTAAACAGGAGACATTTTAATTTCATCCCGTGGAAAACAAAGACAGATTTTCCAATGAATTAACAATATCAGATCTTAAGTTCTATGTGGGTTCCTAAAAATTCAGTTCTGTCAACAAGATTTTCTTGGCATTGTATAGGGCATAGATCAAAGAAAAGACCTAAATTTATGAACTTTCTCTTCCTAAATTCCATTCCTACAGCTATAGCCATTCACATCGCCACATCAGAAGACAGGAATTTAGGTAATCAAAGATGCATCCAGTTGGATATGATATAAAAGCACAATTTCACTCCCTAACCGAGAAAGAAACCATAAGAAGCTCCATTGTTGCCCGATGTGATAAAGCTTTCCTGTGATCAAAGGAATAAAGCCCTCCGTCACATAACCAAAAGCAGACGAGACTCTTTCCTCAACTAGTAATGAGGTAGAACGTCGACCACGAAACGAAGTCCGACGACTTACCGAGGCCTTATGGAGCATCCACAGATTCATCCGACTTCCAACAGGAAAACGAACTCAATGATTGCTTGATGCATGCGTGCAGCAACCCTTAAGTGCATGCAATAAGTGAGAGGAATAGGGTCGGATCCAGCAACAGAAAGCAGGCAAGCTGATACATTTCGAGCAATAAAGAAAAAGATATTAATACGAGAAGCCAGAGAACACCACCTCGATATTATCGTAAGCAATGGAACTGGCCTTTGAGTTCCAAAGATCACATCATCCAACTGCAAAGACAAGAAAAGCAAGGGAAGAAAAGAAGCTTTAGTAGGAGGGTGAGGCGAGGTGAGGCGAGGAAGGCAGACAAGAAGAAGAGGACGACGACGACCGGTCAACAGCGATTTCCATAAATCCGAATAAGCGGCAGAAGATAAAGACAGGGAGTAGACGTCTGACTCAGCGCCCATCCGATCTCGCTTCCTGATGCAAATCGCCTTCAACGCAGAAGCCACGCTTCCACTCTCAGATCCACCAAGATGAGATTTTTCTTTCTCACCGTCTTCCTCTTCCTTGATTTCTTGCTTCCGTAGCTGTATCAGGAAAAATAGAAACCTCCAGAAATGGAAAGAAGTACACGACCGCCATCATAACCGTATACGACAACTCCTACTCTCTACCTCGGTAACCCGCCCATGACGAGACTGCTCAGAGACGAGCAGCCGACACAAAAAAAGAGCCTGCGCGCATGTCCAGCAAAACGCACTCTCACCTTTTTCCCGTCGCCACTCTTTTTACCACTTCCACACCAGACACAACGATCGCCATCGGATGAAGAAACGGATCCGGAGATATCGGGATGACAGACAGAGAGGTGAGCACGCAACAGCGATGGCACCCCGCCGATGCGATCGCCGCCGTGTGCTCACTCTCTTCTGTCAACCCCCCAAACCGCCCCGGACGAGACTCCACAGCCCCCTTTCAATCGACCACAAACTCAAACCAAGACGAATAAGAAGAAGAAGAAGAAGATCCACCACCAAATAGAAGATGGAAGAAGAGGAACGCGCCCATCACCTCCCCTCCCACCCACCCCCTTTCTCTCTCTCTCTCTCTCTGCGGATCCCTTCCATTAGGGTTTCCGGCTACTCTCTCTCGCCGCCTCGCTTCATTTGTAGCGATCAAGACGCGATCGTCTTAAATGCCGCTGCTGATTCCTAATTATTTATTGCGTATACAATTCGTCCTTGCGTCGTACGCGGGCGCGCACAGAGAGAGAGAGAGAGAGAGAGAGAGATCACGATCACGCAGGAGAGGGAAATGTTCTTAGGGATTCCGGACTCTGTCGACCGCCGATTGGGCCGGGTGGGCACAGCGTACTTCCGGAGCCCTCACCGTGCACGTGCCCGCACGGCTCCCCGCACGCGACCCTGAGATCCACCGTCCGTATCCACGACTGCACGAATCATGGCGCGATCACGCCCGCTCCGGAGCCACGCCCCGTGACGGCACCAATCATGGGCGCCCCCACCAGGGGAGGAGGCAAACGAGGAAAGTGGGCCCGAGAGAGACGTGAGATGTCGTCGCCATCGCGTTTGGCTCGAGAAACGTGGCGGAATGCAGGTCGTACGATCCTGTGGTGGGCGCGGGAGCCCGGTCGAGGCCGCATCGGTTTAATTAATTGGCCCGGTCTGCGTCGGTTGAAAACCGGTTTCCCCGAGGTAACGTCACCTCGATTGAACGTATTAACCAACTGCGTTGGGACACGTGTGAACGACAGTACATGAGATCATATCCCCACCAATTATCCAGTAGTACTTTGTTTAAATAATATATATATATATATAATTTTTTTCCTTTTTTGTTTTGAGAGGATTCACGTAATATGTATCCCATAATTAATCTTTTTTAATTATTAATATTTTCCTTGGAGTTAAAGCACAGCATTTTTTTTCCTCAAATATGGTTAAAACATATCAGGAATAAATGTGTAATTTCTCTATAAATATTAATTAGGAATAATTACATGAAGAAATTGGTAGCACATAGGATTTCCAAGCCACCTTGAAGTACAGAGTAACTTATATCGTATTACAAATCCTTGTACTATATTTAATGGAGAAAGGCATTGCAAATTATTGGAAGTCCAAAGCTCACTGCACCACACCTGCTAACATGCGTATAACAAGTCAAGAACAGTGGTTACATGCATCTTTCAATGTTGTCTGATGAATACACTATTGATGGTGAGAGAGAGAGAGAGAGAGAGAGAGACCGGTCGAGGCCGCATCGGTTTAATTAATTGGCCCGGTCTGCGTCGGTTGAAAACCGGTTTCCCCGAGGTAACGTCACCTCGATTGAACGTATTAACCAACTGCGTTGGGACACGTGTGAACGACAGTACATGAGATCATATCCCCACCAATTATCCAGTAGTACTTTGTTTAAATAATATATATATATATATATAATTTTTTTCCTTTTTTGTTTTGAGAGGATTCACGTAATATGTATCCCATAATTAATCTTTTTTAATTATTAATATTTTCCTTGGAGTTAAAGCACAGCATTTTTTTTCCTCAAATATGGTTAAAACATATCAGGAATAAATGTGTAATTTCTCTATAAATATTAATTAGGAATAATTACATGAAGAAATTGGTAGCACATAGGATTTCCAAGCCACCTTGAAGTACAGAGTAACTTATATCGTATTACAAATCCTTGTACTATATTTAATGGAGAAAGGCATTGCAAATTATTGGAAGTCCAAAGCTCACTGCACCACACCTGCTAACATGCGTATAACAAGTCAAGAACAGTGGTTACATGCATCTTTCAATGTTGTCTGATGAATACAATATTGATGGTGAGAGAGAGAGAGAGAGAGAGAGAGAGTTAGTGAGGAAAACATGTGGTCTATGTGTTTATTGATGACATGAGCACATAACTAACAGAGTATATTGTTTAGCTCCCACTGCAGCCTTTTCTCTTTCCAATATCAACAAAGTAATTTACTCAAATGTGAAGTTTAATTAAGCTAATTCTCTGGTAAACCTGGTGGCATAAGGTGGTTCATGTGAAAAATGCATACTATGTTTCTTGATCTCCCATAACAAAAGCTATTATTATGGTTAAATAGATCTTTGTTGCAGAGA